>VXBL01004755.1:358793-464452 GCA_013400195.1 Aramus guarauna | reverse complement strand
AAAAAAAAAGAGAGATGAGGGGAAAAAAAGAGAAGGGAGGAAGAAAGAAAGAGAGACATTTTAGCTGAACCACCCTCAAATCCATCTGCATTTATCTAGATGGAACTTCAAAACCTTTTGAGGTCTACTAATTGTTACCCTGGCTGCTCAAGTTTCCCTGTGTCATCCAGTAGAGATTTTGAACCTTAAAAAGTATAGGATAATGAGTGCTTATATGACACAAAGGAACTACAGTGCACACAAAAAATAATGATTCTGTCAGTTACAAAAAAAAGTATTTAGTACCATAGAGTGATTTTTCCAGTGTTACAGTCGACTGCCTTCAATGTCTGTTGTCTCCAAGGCTGAGTGAATCACCTTTTAAATATATATAAAGATCTCCTGTGAAATCACTTTGTCAGTAGCTCAGCTGCACAAGGTAGAGATAATCTATATCAAAAATTCCTGACAGGGACTGTGCTTCCTTAGCAGGTCTTTGAAACCTTCCTACTCAGTGACCTCAGGCTTCAATGAGGCACTGTAAAAAAGTCAAGCTGCTGTATGTAGGTAATGAATGCACAGATTCATACTGCTGCTATTGCAGCTATGAAAAAAATGAACATTTCTGGAAATGAAAACCTGTGAAGTTTATATTTGGAAAAAGAAATTTAACAAAATCTCACTGATTTCATCATGTGCATCTATACTGTCAGATGGGTTCAGTGTCTCTTTCACTCCATGACACATATCTCCAAGTCATCTGCGCTGCATATATGTTGCAAACCAAGTTCTTTCCTTAGCAAAAAGAGCCAGAAGACAGTTTTGCTCAGGAGGTTGAACTGTACAAGCAATATGAATGTGGGTAGCCTACCACATAAAGCTCTACACTTGAGTGGTACAGACACGAGCTTCCTTGTCTGGAGGAACAAAGACATAGTAAGTGTACTCATGTGGGTATGCAACATGAAGATGAAAGTTTTTATTCTTTCCACTCCAATCACTCTTTTTGGCACCATTCCATTAGGACAGATATGTGGAATGGCTTTTTCTACCCAGGCCCAATAAGCAGCTTTGCCAAGACACACTTGCTAGACACACCAGCTAGAGCAAGGGGGAAAATGAGGTAGTCTCCTATCACCTTCCTTTTTTTTAATTTTCCCAAGATAAAATTTTTCCAACTTAGACTGTAGACTAAGTGCAGTCTTAGGTGCCAGACAGCACCTAGCATCCATTGAAATGCATATGACACTGTACAAATTCGGCTTGCTCCAGTCCTTCATTGCAAAAATCACTAGAACCAACAGAAAATTGTATTATAAATTATCTCTTTGACTCCAGTGGTTTTTATAGCTTTACATAAGGAGAAAAAATGGTAGATGTATTTCTTAAAATTCAGCTAGTGTGCAAATTGCAGGACTGCATAAGTGAGAGCTGGATGACTTCTCCATCTTACTAAATTAATTTGGGTCTGTATTCACCTCAACCAATATTACCTACCAAAAGGCCCTAAGTCAGGAGTATAGTCTCCCTAAATTTTCATTTTATTCAGTCTAGAAAAGTAGACAACTCCAGGGAGTGATTCGCCCCCTATAATCCCTTTACACTGACCATTTTGGGGATCACCTGTCTGAATTCAGCAGCTGTGTACAAAGGACATGGCCCATGAAGCAGCAGCATGGCTGCCTGGAGGTGGTTTCCGTAACTTGCAGGTGTTTTAACTTGCTTCTTCTCTTAGGACTAGGGTTGTGGCCACACATCCATGTTGCTCCTTCACACTACTTTTGAACAGATGCCCTCGTGCAGGTCTAGCTGCACGGAAAGCCATTGCTGCTCCTTCCTGCTTATCAGTGGCTCCCGCAAATACACATCTCACTAGGAGTTGTGCAAACTTACCCCAGAAGCAGGTGAAACAAAACCCATGTTCCTCGTGTATCACTTCTTTTGTTTAATTATTACTCCACACGGTCTCCCATGGAGGGAACTAGAAATACTTTATGAAAGAGATGCTTCGATATAAAAGTTTTATGGAACTTCAGAAATTGCTCCATCTTTTAATAAAATTCATTACTGTGTGTATATATTTAGATAGGTACATGGACAGATACATCGACGTATTTCAGCAATCACACCTTGGAAATGCATGAATACAAACATTTCCAATTAATTACAGGTCCATCTGGTCTCTGTGGGTTGTTAGCAGGGTAGTTAGTTTTATAGTTACAAACTCAGGAGCTCAAATTCAAATCCAGCTTGTAAACTGTGGATTGCACTCCAGTCTGCAGTCATTAACTGCTCTCAGCCTGAGGGTCATACTTTACCTCCAGGGCTATTTTTGAAGCATAACTCTCCAGTGGTGGGGTGCAGTTTTCCTACATTTTATTTTTCCAGCCATGTGTATAGGATTTATTATACTTTCACATCTGCTTAATACTAAAACTGCATACAACACACAAGGACATATAGTTTGTGTATTACCATATTTTATGACAGAATTTGTATTAAATCAGCTGAAGTGAAGGGTATGAAAAAGCTTATTCTAAAGGACTAAATATATAGGGTATATATGGCACACACCATTATCAGGAGCACTGGCCAAGTAGGACAAAGACTGATTTTGCCATCTGTAACTTTTGACAGCCCAGGAATTTTTACTTAAAATGGATAATAATCGTATGGATAACTTAAGACTTTTTTTTTAATATTTTGTAATATGTTAGACTGTGTGGTCACATGTTTTGACACATCATTTTCCTTCCAGTATCATATAGTTGACAACCTTTCTAGCAAAAGTCAGTGAAAACTTGTGGTAAGTGCCATCAGAAGACAAGGAAGCTACTTTCTATTGTCTATATTCACCATAGGTATTGGTCCCCTGTGCTGTCTGAATGACACAGGCCCTAAAACCTGAAAATTTCTATCAATGTAATTTCTAACAGAGGTTTTACTGGTATTCCAACCATGACAACAAACAAGCAAACAACAGATCAGTTTGACAGAATGCATTCCTTTAAGATTCACTATTTCTTGAGAGTTTTAGGAGCTGGGAAGATGCTTGAGAGAAGAAAAGGGTTCCCTGGCAAGCATCAGGATATGATTCCTGGACGGAAGCAAAAGGGAACACTCATTCCTTCTTGTTTATTCAGTTTCTGATTTTTGCCCTTCCTCTTATTAACACACAGGAATCCCATTTACTCCACAAATTTCTATCATGAGTTTCTAATATTGGAGACTTTTGTTGCTTTTCTGATGTGCAGAAAACTCAGCAGGGAGCAACCCATACTTCCCTCCTGCTGATTTCTAAACTGACAGATCAGAGTGGGACCTAACTGCTTTTTAAAAAAAAGTTAATTTTTTTTTCAACACTGCTCCATACCATCCTCTAGGGTTCTGGACAATGAAGACAAGTAGTGAAATGTCTAAATACATAATTTGCTTGCAAACTGCTTAGATGTGTGTTTGTCATCCCACTGACATTGCTGTGCCAGATTATCATGTCCGTTGAAGAATATTGATATGCATGAACACAGCAGTTTAATTTCCAGAAAGATAGTCCTGGGAAAGTGAGAGTAACAGGCAAGGGCTTGTTTGCTTTGTCCTGTGCAATGTAATCAGTTCTCCTTGTTTTGTTCTGGGATCCGTTTTCTTTTCTGTTCTTCTACCCTTGCATTTTTTGTTTAATTTGACCCATGTGTTTTGCCAAACAACAAGGTGTGACACCGACTTCAATGCTGCTATTCACTTGAGATCAGTATGAAGCACTTCTGGTGCTTTTCTTACATTTTGCAGTCCTTACATGATGTGTGTATTCTTCCCATTAATCCCTTTGGAATTACTTTTTGACATCTTGTCCTGCATAATATTGAGATGCACCTCAGATTGAAAATATGCCCTTGAAACAGCTTGTCCCAGCAATACTGTCTTAATAGACTTGTTCTCTGTGTGAGATGTCCTCAGCAGTCTCAGTTCACTTTTCAGCTGAGAAAGATGAACACTTTCCTTTCTTGACAAGGCAGCTCTAGAATTGACTCGAGCACGCTTTAGCCAGATGATATAAGAGTATGTATTTTAACAGAGAAAAAAAAAAGGTATCTCTGATTTGTCTTCAATTAAGAAAACACTTGTAATAAGCTTAAAAGTGATTCTTGTGTGTTTGGGGGAGGCACAGGGAATCACTTCTGGCAATAAAATTTGTGATCTGTAGCCTTCTTTTGGAAAGTCTTCCAGTCACAGAAATAAATTAACATTTCTCTGACCAGTGCACAGCCTCATCTAGCCTTAGAAGACAACAGATACAAGAAGCATAGAAAAACAATGTGGCATCAACCATCACTCAGAAAATTTCTGATCCTGCAGATAGTGAAGAACATTCCCATTTTGCGTACTTTAACTCTTCAGCTCTGCATAAGTTGTTACATGTTCCACCTTTTTTTTTCTGCAATGACCAAAGCTTTTCTTCATTCCAGTTCTGCTACTAATTCTACAATTTTCAGAAAACTATATCCATTGACTTTGACTTAAAGACTTTAATTTTGAAAGATGGATAACTTCTGAAGTTCTGTTGACAGTTTTCCTCTGACTGGAAGGCATCTTCTTGTCATCTTTAATGATTTTGTCTCTGTGCTCTTCCAGTCAGTTCACCATCTGATTGAGCCCCGCCTATTTCTCACCTGCACTGGATTTTCTTTTCTTAGTAGCACCATAAGCATATCTTTTCCATATGCATATTTCTTTGGACTCAGGTGTATTCCATATAATTCCACTTCCAAAACTTAAAAGAAAGACCTGTGTCGAGTACCCCAGTCACTTGAGGTTCCCTTTAGCCAGAGAGAGGGAGTGAGACAGAGCAGGAGATCCTCACAGACTGATCTGACACAGTACTCTGCAGGTGAATTTCTTTCTCTGCTGGCTACAGACGGGGAAAGCCCTCTGCAGAGAGAAGGCATCTGTACTCCCCATTTAGACACTCTGATTATTTGTCTAAAAGTAGACAAATCAGGGTCTGATTCACTACTAAGCACTGAACTCCATCTATTTACCTTCAGGTACTGATTATTATTTTGTATCTCATTGCATTGACTTACACACCTCTGTCTGAATTTAAATTTATACATGCTCCACATGATTTCACATTTATAGTATATTTATCTCACTTTGTGGCACTGTTGACTTTTCCTAGGACTTTTCCTTTGAACTAAAAATAGTACCATTACCTTCCTTGTCTGAGTTGTGCTTCCCCCGTTGGCACTTACAAACTCTTACATACTGACATAATTTATCAAAGTATTTTCTGCAGTCTTCCATCTCCTGTGAACCACCATTGTGCTCTTACTTATGAACTGCTCCACAGGTCTTCACGCCTCAGGTATCCATCCTTGCAGTGCTTCAGATCTTCCATCACCTCTAACATGTGCTAACACTTACCACGTCTCAGGGCCTTCAGCAGACAATTTCTTTGGCCTGAAAAAGCTTATGTTGTCAATGGTGAGTTCTGAATCTTTTAGTAGCCTCTTTTGGAGTGATTCGCCCTAGATGGTCTCATAATTTAGTCAAATGTTAAGAACTGAGTTAACTGCAAAACTGAAAGATAGCTTTGTACAACTTGAAATTGTACAAATTCCTCCACAAATTCTTGCAAACCTTATTTCTGAGTCTATCTAAAAATTGTTCACATGCTTCATTTTTATGTGAAGTGTGAAGTACTCCTTGAATTTTGTACTACACTTTCAGTTAGCCTCTCTGCTTGAGCTACTGAAAACCGTTAAAACATCAAGTAGTTCAAAACCACCTACTGTCAGAAACAAGGTTGCCTTCTGTCTTCCTTTTTGCTGCTGCCCATTGCTTGTAGTTCCTTTTAAACTTCCTCCAGTTGTCCTCCACATTTCCCAAGGAGTTTAACTCTTCTTGGTCCTTGAACGACTCCTTTCTTCTATTCAGGGTGTAGCTCAGTTGATTATATTCCTGTTCCAGTGTTCGGTTCAGCAGCCACATAGAACAGGGAGATGACAGAGACTGGCTCCACTTCATGAAGGCGTTCTTAAAGTGCAGAAAAATTTAAGTAATTCTTCCTTCACAATAGGTCATTTTCTTCCAGTTGTCACAGACAAAAGCATCTTAAAGGGGGAGTTTCCCACGAAGTGAGGCATAGCAAGAGAGAGGATGTAGGCAAGACAGGAAGAGAATGTCTATGGAGAACCCAGAACTAGTTGTGGTCTACTGAGAAACATCAAACTTGTTAGTAAGAGAATCAAATGTAGCAGCTAATGAGCCTAAATAATAAGCACTGTCTTTTCCCTTGTGATCTTCCTCTTTGTGTCTTCCCAGCTGCCTGGGCAATAAATATCCTTTGGGGCAGAAGAGAGCAATTGCGTCTCAAGGGAAATGGCAACCTGAGATGGAGCTGTTAGTCTGTTGAGGTTTTGTTTAGCCATCCTATGAGATCAACAGCAGAGGCAATAGACATATTTCAAAAAGAAGAAGTGGTATCATTTTCAGCAAAAGCATACAAAAGTCTGTGACGCTGTTCTCAGCCTCACCTTTTCATTCTTCAGAGGATTCAGAAATAGTTTCATTATCTATAGAAAAACAACTCCACTCAACTGAAACATTTTCTGTTGTTGACATTTGGTTTTCTACAATATTGGCATAGAACCAAAATATTTTGAAGTTTTTCAATAAGAAAAAAAAAGAAAAAGCAAGAGACAAACAGAGATGGAAATACAACCAACAGCCTAGCTAACTAGGTCACTTAGTAGGGATATGAACTCTTCTTGCATTTGTTTCTCTTTGTATAAATAATTAAATGTTCACTGCATTAGAAAGGTGGATAAGCTATCCGTGGGCTGATGATAAAGGGCCTTGGCTAGGGTACAAGACACTTATGGAAAAGCCTCTTTTCTTAATTATGTAAATCAGAGATTTGATCTATCCGTAAGACCCAACTGAATCTTGTAGTTACCAGCATATGGTTGTCCTGTGATGAAGGTCAAATTTTTTGTCTCCCCAAAAGTCCTTTCCTGACGCCAAAGGAAAAAAAATAAAAAAAAATTACACACATTATCTAGAAGATTATACATTTTGAAAACACTAATATTTTTCTGAAAGTTTTAATGGCAAGACTGTATTGAAAATTTTCTAACCAATTGTGGAAAAATCTAGGTTTTATATAAAGTTAAGTGATGAAAATGGACAAGTGTTTCATGAGAGGAACTGTTTTGCAATGCGTATATTTTCTTCAAATGTATCAAAAGTCATTGACTTTCAACAAAAATAGAAAAGTAAAAAATAGTTTAGTAAAATTGATTTATTTTTTTAAACTGAGATTTATGAAAAAAAAAAAGTATTTGTAATTTTTCAGTCAGAAATATTTCTTCCATTTTCTTAATGAGCTTTACATCTATTATTCTATTTACAAAGTATCCAGGCATAGTGGGTTGACCTTGACTGGATGCCAGGTGCCCATCAAGCCACTCTATCGCTCCCCTCTTCAGTAGGACAGAGTGGGGAGAACAATAAGATGGAAAAGACTCACGGGTCAAGATAAAGGCAGTTTAATAAAGCAAAAGGCCATGCATGGAAGAAAAAGAAAAAACCCAAAAGATTTATTCTCCACTGCCCATCAGCAGGTGATGTCCAGCCACTTCCCAGGAAGCAGAGCTTCAGTACATGTAGCAGTTGCTCCAGAAGACAAGCGTCATAATAATGAATGCCCACTTCCTCCTTTCTCTCAGCTTTTTATTGCTGAGCAGGCATCATATGGCATAGAATATCCCTTTGGTCAGTTTGGGTCAGTTGTCCTGGCTGTGTCCCCTCCCAAGATTTTGCCCACCCCCAGCACCCAAGGTGGGGGGAGTGGAGAGACAGCCTTGGTGCTGTGCCAGTGCTGCTCAGCAGTAGCCAAAACCCTGGTGTGTTATCAACACCCTGCTAGCTACCAATACAGAGCACAGCACTGTGAGGGCTGCTGTGGGGAAAATTAACTGAATCTCAGCCAGACCAAATACACCAGGGCAATTCTTCATTCAGGACTTGTATCTGAAAGGTTACTCGTTTTTCTCATTGATGGCAATAGAGTTGCTTCACCACTACAGTATTTCAGCTGTGCGCTGTTGTGATAGGATGGAAACAACACTATTTATGCAATGGTAAAAATGGAGTTATGCAGAAATAATCAAACTCCAATTAATGAAGGAAACTTGTTTGCATACAAGGCAGTTTTTAAAAGGCCATGTAAAAGGAGGTTAGATTTGCTTGCAAGGAAGTAGTACATAAAATCACCATGGAGGACCCAGTGCTTGCTTTTCATTACAGTGCAGGGCTGAATTCCTGTGCAAACTCCTGACCAGCGCACTTTGGATTCCAGAACATCACGCTACCCTGCTGTTGTTTTGATGGAAAAGAAGGAGTGATGAAACAAACTGGGCATTTCAGTGTCTGCTCTACCTCAACTTAAAACATAAGATGCTGTGAGTGTTGTTCTGTTGTACACTGATCAATGTGATTGTAGCTTTGAAGCTGGCTGTACATCATGCAGCAAAGATATCTTTGATTAATCCCCTCCTGGTTAGTTTAAGTGATAGAAAGCCCCCTGAGGACTTAGGCTTGCTCTCCTTCTTTGCAGAGATCAGAGACAAATAGTTTCTTCCTGTGTTATTCTTGTCTTGTGTAAAGAGGATTTGTACAAGGAAGTCCCTGGTGTAAACAGTATTGAAAAATTGTTCTAAAGGATTAAAGCTTCTCTAACAATCTGACCCAGGGAGTGTGTCTTCTACCGGCCTGCACCGATGTACCAAGGTTTAGGCTTCAAGTAATGAGGCAATGCACTAGACATAACAATTTGAGAAGATGTGAAAGACAGAAGCCTCACGCATCAGTATATTTATTAGAATAAATATTAGTAACAATCCTTCCTGCTTAAAGGGAGGTAACTTTGCCCAATATATGCACACAAGAGCACACTAGCGTAGCATCTACCTTTTTGCCTCTTTATATGCCTTGAGAATAAAAGCAGGTGAGTACTAGGGAAGCAGATTGAGGATTAAATGCTACAGCTCTAGTGAATTCTCAGACTGTTCCTGTATTGTCACTTTAAGGCTGAAAGGGACACTTGTTTTTTCCTATATCAGAATGTTGTCCAATGTCACTTCTAATTCAATAAACAGAAATGTCTGTATGACTGTCAAAAAAATCTCTACGGCTCACTGACCTTTCAACAACTTTATCCAATATAAATTTGTTTTCTTTTTAGACACTGCCAAAAAAGACCAACTTTTGCACCTCAAGTAGAACTTCAGTGAGGAGTGCATGTTTAGACCATCTTTCAGATTCATTGCCTGTCTCTTACCAAATGTGCATTCACTGGTTTTACTGTTAGTCAAGAGCCTAAGGAAAAGGTAGAACAATTCCATTTAATAGGCAGAATTCTTGTATAAACATCCTGCCCATTATTTGTTTTTGGAAATATAGAAACCAATGGAGCTGTTGAACTACAAGGTCACACTGACTTAGAGCAAAATTTCTGTGTCAAGATTTCAGTCTGCCTATAGTTCTTTTCTTGCAGAAGGGAGACTACAGAGGAAAGAAGAGATGTAGACTGAGGGCCAAAACAATACTTGAAAGAATTCTTGTTCTTCCATAGAACAACTCAGGAAGGAGAGATAAAAGGAGAAGTAAAACAGTTGATGCTTTTCTGTATAAGTTGTGACCCTGGAAAACACTACTGTTTGCACATATATATATGCACACTGAGATCAAATTAAGATGGCCTGGACAAACTCAAATCTGTTTTTTCAGAGCTTTCTGCATTTTGACTGGGCAATTTGGATGTTCTGTATTGGTCCTTATTTGTTGTGTGAATGGGAAGATTCTTTCTTTTTGGGAAAATCTGTGAAATATTGATAATTATATGGATATAAAGTGATGTAGTTTTAAAATTTACCAACCAACATCTGTCATATAAATCAGTGGTGGAACAGATAACAAAAGTTATCTTCTTAGTGGACTACCTCTTTAGTCTGGATTAGTCTGAGAGTTGCAGCAAGAAATACAGATACCTGGGTATACGTCTGCCCCGGCTCCTGGGAGCACGGCCTCTGGGTCACAGATCCCCTGTGCTTCTCCTGGCATCATTCTCTTCCCATCTCCATGATACTGGATCTGTGCCACCCGCACCCTGTCACCTTCTCTTTGCTTTTGCATTGTCTCACTTCTCCACTGCCCTCAACCTCAGTTCATTGCTCAGGTGACACCAGTTCTCACACGGACATCCTGTTTGAATGCAATGTAATAAACTGATAAATTCTTAAAGCTGTCACTGAAAGCAGTAATTCCACCTGTCTACCCTCCTCATTTAGCTTATTCCAGTTTAACGTCTTGCCAGACTTATAGTCCGTATATGCCTCAAAGCAGCCCTGTTCGCAGTCTGCCCATGGATCCTTTGAGAGTCTCCAGAACTCACACTCCTTGTCCAGGTTTTGTACCCTCATCTCACTAGTGTCCTTCCCATGGACCAGGTGTTTCCCGTCTCTTTTCCCAGCCCATTCACATCTCTTGTTCTCCCTGATGACCACATTGTCTCCATTTACTTCCTATACCCTGCTTTCACTGCTGGCTGGGTACAAGAGTAAGTGACTTGTTGCTGGCCGCCAACAAGCCCTGCTGGGCTTTCTCACCAGAGTCTCCCAAGTTCCTAGCCAGACAGGAGCAGCAAAATTAGTCCACCATAGTGAATCAGAGGTGGCTGCAGTATATTTAAATGGAGAATGGTAAAAAACAAGTTCTTTGGCAGAAGCAGAGGTGAAACCAACCAGACTAGACAGGATCTTCAGTTAATAAAAATCAGCATAGTTCCATTATTTTATATTTCCAAACTTCCTATCCTTGTGTATAAAACAAGAACATTGCCAACACAGCCCGCATTTCATCAGGGCACTTAAGCATATAGTAATCATCTATATTTATTTAGCAAAGTATTCAGCAACTGTTTTATTTTAATTCTCACAGAGGTCAGCATATAAGAGCATATTTAAATGCTTACCATACTAGAATTAGGATGGAGCATCTGAGCCTAAGAAGAAAAGCAGTCTGATGCACAAAAAGTAGAAGAAATCTAAAGAGATAAAAGTATCACATGCATTCTTTTACACAACACCTCATCATAACTGAATATCAGAATATCAGACACAACATGTAATTTTGGTGTATTTTTGTAGATTTGGTGCCTCCTGTAAATTTGTTTTCTTTGATATATTTCTTGGTCAGTTGAAATGGTCCCTATAAAGATTTCAGCTGCCTTTTCCCATCTGTACTTTCCTTTTTTTGCCCCATTTAATGTATGATCAAGAAAGAGAAAACCAAGAACACAGAAGCACTGAGGAAAGCAATCACAGACTCTCCAGTTACTGCTGAAATAACTCCCTGAAGATGATGTGTTATGCTTCCTTTCCATTTTTACTTGGCAATCCTCAAAAGCACGTCAGATGGGTGACCTCTCTCGTCCTATCCTTGTCCTCAAACATTAATTAGTTTATGCTTTGTGACTGACTCCTGCTGACTAGTACCTCTGAAGTTAATCATGTCACTAGGGACATTTGTGTAAGCTTAGGTTCTATGTAATAGCACTAAATATAAAAGGAGATGTAAGGTTATTTGGCTACAGAAGTGTGTTATTTCATGAGGTTACAGAAAAACAAGATAAGTTTTCAGGTGTCACTGGTGAGAGGAACAAGTCAAACGTGAACTGGCTTCGTGCTGCTCACCGGTTCATTAACACTTCCATTTGTCTGTCTTCTCTCACATTGGTTTTCCCTCACCCATGGCAATGTCCTATGGCAATGGTATTTGTCCTTGTCGAGGGGTGGGGAGCAAGGAGTAAGGCTTTAGTGAAAACTTCTGTAGAAAAGCTTAGTACAAGGAATAAGGAATGCAGAAGGACAGGTTTCTTGAGATGATTTTTATAGTAATAGAGGAATCTCCTTTTTTTGCATTTATCCTTTGGTAGTGCCATCACCTCACTATGGGGGTGCTCTGTACTGTTTTGAAGTGAAAATATACCCTGAATAGCTCCTGAAGATGAATTTTTGTACTTGGATTTTGCTTTGGAATAGAGAAGTTTGGCATTTAAAATGTTGGTTTCCATTGCCCTGACCCTGAAAGGTAGTGTGAGGTCAACTTTTGGCCAAAAGCCACAGTTTGGGCCATTGAAACCAATGGGAGTTCTTATAAAGTTAGCACTGGTCATTCCAGCAGTAAAGCACAGTGTTTGTCTCTGCTCTATGGCTCAGAAGTGATCTTCCGTTAGGTTAGTGGTACAAATATAGATGAACTGAGAAGCAGTTTGAAACTTTACCTATGACACTCACTGCATCCTTTTCACTTTGTGTTTACACCAGGAAACTGGAAAACAAAACCACTAGAAAGCAAAAGTATTAACCACTGGTTTGAAAAGAGGAATGATATGGAATTTTACCAAGTGCCCAGTGGATTTAAGATTAGAAATGATGACATTTCCTCTTGAGGAAATACTAACGTAGAAACTGAAATTATGTCTAAAATTAGTGGATGATTCTCTGATGTCTCAGGATAGGATAGGATAGGATATCTGCATTTTATAATTTATATAATATGCCACTGGAAGCATGCAAGTGCCAGAAAATATGCCCTGACCATGAAACTCATTGCCAAGGTGGCTAAAAGTACATGCTGAAACCAGAATAATTCTGACCTCGTAGCACACCTCCTGCAGTACGTGCGGATAACAGAACAGCTGTTTCAGTAGCTAGCACTCCCCACGAATGATAGCATGAAGACTTATGCCAATGTCAATCATTTCTCCTGATGCTAACGCATTCCTCCTGATGCTAGATCTTAAGTGCACAAGAGATAACCTCACTTATGCTGCCCTATCAAGTACAGGAAACCAAAATGTCTTCATTTGCAAAATGCTGCTGGCGTAATCCAAGCCTGCCAGAGATCCACTCGCAGTACTGCAGCCAGCAGCAGGCTGCGAGACTGATATGTTCTTCAAAGTTTCAATCACCTAACGTGTGAAATTACAGCATTTCATCCGTATGTTCTCGTTGCACACATTTTAAAGGGACAGTTAAGCAATTTAAATCAGGGACAGTACTGATCACATAATTATACCTAAATATTTTCTGAATATGTGCAGTAAAAATGTGGTTTCTGACTAGGAGACTGGTTGACTTAGCACTTCCTCCAGCAAGCTTGTTTGAATTCAGAGCAGTCTGAATTTCTTGGAAACTGCTGTGCTTCAATATGCTGTTATTTAGTCTAAGTAAAATATATCAAAAATTTAATTCCAGTGTGGTCCAAAACTACAATCAAAAGTAGGAGTTGTACATGCATTTTTTGTCAGTGTTAATGAGGAGAGAAAGGATCTCCCATCCTTCCCATGATACAGAGGTCATGCAGATTATGTTTCTCAAGGCAGGGTGCTTTGAGAAACCCAGCACTGCCACTATTCTGCTGCATGAATTTGGTAGATAGAAGATTCATGATAAGATGAGAGCCAATCTGATAGCCATCACTAAAGCCATTATTTGGTTTTCTACCTATTTTAAAAATAATTTCCTTTAAGTTAGTAATTTTGTTACTATCTATATAGAATCAAGTGAAAATATGGGTTTGAGTTAACAACTGGGGTAATACATGAGGGTTTTTTTTTCTTTGAATTGGATAATTGGTAGATCTTTTCCAGGATCTACCTGAGTAGATCTACCTGAGTAGATCTAACAAAATAAAGAGCTACTTTTTGTAAGGACTTTCTTGTATTTTATGAATTTATTCCTTAATTTGATTCTTAAATTTTTCTTTGTGGAAAATTGTTTTTTTATGGATTGGATTTTCCTGTTGCTTTGCTTTTTTGTTTTGTTTTGCCCAGTCCTTCCACTTCTGTTCTCTTTAGAGTGTATAACCTCTACTGTGCAGGCTTCTGAAGGAGCCATCTGGTTGGAGGGAAAGGGATGATGGCCAAAGATTAGGAGGAAAGTACTTCTCTTAGGAAATTACTCCTCATACCGTAAAGGTATATTTTTATTTACTCTAAAGTTCTAGCTTTAAAGATCAGGATCAGTCAAGGAAGATATGGAACAATCAGAAATTTACATTAGATTTAACAAATGAATATCTTGGAAACAAAAAATTCTAAGTTTTTTTTTTGTTTTTTTTTTTTTTTGTCTTGTCTCTCCCCCCTCCCCCGGTCTGAGTTATAAGTGGCTTACTCATCTGGACAAGTAAATAATGTATTGGAAGAGGTCTGCTTAATATAGTCCTCTTTACATGAAGTATAAGACCATGAGAATGACTACAACGATGAGCTCAAAGCTCCATGTATGCCTGCACACTGTTCTTAGGGTTTAAGTTGTTTCCATCATAAATATCCAAGAAATCAGTCCCCTGAATATATTCTATGTGAACACAGATAGCCCTGACACTTTCTATGAACACCTGAAAGTAAGATACTAAAGATGTCTTCAGAGGAAGTACACTCCGGGTTTGTGTCTCTACTGTGCATTGCTTGTTTGGTTGTTTCCCTTTGCTATTTTACATAGTGGAGCTCTCTCTTGTAATCCCTGCCTAATTCTGGATCTGGATTTTCCTGTTGTGTTAAATAGTCATTAAATCCCATGCGAAGGGAATGCAAAGAATAGCCATGCAGACTTGCATTCCACAGCCAAGGTGGCAGAGTCTGGTCCAGAATGATGGCTGGTGTTTCAGTGAGATTATCATAATGAAAGACAAAAAGGAGGCCTGTTGAAATATCTTGTTTAATCCATTCCTTGTTAACACCAGCTTTGTTTTCCTGGATATTTAATAAACACTCGTTCAATGCAAGAGTCATTACCTGAAATTCTTATCCTAACACACAGTCCATAAGCCAGATCTGGCCCACAAACTATTTTTTCCAGTCCCAGGAAATGCTGTATAGTCATTTAGACCAAGTACACTGATGTTAAGGGTATATAAAGTGTTGCATGGGAGTGAAGACCACATATAGACAGACCTAAATCAGGGCTGGTTGGGTTTATTAGACCACATGCAAGACAGAGAAAGTATGGATCTACCTGACCCTGCCCAGAACAGCTGCCTTGGGAAAAAAAGTATGCTAAGTTTAGCCCTGGGCAAGTATTGGAAGCTGAGATTTTTAATTGCTGTTTGCTCATTCCTCTTTTGATTATTTATTAAAATGATACTCTATTAAAAGTATATGGGTACTGCAAAACAATTATGTTATTACTACTGTGAATAATAACATTTAAAAATGGTGCAAGGCCAAAACATTTCTTTAGCAAATTTTAACAAACTTTTTGAACATGACCATTTGAAGTTAAACTGGAACATAAGGTTTATAGCTGTGAACCCACCAACAGATGAAAGACAGAAACCTTAGAAGTTTAAAATTCATTGTCAGAATATAATTGCTTGTACCATCAGTTTGGAAATGTTTCGGGGGTTGTTGTTGTTGGTTGTGGTTTTTTTCAGCAGTGCTGTCCTGACATCATCCTGCTACCTTTATCAACAGCTGCCACATCCTCACTGGATTTGGCCAAACCCATATGCATACAACAGAATGAAGGTGAGCTGGGGAAGCAGCATGAAGTTTGATCCTCGTACTTGATCCTCAGACCAATTTTCATGTTCCCAAGTTACATCAGCTTCCTTCTGTATGACAGCACATACATTTCTTGTCATCAATATTGTATTAGAAGGAGCAGCACATTTAAACCTAGGAGCTACATAAACGGCAAAAACATAAGAGATAAGCTTCATCAGTGCAGTCTTCATACTGTCATCCAGGCACGTAAGTGTCCAAATATCCATTGTCTATATGGATTTCTCCAAAGTTTTTGATACGGTTTTCTGCACAGCCACCTCCTAGAGAAAGTGATGTGTTATGGTCTAGACAAGTGGTCTGTGGGGTGGGTGGGGAACTGGCTGACAGGTCACACCCAGAGGGTGGTGGTAAATAGATCTTATTCGAACTGGCAATCTGTCACAAGTGGGGTCCCCCAGGGATTGATATCGGGCCCAAGCTATTTAATATCTTCATAAGTGAGCTGGATGACGGGATCAAGTGCACCCTGATGAAGTTTTCCGACGATACCAAACTGAGTGGGGAAGTGGGCACTTCGGAAGGGAGAGCCACCCTGCAGGAAGGCTGGAAAAGTGGGCTAACAAGAACCTTATGAAGTTCAACAAGGACAAGTGTAAGGTCTTGCACCTGGGAAAACATAATCGGGGAGTGCAGCACAGACTGGGATCCACCTGGCTGGAGAGCAGCTCTGTGGAGAGGGACCTGGGGGTCCTGGTGGACAACAAGCTCAATACAAGTGAATAGTGTTCTGCAGCAACAAAGAAAGCCAGCAGGATGCTGGTTTGCATAAACAAGGGCATCACCAACAGGCATAAAGAAGTCATTATCCCACTCTACTCAGTGCTTATCAGGCCACACCTGGAATACTATGTTCAATTTTGGTCCTCACTATACAAAAAAGATGTGGACAAGCCTGTTCTGGCAGAGCTCACTGAAGGACTCCACTCAGTTTTCCTATGAATCCACAAACTCGGTTCTGACATAGTCTATGGGATTCTTAAGGCATATTCTTAATAGATATACTCTACTTCAGCAGTGTATTTAGTCTGTCCTTGGGTTTGGGTTTTTTTTTCACTCAGTTCTCCACCCTTTATCCTCCAAAACCTGAACCCAGTAACCTTTCACCATACTATGTGTCAGAAGGAAAAGCTAATGGGTGGATCTCTGATGTCCTGGAAATGGAAAACACTCAGTCAGGCAGAAATAGGGTTTTGAGGTGGGTTTTTTTCTTATTCAGCTTTAGCTGTATAAAGGCTAAGCTTCTCCAATATCTGTGGTGAGACTTGGAAATGGACAACCATCCTAAGACAAATATCCTGAAGATTTCTGTACCTCTCTATTGGCTATTGGGGAAGTCTGTGAATAGCCTTGGCCCGGACACCTAATTTTTTTATGTCTAAAGCTTGGAGAAATTAATTCTATCCATGGTCATCATAATAACTGTCACAGTAGTCTTTAATTATTATAATAAGTCCTTCAGTACAGTAAAGATAATGGTGGATCAATTTTGCTGAATTTGACCAATCGTCCTTTCTTCAGCATTGTGCCCTATCTAGAGCACTGAGTAGTCTCTAGTAATGTAAATCAACATAGAACTTCAAACGCATCTCTGTATTAAAAGAAACTCTAGTATTTCAAATTCTTTATGCTTTGTATGAGATATGATACTCATCCCTTTGAAAAGCAAACTGCTTCTGCACAGGCACGGTACTGATTCAAGTAAAAATGTCCAAGAAAAAAAAGGTGGCACTAGGTGACTAAAAGGGTTAAATAGGAAATTAGACTTAAAATATCTGCGTGACTAGTAACAACTAATAATGTGTGTTCTTCATTTGCAAGCAAGCCCAACCTACAAATATCTTTCATAGAACACCATTCCTAGTAGTGTAATGACAAAGTCATTCCCACCTTAAGGTAGGAGAGTAACACTCCCTAGGGGCATTAGGACTGTTTCATCTTCATGTTTTCTGGGCTTTGAATCTGAATGAAAAATTGCATTTACTCTTCCTGTTGCAATAAAGAAGGCAGGAAGGCAGGAAAGGTCTGTGTCTTCTTGAGCAAATACTTACTCCTGATGAAAAAAAAAGAGAAGTGTGTTATAGATCAACAAACTTCAAGAATAGAAATGCTGGCTCTTCTAAATATTTGTGTTAGACCCATGAAATCCTTTAAAATAATTACTGTGTAGAAACCTGTGGATTTGCCATAGAACGGTTTAGTTATCAGCAGTACCCTTTTTACAGCTCCCCATGCATTTGTTGCTACGTCAGGAAGGCAGAGGTCAGGAAAGACTATGTGAATTGTATTGCTAACAGTTTACTCTCTCAGAAAACAGTGACACATTGGAGGCCAAATCTTATTTCCTTCACACACATTGGTCCTGAATCAACAATGTACTTCAGCAAATTCCTGGCTTTAAGCGCCTAATATCTGCCCTAGGATATATGCATCCCCAGGCTGAGTCCTGAGATGAATGTCCTGTCATGACCATATTAACTTACAAGACCTTACTGCATCCTCTAGTTTCCTTAGGAGACAGGGAGCTGCTCCACACTCCAACAAGGTCTGTAATTCATGATGATTATAGGACCTGCACAGCGGAACATACTGGCCATACCTGGCACACAGGATGGAGGTACCCAGTTTGAGCTGGGAGGCTGCAAATGGGGTTACAGTTAGACACAAGCTAAAAGAACTTGCAAAATTGTGGCCACTTGATCCTGTCCCTCATGAAAAGCATCAGCTTCTGAGGGATTATACTTATGAAAAAGCTGGTGAGACTCATGCTTTTTACATATAATATAGCTTAATCTAATTTGAAGAGATTCTAAAGGAACTATCCTATTTCCTACTGACTCCAGTAGAATCAGTGTATGTGTTATGACAGCAAAAAAAGTCTTTAAAAAGACAAGCACCTTGAGGCAGAGGCTGCTACTCAGCCTTCATCCCCATTTACAGGATTTATTAAAATAATATAAAAAGGAAATAATAGGAACCATCATTTTAGCAATGTGACCTTCAGAAAGGAATTTTCAGAAAAGAAACTGCAATTCTTTACACATAATACATAACGCGTACAGTCCCCAGCCATGTAACTCTGAACAGACTGCACTTAGAGCTTTCAGCATGTTGGTGAAAAGAGTGGGTATGCTAATTGCATAATTGCAGCTTTATATAATGGTATTTATGTTAGATGAATTTATAATTTACTATTATAGTATGCTGTAACGGATTAATATCCACTTATCAGTCTATGAACAGCCCTGTATCCATTACATTGAAACTCACTTAAAGGTAGAATAATCACACTAATAGAATAAATGTACTGTTCACAGGGCAGTCCTTTTATTTAAAAGAACATGTGAGGCATCATCAAGGACAGAAAGTCTTTGAAAGGGGCATCTGTCCAGTGTTAGCCCACAAGATGTATCTGGACACGTTCTAGGCTTCTATTGGAAGTCAAATTTAGCATAATCTTCATCAATAAGGAAAAAACGGAGAATATAACAACTTGGCCCTTTGCATTGTTGAGCATCAGATGTAACGCCTTGCAATTTCACAGTCTGTCTTAGTAATAAATATCGTGAATGGTCAACTAAGTTGATCAGGATACAAGGCATCAGTACATTTACAATAAGCCAATGTATAAACCACCGTCTAGGAATACCTGATAGGAATACGCTGTACTTAATTAACTCTTACGTGGCCCTGTTCATGGCAGCATGCCATAGTTTGGGCCACCACTCTGTGTCACGCTGGCACAGGCACGTGAACACATTTCTATCACGTAATAGGGAGATATATATTTTTCACAGATTTCTTTTGCGGTTCATTTATAAGAGAGAAGCTCAGCAGTTTGCATATCCCAGCTGATAAATCCACAACTTTTGCCTCAGTCTGGCCTCTCCATATAGGCTCACAGCATCACACAGACACTGTATAGAACTAATGATTGAGATCTGTATCTGAGGTAGTTGTGTCTTTTCTTATTCTAGTGAATGGGTAGAAATAAGCACTGCTAAGGTGCAATTCTTCTTATCCTAAAATAAACATCTAAAATAGGTCACCTGTATAACACCCCAGAAGTGCCTATTTATTTCCTTTGGCAATATAGCTAGTCTAAGGTTATATCTAGAATATACACTGTAGGTCCTTCTTTTTTTAAAAAAAAAAAAAACAACAAACCAACTGAAATTAATTGGAACTTCTATGTGAGTTAGATTTCCAAACAGGGTTGATGTTTCATGTCCTGCTCACTTTGGTTACATCTACATTTTTTTTAGTCAAGACAGCAAAGAACAAGCAATCCAGAGCCCAAGTACTGTGAACCAGCTCACAGTCATACTGCTGAAGTTTAGGGGTCATTAGAAGTACAGATCACACCTATAATGTGCAGGGATCACAGAAATCATCAACACGATAATCAGGAGAGCATCAATAGTGTATTTAGGATCCAGCCTCCAGCCCATTTCTGGTCTGTGTGTGGGATTTACTACTGAGATGACTATTTGGTTTGTATGAGAGCAGAGCACAGCAGATTAAGAACACAGGTTATATTTCTATATATATTTTGATATGTAAAACAGAAATATAGCTCAGAAAACAAGGCTTAGATCATACTTCAGTGAAATATTAGCAACGAATGGTAGACACTGTAAACAATAACACTGTCACTATCTAAAGATGCCCTAAGCAAGATAAAGACTTGTCACAAATCAGTGGTACTGACTGCTGATGTGGCTTTTGCTTGCTGCAAGAGGTAAAATCTTCTGTATCCAGCTGTGTAGAGACAGAGGTTTATTGATCAGTATATGTCTTTCTGTTTTATGAACATGTATTGTGAGAGATTGTGTGTGTGACAATCACTCTTTTTTTCTGTGTGTGTGTATATGTGTGTATATATATACACACACATATATGAGACAGGCACCATCTAATGATTTTATAACACATGTACGGTTTTATGAACATCCCTTCTTAGTAACAGCAGTGAGGTAGAGACTACATTTCCTACAAATTTATGCATATAAATGGAAACATTTTTAAATTTACTTTAGATTGTACTTCTGTTCTGATGTGTAGTCGAAAGAAAGAAAGAAAATCAACCAAACAACAAACAAAATAAACAAATAAACAAAAAAATTCCTCCCCCAAAAAACCCAACCAAAACCAAGTCTGTTAATATAAGACATCACATTCTGATAGCTATTGGATCATGATTTTCTCTACTGAAAACATACTGGTTATCTTCAAGATGCACCAAAATGTATCATCTATGCAGAATGCATAAGCAAAGCTGTTAAGAGTAAATTGAATAGACCAGATACTAAACTTAGTCATACAGCGTTATTTCCATCTCTAATTTCTATTATTAAGTAAAATTGCAGCAGCAATTCAAAGTTCACACATATCTCGGTAGAAAGCTAGGAGGAAAAAATAATAATGAAAAGGAAATACACTTTCAAAGTGCAAAAGACACAAAGCATTGATCAAGAACACAGTGACTGAATGAGAGTTGTGGTAGCTGGAAGCCCTCTGTCAGAGTACCTAACGGCAACTTACACGGGCCAATAAAATTCCTGTATGCACACGGAAATGTCAAATGCAAATGTAAATGTGAAGAAATTATTCAAACACTGCAATGTGACCACAAGCAAAACACTTCTGTGTCTGGTCACTGTATTTTAGAAGTAAAATGACATAAATGAGGACTGAGAAGAGGACAAACAGAAGAGAGAGATTCAAAAAAATTTTTGGCAGCTCAAAAAGGTTAGAGAAATTGCTAGGTAAGCTCTTAAGAGAGGCAAAACTGCACTGAAAGTAAGAAAAAACAATTCTGCAAGAAATTAGAATGTTTGAGTAGATACTGCTGTCATACCAGCAATGAAAGCAGAACCTACAGTATTAAACTGATCTGAAGTTCTTTGTTGGCTTTTTTTAAGGAGAGACACTTTAACTCCTTCCATATCTGCCTTCTGCTCCAGCTTCTGCATACACAGAACTCTTCTTCTTAGCAAAGGCTATTAAAAAAACCCCAAACCCTAAAGTCTTTGTCTATATAGTTCAGAGTTAGATTAGGCCATTGAAGTGAAGCCATTCCTATCTACATGACTGGAAGCTCCAAAGAGAGCAGTAAACCGTACTTGACAGCCATGGAGTAACATGCCCATAGTGTGCGTCCACAGTGCATATCTGTAGCACGTGCCCTTGACAAGACTGAAAGTTGCACCTCAGATTGACAGCAAAATCCTTAACATGCTCCACCGGCATATGCCCACAAAGGAGCAAAGTGTGCTAATAACCTACCAAAAGGCCAAAGTAGGTGAATGCACAGCATTGGTGACAGGCAGGCAATGCCTGGAGACAGGTCAGGTTCCACAAAGAGTCCCAGACAGAAGCCTCAGTGAAGCATTAACTCATGAGCTGAGACCAAATGACTTCTTCCAGTGATCTTTAATATCTGGTTTGTGCTTAAAAATAAGTTATTTTTTGGTCTTTCTCTCATTTTAGTCCTACATTGGATGCATTTATTTTTTCTAAAGCATCACATATCTGAACTGGGGTAAATGGATAAATTTACCTCAACTAGGATAAATCAAATGTGTAAGTGTTGCCTGTGAGCTATTGCCAAGGATTTAAAATGTAGAAGTTACTTCGGAGGTGATGGCAGGTTGGTAAGAGAGGAAAAATTCCAGCTTCCTTAAGTTCAAGGACTGAAAGATTAAGACATTTCCTTTGGGTTAGAATCCAAAGAGTTTCTGAAAGCCCAAAGATTAAAGATATATTGGGGGGGGTGGGGGAGGAGGAAATGGAGGGGGGTGGGAAGGAAGAAAGTAATATCTGCATAACCACTGTTAACATTGATTTCTTCAAATAAAATGTCAAAACATTGCAGTGTTTACCTAAATCAAGAAATCTTTTTGCAAACATGTACGTCCCAATTCCTTATTTTAAAGCAAGTTACGAGAGCTCATCTCACTGTAACTTTATTGTGTTGTACCAAGAAGCATATTCATGACTGGGCCAATCTCAAGTCTTTAAAATTTATAGTGTCAAAATCAAATTTTTAAATGCTGTTTAGAAAGCATTAAAAAAAAAAAAATATCAAGGATCACATATTCTAGAAAACTCATGAACTGTGCCACAGCTGCATTTCCTTAACAGACATGAAGAGAAGGCAGGACATTAACTAGCCCAGAAGGCATCCTACTACCTTTCCTGCTAGCTAGTTTCTCTGAATTCACACCGACAGGCAGACATCTCCCAAGGACAATATATCCTACCTGAAGATAGGCATGTAAGGTTTTGGGGCTGAATTGCTCTCTTTAGTTACTTCTGCCTCTCACAGGGAAAGCTAGACAATTAGTTTGGACTAGACTGTGAACTTCTAGATGACTTCAATTAAGCGGGATGACCATATCTGTGGTACACACATTCTAACAACAGAGCAGCAAATGGAAGCAGTTAGTGATTCCATGGCTAATTCAAAATTTTTTAATGAAGGTGTAGGAAAAGATGTAAAGCCTTCATTTTTCCTGTTACTAACAAGCAATAAAAAAGTTACATTATGTTTTAACAGTAAAAGATAATGAAATTATAGCAGACACATGAGTACTTGACTTACTGGCAAATTCCAAGTAAACGCTAAACAGAGCTTGTGTGGGTCCTAGAGCAAGTGTAGCAAAGGCAGGATTATGCCTAAACCTTCACCTTGTGCTGAAACCTGTAGTGCACACTGATT
This sequence comes from Aramus guarauna, assembly GCA_013400195.1. Taxonomy (NCBI): domain Eukaryota; kingdom Metazoa; phylum Chordata; class Aves; order Gruiformes; family Aramidae; genus Aramus; species Aramus guarauna. The sequence goes on along the minus strand of VXBL01004755.1, from coordinate 441,122 downwards.
TTCACCTTGCAGATCAGAAACCCAAGCAAATGAAAAGCATTTAAATGTATTCTTCAAATTTGGGGTTATGAGACACGACCTCCCAAAACAGTTAGGCAAATAAACTTAGAAATGAGGACACATTTTTTACGGGTTTACTCAGTGTTTAGTTATGTAGATTGAGGGGAAAAAATATAAGTGGAAGTAATGCAAAGAACATATTGTTTCTTTCAGATAAGAAATGCGTTATGAATTCCTATGAAGTGTAGGAAAATGCATAATAAAAATTATGTCATCAATAATGTAAAATGGAAGGAGAGAAATGGAACAAGTTAGGCCTGCAGCATTTTCTTTATGTAAAAGAGGTCTTCTATAGCCTTGTCCTGATAAACAAAGAAATAAATGTTTAAAACATTTTTTTTATAAATCTTTGTGGTTTCACTCTACTGGTGAAATAAGATAGACAGTAATTAGTAAAAGAGACTGAGTACAGCATCATGTCTTTAAAAGCAGCATATAGGAAAGGTTTACTTTGACAGTGTTTAAGTCCAGGGTGCAGACAGGAAAAAAAACCCACAACTTATTGCTCATTCCATTATAATGCTTCCTATCGGTAGAAACACAGTGGGAGACACTTACCGATACTTATTTCTGGAGGTAACGCTGTTTGCACAGGTGACATAGCAATTTTTATGCTCAAAAGCACACTCATCAGTGATACAAATAATTGGCTTAGTACTATGTATGAACCTGCCTGTAAAAATTGTACTTGGTATATGTGTAGGAAAAAAAGAAAGGGCTGGAGTAAAAGTATGACATGGTCAACTTTTCCAGAGTGAATATATTCTGCTGTGGTTGTGAGGAAACCCAGCCTTAGCCTTGCCCCTGCCAGAGTATACCACATTCACCGATGAGAGAGGAGGCAGTCCCCCCCCTATGTCAAAGCTGTTCTCCCCAGAATGGGATCAGTTGAAAGGAAGGACATAACCTGGTCCAGTGTCATCAGCACAGAAGGGATGAACCAAGCTCTGCCAGCTTGTAATAGCAGAGGATAGAATTAGAGAGAACCCCAATTATCTGCCACAGCTTTATTTGTGTAATGGCAAGCTACAATAAAATTAATATGAAGAAGTATAGGCAGAAATGTTCAGAGGAGACAGGAGATTTAAAAAAAAAAGTATTGATCTTTACCTTTTGGGGGGGCTTCCTCATTTTAAGAGGACTATAGGCTAAAGGTCATATTGGAGTTATTCATAATATAGTAAAACTAATGGTAAATGTAGGATCTGGTGGAAAAGACTGGGTCTTTCTTGACTTTTCCTGAAGTTAAGAGTCAAGAAATTGTCAACAGTTCAGATCTCTGTAGTTATTTATATATTGCACTTTGAACGTCACTTTCTGTCTGCAGGAGTGAGGTAGCCCTTGCTCTAGATAGGCCTCCAGAGATCAGTGGAAATGGCTGGAAACCATAAAAATGTGTAAAATGTGTTTTGTACCTGGGTTTTTTTGCTTCCTGTATAACATGGGAGTGATCTCTGTGAGTTTCAGAAGATGTTTTGTGCACGGCATGCAGCATTGCCAGGCGAAGGTCGGGGGTTATGGCTAATGCTGCTAATGAGCTCTCTGTGTTGGAGCCCTTCGTGGGGGACGAAAGGCATGTCTAAGTTCAGTGGAGCACCATTTTATGAATGCAACCTCTTTAGAAATAAATAGATCAGATTTAAGGTATTGCTTAAAAAAAAATAAAATAGATGAACGGAAAGGTGCCTCTGTATTAACTGGATTGTTATGAGTTTAGATAAAGGCAGAAAACATTGTTGCTCAGAACTGCGATGGTGTTATTAAAAATGGTCTGTCTGGGTGTAATCTCCAGCTAAGTGCCCAAGGACAAAAAAACTACATCACCGTTCTGATGCTAGTATTTAATGTGAAATTATATCTTTGGCTGGAAAGGAGCTCTTTGTCTGACACAGAGCATGGAGCTTTTGTTTATGATGTTTATTAGGGCTTACCAGGAAAGGTGGCTAATGTAGGGTGATAAGAGCATTACTAATTTTCTTTGACAAATGGCTGTCAGATATTTTCCATTGTGAATTTTACATTAAACTGCAATTTCTTTCATGAATTTCCTTTTCTTACAGCTATGCGATACTGATTCCACACCTATCATACAGCAATTCTAAATGCTCACGCACAATGCAGTAGAATAAAGAGTGCTAAGAAAACAAGATTATAATAAATAAACATAAGGCTAAATGTTTTTGCAGTCATGCTTCTTCAAACAAGCCATCGCAATATGAAGCCCGAAGTAATTCAAAAACCATGCCTAAACCAGATACGTTAAAAAAAAAAATTTACTTCTCTTAGCAGTATAATTTTTGGTTTGCCTTGATTCTAAGATTTACTAGTATTAAAGATATGGCTTTCAGCTAAACCAAAGCTGAAGGACCTGCTTTCCTGCGTAAGAGGTCACCAGTCTAGGCTTCTGTCCTTTTACTCCTGGCAGCAATTTTCTGAATAGTATGAAAGAGGGACAAGTAAGTACTGAGATAAGATACTTTGATTAGAGAAACTATTCCCTGTCATTCTCCGCAAGAACATCAGACAGTGTTTAGTTGAAAACAGCTATAACAAAATATCAATTTCATTAGTATTTCTAGCCAAGATAATTAATTTATGAGGGAATCTCTAGAACTTGAAAAACTCTCTAGTTTTCCTCAAACAAAAACATTTGAGTTGAACACAACCAAATTCTGGAACTCTTACAGGCAAAATAAATGAAAATTAAAAGCCTTCGAAACATGAGGTAACAGGTAACATGAGGTTCTTTTTCAATGTTCATCAGAAAAAAATGTTGAAATAGATTATTTTTTTACAGGGACAAATGGGAAGTATCTGAACTTTGTCTGAGGGGCTGGGGGATTTTCACAGTGATCCCTTTCACCCAGGCAGTCTCTTGACAACTAAAACCTTGAGGAGATCATACAACTGGATATGAAGTTCTATGTCTGTACCATGTTCTAGCTGAAGACCAAAAGCTTTCCTGTGTCGGTGCCATTTTTAGCCACCATTTTCATTTCCTTGAACAGAGAGGCTAAACATAAGGCAGTAGCACTATGTACCTTCTAGCATCCACCCCTTCTCCCCAGACCACCGCTCTCCATGACTAGGTTTCATTTAACAGTAAAAGTCCTTCAAGAGGAAGGTCTTCCTTGTGGTGTCCACTGCTGCAGGATATTTTAAGAAAAGCAAGTCCATTCAACTCCTTATGAGCATAAATTATCTGAGTCATGCTTAATAGTTACTGCAATAACCTTGTCTTGTAGCAGGAAACAGTGCATGTTGATGATATTTAGAGTGCCTGTGAGGGATGTGTAGCTTCTGTTGTAAGACTGGGCAATGAAAATGCCCCACTTTGTAACGTGACGCAAAAGTAAAGGTCCTTTCCACCACTACAGAAAGTTGAAGCACTGAAATGGCTCTAGGAACCCATAAAGCTGTGCCTTTTCTTGTTGAAAGCAAAGGGATCTCCTCTTTCTCTTACGAGCCCTGCCGCTGTCGACAGGCAAGAGAGTCCCAGCAGTTTCTGCTACTGGCATGGCTGAAAAACTGTCTTGGGGTCATGTTGCCTGGAAATAATGCCAAGTCCAGATCCAAATCCTTTTTGTACCATCAGGGTGAAGGAATTGAGCTTCCAAGGATTCACGACAGTGTAAGGGATCCTTTGCATTGGAAAATGTCCTGAGGTAGAGTAATTCCGGGTAATTAAAGCCAGACAAACTGCCACCAACAGAAAGAAATGGGAAAAATCTTCTGTGGGCTCTGTATTCATTCCTGCCTAAGTATTTGTCATCTCTCATTGTCTGTGAGTCGGGGGGGAGGGGGGTTTCCATCAAACTAAGTCCTTTTTGTACAATTTGAGTAGATTTTTCACTTAAGGATTCTAGTACCTTTTAGCAATCAATACAGTAGCCCATATACTCGTGAGCACTTAACCCCTGCAGGGTTTTCATGTCCCCCATAACTTGTTTGATTTTTCAGCATTTCTCTTCAATAACTTTTAACTTTGACTGCAAGAGAGAAGATGATTGTTTGAGCTGGAACAGGAAGTTTCAGTATGTGTCTTCTCTGCTGTTCTAATATAAGTGTAAAGGTTATCTTCACTTGTGACAGCTCATAATGTTGCTCTCCTGCCTTTTGTTACCTGTAATTCAGGAACTGTATCTGCAATACCAAAATACTGAGTGCAGAGCACTGAACAGTCATCCAAGAAACACAGTTTTCAGCAAATTCCAATGTTGGAGAGATTTAAATGAGCAAGTGCTGGAAAGCTCCAATCATGATGATAGTGACTCTGTCAATCACTGATCTCTCTGTATAAATAATTACAATGTAAAGCTGAAGGAGGGATGAGACAAAACTAGGTTGCAGAGGAGGAGCCAGAATGCAAAGAAAACAAAACTGGGAACATAAAATGATATAGAAATAGAAAGGGAAGAAAAACAACATGTTTGCACAAAAGGAGTTAAAGGAAGGTCAAATTAACTCTGGGATTTATGAGCACTAATATGAAAAAAAAAAAGTTTAAACAAAAAAGTTTTGTTAAGTGTGTTTTTATTAAAGTGCTTATATACAAATGGAAAGATTTTAGCAGAAAAATACGAGCCAATGGCATACATACATTTGGAACTTATGATATTGTGGGAATAGCCCAAGTGAGCTATAAAATAGCAAGAATGGGTAGATGACTGTGAAAGGAAACAGAGTTTTGAGGAGGGAAAGGGCGAAGGTGTAGTAGGAGGGCTCAACAGTATTGCAAAGGGTAATTCAGGTATGATACAGAGATGTTTGATAGATAACTTATTGTGGGCATATTCCAATACTCCTTAGTGCAGAGGATGAGTGAATTTCAAAATTAGTGTGCAAATTGCAAACAAAGTGATGTAGATACTTAGGAAAGAGTAGTAGGTGTACCAGTACAATTTAACTCTACACATAAAGAAAGAAGATATCAGAAGGATGTTTATGCATTTCTACATGTTCTAGTTATTAGGTATTTTTTACAGTAGTAACGAGCACACACAGCTGTAGGTCCGTAAGAGTTTTACTCCTCAAGGCTCTAAAGTTGACTTACTGAATGTCTCAGTTCTCATAGACCTCCATAGGAATGGAGGGCACCTAACTTCTGAAAAATCCTTCATTTGCAATTTCAGTCAGTCACTTGGGAAAAAATGTGCACAGGCACACAGCACATGATACCTTATCTTGAGAGGAAGCAATACAGGTAAAGTGAAACCTCTCTGGAGAATTTAGAGGATTACAGATGAGGCAAAACAAGGATGGAAAACACTTGGAAGGAAAAAAAATAAGACTTCTTCACTTGATGGTTGACTTTTCTGAAATATGAATAGGCATAGCAGTCATCTTAACAAAAAACAAAACAAACATGTAATGGAGAACTTAAGGAAGGAGAGCAGGATCAGCACTTGGGGATGCTGGCTTGTCTCCCAGTAGTGTGGGGCTCCTCTGCCTGCCAGCCCACACTTCCATGTGGAGTAGTCGTGCTTTGGAGGGACAAAGTCATGTCTTGTCAAGTTCCCTGGGGTAAGCAGCACATCATTTGTTCAAGATCTTGAAATCAAGATTATGTTGACCTAAGGTAGGCAGACTGACTACTTACTGCTCCTAATGCAGCCTGAAGGAGCTTCTTTTGCACATGGCTACTTTACAGACGAATGAGCTGGGAAGGACAACCTATAGAAAGGAGACAAAGCCTTGTCTTAGACGTAAATGTCTGCTGCAAATTGCTTTACTGAGTTTACCATGCTGACTGCTACTTTAGAAACATGAAAATGACTGTAAGAATGACCGCAGTCACACTGAAGAACAGCTAGCCTTGTACCCTGTTTCTGACAGGGATTTCTTAGGAAAAGCAGAAAGAGCTGATAAGTGTGCAATGAAATTCCTACAAGAAGCCCTTCCAGTTCTGGCAATCAGAAGCTCACAAAGCTTTGCTAACAAAGGCATTGGGGTTTTGTTTAATGGATTGGTTTCTTTCTTGAATTTCCCTCACCATTTTCTTAATCCATTTTTTGCCTTTAGTATTAAATGTAACAGCAACAAAGACAAATAGGATCCTGAGCTGGATCTGCAAGGGGCATTAATAGCAGAGATAGAGTTGTGATCATCCCAATCTACTCAGCATCATCAGGCCACACCTGGAGTACTATGTTCAGTTCTGGTCCCCAGCAGTCAAGAAAGACATGGACAGACTGGAGAGGGTCCAAAGGAGGGCCACAAAGATGATCAAAGGGCTGGAGAACCTGCCATATGGGGAAAGACTGAAGGAGTTAGGTCTTTTCTCCCTGGAGAACAGAAGCCTCAGGGGGCACCTCATCACAGTATTCCAAGACTTAAAAGGCAGCTACAAATAGGGTGGAGGCTCTGTCTTCACAAGGAGCCACATGGAGAAGACAAGTTGCACCAGGAGAGGTTTCATCTAAATATAAGAAAGATTTTTTTTTTATTTTTTTTTTTTACACTGACAACAATCATTCACTGGAACAACCTCCCCAGGGATGCGGTAGAGTCCACATCACTGGAGGTTTTCAAGATGCAATTGGACAGGGTGCCAGATAACGTCATGTAGGCTCCCTTTCCCACAAAAAGTTGTACCAGATGATCTTCTGAGATCCCTTCCAACCTGGCTGATTCTATGATATCCTATGGTAATGATTGCATGGTTTGATTATGCATTATGAAAAAGTACTTCCTTTTGTTTACTTTAAGTTTGCTACCTGATCATTTCATTTAGACTCCCTTTAAATCTTTCATGAAACAATGAATAAATGTTTCCGGTTCACATACTTTATGAATAATTCATGATTTTATAGATCTCTGTCTTAATCATCTTTTTTCCTACACAGAGAGCTCTAATCAACATAAGCCATTCCTTACTCTTGATCTCAGTAGTTGCCTTTCCTTCTACTCTTTATCGTTCCCTGTATGTTTTTAGTGATAAGGGACACCAGAACTGTACTCAGATACTCAAAGCCTGGACAAACCATTGAGCTGCAGACTGGCATAATAATGTTTTCTGGTTTGTGTGATGGTCATGATTGTTTGGTGCTTCTTAATGATTCCTAGCATTTGTTTTGCTCTTTTGACTGCTGTTCAGTATGGAGTTGTTATTTTCACAAAACTGTCAACTGTAACTTTAACATCTTTTTCCCACAACGCAAACTGCAATATAGAGACTATCTATGTTTGTTTATAATGTTGTTTTTTCCCCAAATGTGCTACTTTGCATTAATGAACACAGAATTTCAATGGCCATTTTGTTACATTTTATATATTTTCTCTGTAAAATAAGTAGTCAAATTCCTTTCAACCAATCTGTTCCCATAAACCCCGTATATTGATAAGTTTAAAAACACTGTTTATGCCCTCTGCACCCACTACATCCTATGACAGTGAGATAAGAGCAAGTTGAGAAGAATGTAGGGGAAAAAATCTTGAGAGAGAAATACGTATGTCTAGGTTTTCCAGGGTTTCTCTTCATAGAAAATCTATTTGTGGATTCCAATGTTGGTGTAAAGATAACCTGTCAGTCTCCCTTGTGACTGCGAAGCTGGCATTACTGAAAAGTACAGATTCCTTCTATTAGGACCATCCTATATGTTATCTGAAAAGTGTTTTTGATTTATAATCCAGGTATGAGAAACCATGTGTATCTTCTTAAGACTTTGGATCACCCAGTTTTGCAACAGACATTATGTCATTAGCTTTAAGGTTTCCAAAAAAACTAGGTTTAATAGCCGAATTGCCTATGTGTAGTGAGATTACCCTAACTGCTAACCAGTGTAAGAACATTCACAAAGTGCTAAATTTTGCATTTTGAGAAAAATTCCTCATCTGTGTTGAAAAACATAACTCACACTAAGAATTATGTTTTTTGGATTAAAGCACTGTGGAAATGGATTAACCTAACCCATCCAAGACATTCTTAGAGTGGCCTAAGACAGCAGAATTCGTCTCACCTAATTTTAGATAATTATACTGAAGACATAACCTTTAGAAATCACCATCAAATGTTATTGTCATGAGAGAGATACACCTTTTAAGGTGTTAATCATCTGACCTGCTGTAGCAAAGGTTGAATCTCACTTATGTTCCTTTAACTATATTGACCAGGTCTTCAGTGACCATAAAGGGATCTAGGGTGATGAGCTCAGCTGGAGCCCATCCCAGATTGAAATGAAGCCAATACGCTGCAGCAACGATTCTAGGCTGTAAGGCACGCCCAAGTGCGTTCAAAAAGAACATATTTTCCAATCACAATAAATGAGAGACTTAAGAAAGAAAGAAGGTAATGGTTACTGAAGCAAGAGGCAAAGATGTCAAATAATTAAGGACTCTAAGAATGCCACTCCATTTTGCATTCAGGCAGAAACATGAAATACTGGCAGTCATGGCCTGGAGTTTAAGACATATTCTTTTCTTCATAGTTTTAATGTGCTTGCCTTCCTGCTGAGCAGGAAATACATTACTGAAAAAATGTCAGATGTGGTCTCACTGGAGAATTAGTCAAATTAATTTATACAAAGATCCAATAATTGTGAGGGAGTAACAACGGCAAAACAACTATTGGAATAAAATTCTCTTTGCTAGGCTGGGTAAATTAGAGCAGTGATCTTTATTTTTACTGCATACATTCTGAAACGTTGATTTTGGGTTACAATTTTGTCTCTGAATTTTCTGTTTGAGTGATTTTGTTTTTACCCTGGCTTGTGGAGGAATCAAAGACTATTTGATTATGTTGACAGTTTGTCTGCTCTTTCCTCCCAGTTTTTTTACACAATTGTGATGGAATATAAGAAAAATCTCAGTGAAGCTAAGATCCTAAAATCTCTCTGAAATTGAGGAGAGAAGAGAGACAGACCTTCAGTGCTTGAGCACATGCAGCAAGAATGCAATTTTTATTAGACACTAGAGAATTGATGTAAAAAAAACAAGTATGACAAAGTGTGACAAGTCTTCTTGCATAACCACTTGCACGTATTTTAATTATTTTGTTGAATATATTGTTAATATGTTTATCAAAATCAATATGAAACATCTGTGGATGTTCTGTATCAAAAGTAAAATTAAATAAAAATAAAAACACTTGGTGTCATGGGTATTTTTCATCTTGTAAAATAATACTTGGTTTCTGTTTGGAATATTTTACCAGAAAATAAACAAATGCAAAGGCAGTCTAAGATACCAGTCACGATGACAGGAATGATGAGTTGATACCACATCTCCCACTTTCTTGTGAAATAAATTATGCACATATGTGCATACAGCAAACAAATCTCCTGCCCATTCTAATAAGACCAATACATATGTTATTGTTAATCTCCAAAAGCTGAAAGTAGTAAACTAGAAAACATGATTAGAGAAAAAATAGAGCACTGAGAATTCCACAAATTTCTCCATAGTAAATTTGCTAGATTTTTTTTATTATTATTGAATAATTCCTGAATTGCTGCCAAAAAGTAAAGTGGCAGATTAAATTCCTCTGGATTTGCAACTCTTCGGATGTGCTTCGGTGTCTCTTGTCAGATTAAAAATCTTATTTTCTTAAAGCATGAAAACCATGAAATAAAACTGAGTGATTCTGTTTCCCTGAGGACTTACTACAGTCAGTAACACCAGTCCTGATCTGACAAAAACTCAGACAAGCAAGGACACTGAAATATTCCTAAACGATAATTTTTAGTCATTAAAAAAAGGTTTAAATTTTTAATTTTCTTTTTTGTAAGTATAACATGACAAAGCTGATCCGGAAATATGAGAGAGACCTCTTGAATTCTAATATATATTTTGAGAAGGGAGACAGACTATTAAAACCAGCTCAACAAGAAGGACTTTCCCAGAATTATGAACATCCATTCACATCCCCCAATGCCTTGGGAAATACGCAGGACTACATCAGTGCATGGTGTCATCACTGCAACTCGAAGTATCTGAACCTATCAATTTACATAACCATCCTCTAAAGAAAAGAGATTTAGATGGACCAAGATGCAGAAACAGAATTTTATGAGAATAACTTGTTAATAGCAATTTTCCACTGCTGGTGTGTTCACAGTGTACCTGCAGGCTAGAAAACTCTTAAGATACTATCACATGGTCACTGTATGGTTGTGTTCCACTGAAATCTTTAGTGAAAGGATTTAAGAAAATGGAAATAATTAATGTATTTGTGTTTCTTCTTCTCTCCAGATGAAGACAGCAACAAAAATTATAATCTGTAGTTTGGTAGAAGTGGATTAAATTGTTCCATTAACTTCATGGGACATGGAGCAACTTTTACCAGCTGAAAATGTGACCTTATGTCAAATGACATGAGGAGAGTAATAGGGAAGTCAAAGGCAATTGAGTCTGACACAAGCCCCGTTACTGCAGATCTGTATGCCATGTAGGCTTTATTCTTCTGTGAAGCCAACCCCACCAGGTGTTTTAGCATTTGACTTTGTGCCAGCCCAGGCTTACATGCTTGCTTAGCTTTAAGCTTGCCTCTTCCTTTAGCATTTTACAAGATTTTGGCCAAAGCGCCTGTAGGATTGATCCCTTTTCCTATTGGAAATGCAAAATTCATGTTAAGAACAAAATCAAACAGGTCATGGAAGCTGACAGAAAGCAAAACCACAAGCTGTATAAAAATGGCTGGCAGTATATTTCTGGTGTTGTCACATCACGAAAAGGCTCGTAAAGGTTTCAGGCTTTCACGGTGAGCACCACCATCTGATGCCAGCTAGATTCCTGGGACTGCTCTTCCTTTTCTTGGAGTAATTCAGAGACAAGTTAGGCATTGCTTAAAAGACTCCAGTTTGCTCTCTTCTTAATTGCCTTTCACCAGTCAACTTCAATTCAAGGAAGACAATGTTTTCTTTCTTAATAATATTATGTATTTCATCCTCTCTGATTGTTTAGCAAATCCCTTATTCTGTCCAAAGTTTTTCATTTTCCCCCTGACATTTCACCCACTATATTATGGGCATCATCTGAGGATTTAAATCCAAAAGCTGTTACTGTAGCTCCAACGTCTCAAATCAAAATTGAAAGATGTAGTTCAGCTGTTCTTCTATAAATATGCAGCAATTATAAAGAAATAAGGGTCAATACAGAATCCCAGAGAGCTTTGCAATAACCTGCACTCACTATATTTAACTAGAGACATGAAAGCTACTTAGTTTCAAGGAAGCATTTAAGTATTACAAATGATGAATTTACAAATTCATGAATTATTGATGAAATATAAACCTCTCTGGAATCTGAGCAACTTTTATTTGAACATATTCCCCATATTTATGTACAGGCATCTGAACAGCATTTTTCAGCTTGAGTTTTGGATTTTGAATATACAGCAGGAGTCTCTCATTTTGTAAGCGTCTGGTGAATTTGCATTACAAGTATGCTTTGCACCAAGAGTTGTGAGTTTTTTCTCACCACAGGCTAAAATCCTCCAGCTCAGAACAGTTTTCTTCTACCCTTCCTGCTCTGCTCAAGAGGGTGGCATTTGGTGTACAGAGGTGTCCCCGGGGTGCACCAGCACAGGTGGGACAGGCACCATTTCAGAAGAAGTATGTGGCTCATTGTCAGTTTGACTCACAGCTCTCTTTCGCATTCCAGAAAAGATTTCTGTTACAATTCCCATCTACAGGGTTCAGACTGAAGCAGTTTATGCAGTTCAGAAATTGCTGGTGAGACTGACAAAGTAGCAGCCCTAATTAGCAAATATCAGCAACCACTGAGAAATTTCCAAATGAAAATTTAGCCACTTTGCAGCACCTGTTAAAATATATAGTGTATTCAACTCTCTCAGAAAGGGAAGATATATCCCGTGTCTGAAGTTCTCATGCCAGTAGAATTTGGACACAGGGAAAAGTCTTCCCTTGCTCAATTATTAAAACCATTCTGGTTTTGGTATTCCCCTGCAGGAAAATCTCAGATTCAGATGTGGAATGCCATATTCAGAGAGGTTTGGGGCCAAGATTTCCTCTGCTGGAATGACTTCATGCAGATGCAATTTCATGTAGATGCAAGATGAAGTCACCTTTGCATCAGAGACATTGATTTTTGCAGCTCAGTGACAGGGCCACAAAGCTTGGACTGAAACAAGTGGCCCATGGGGAAGCTGCAGTTCCTAGAAACCAGTCGTGTTCAGGACCAACGCACACTGACCGGTGTGGGTTCCCAGTCACCCTTCCTTGATGGATTTCTGTGAAACACCTCTTTCTGGGGAACATATGAACCCTTCTTCTAATGGGGAAAGTGACAAGTGAAGGAAAAGTTGTGAAAGCAACTATTTTTAAATCCTTGTTTGGACACACGACAATGGATTGTTAATGGGGAAAAACAAAATATAAAGGTGGGAAAGACTTTCATTTTCTTCCATTGTCTAGAAATTGACTCTGAAAATTACAAAAATCTATGATCTGCCCATTAGCTATATTACTGTTAGCATTGCAAAAAGCTTATCAGGACAACGTGCAGACAAACACATAATTCTGAGCCTTGCTTCATCCCCAACATGACAGTCACTGTCCCAGTGCCCTCAGATTTTATACCTGCAGAATACAATACGTGGTTAAATCAAAATCAGCAAGAGAAGTCAGAGAAGCTAGAGATCTCCCATCCAGTATTTAAACTAGTCATGGTTTCCACCACATGAAGTCAGAAAAATTTATCAGCTCTGATTTTCTACCCTCTCATTTCATATCAGGCCATGTAATAATGCTTACTTTCCCAAATTTAATTTGGAGCTTTAACCTTTAAAGACTAAAGACTTAAACTGTCTGTAACAATTTGCATGTGTCAGCACAGATTTGTATGTTTGTCCAATCAGGCCAAAGACAGCCAGACTTTGTTTGATTGGTGTTAGTTGTCATTAGTTACTCTCAAAGCTATCACAATTACTAATATGTGGGTATCACATGAAGAGAAATAAATTGGATTTCCCATTGCAGTCTGCTGTACAGCCCCCCAGATTAATCTTTGACTGAGTCCTGAAGATTCTGCATCTCTTGCCTTTTCTCACTCTTGAATTTGTTCTGTGGAGATTATTTTCCATTATTTCTTCTTTGTATCATGGTTTCTCCCCTGCTTTTTTCTGTTAAACTTCATTGCAGCCTTTTACTCAGGACCGATGTTGCTTTCTAGCATTTTTACTGATGAGTTTCTGGACTGTGTTTGTTCCCGAAGAGAGAAAGAAGCTGAGATAAAGCCCAGGCCTACCTGCCCAGGCAATACTGGCTTGGCACCCTTTCACATTTCCAATCATGGCTATTTTATAAACCAACATGCCACATGGGGCTCTGCTCACCAGAAGGAACTTGACTGCCCAAAGTTGCAAGGGCACCCAAGGCTACAAATGAGTTGTGCACACCCAAGGATGAAACTGCTCCTGCCACCCCAGTGCTGGTGGCCCTGAGACATTTTTAGTAAAAGGAGGTGCTGTGCTAGGCTGTAAAATCCAGTTGTAACATGGCTACCCAGCACAAAGCAACATCTGCTCACAAAGCCTGCCTCTTGGTTTTGGTCCCTTTCACTCCCCATCGCAAAACTCTTCTGAAATGGGCCATGTGGACAATGACCTTTGTGTCCAGAGAAAAGCTGTAATGATACACCCTCACTGACTGTGGCAAGGGATTTCTTGTGTCATAGCATAAAGACAAAAGGGAAGAAGCTGGGTTTTGTGGCTAGTTTCACATTATAGTTTTAACTTGAGGCTTAGTAGGAGTTTCAGTGAACGCTTGCTGTAAAATGTGAACAACTTCTATATTAAATCTGAAAGAACTCTCTCCCTTGGGTGTTTTCATCCTCACTGGTGAATGGCCTGGTAAAATTTCACAATTTTCTCTCGCATTACATGTTTCAGCTAGCATGTGATATATTTCTGTCCCACTGGGGCAGCCTGAGAATTTGACAGCTTCCTAAGCCATGAAGGAAGACCAAGGTTTTTCACTATTCCTTTTGTAGCCCATCAGTCCATCCTTGCCAGACACTGGGAGCAAAAATGATGCCATTCTTTTGGCGAGTGGATTAATATATACAATGATTATGGAGGAAAAAACCAACAGTAGTCCTTTTGGAGCATAACAGCGGAGTTTCCATTTCAGGGCAAGATGAAGAAAACATGACATGAAATAGGAGGTCATTGCTGTAAGAAGAAGAGCAAAACTTTAATTTTGTGTCTTGTTTCTGTGGCCCAAGAACTAGAACAGCTGCTTACCATTTCCATCCCATGACTACCTGACCAACTACAGGCTTCGGTGGCTTCAGGGCTGGCTCAAACTGTTTGCAGAGCCATGCCAGCTATTCTGTAAGGCTGACTACGAGCTGTGGAGTGTACATAGGTGGCAGGTAGGGTTACCAGCAGAATACATTACCTAAAAGTGAGTGCCCTCAACTGTCTCTGTTCTGTTCCATGGTTTTGGATTATTTAGTCTGCTTTTAACAGCATAAGAACTAAACCTTACAGGATAATGACCTATTTTCAAGTACATATGAAACAATGGAGGAAGGAAATGGAGGAAGGAAACAAGGTGTGTAATAGGGGTTACTTCCTAAGCAAAAATGAGATGGCTGCTAGCCCCATTCATTCTTCTGTCTAATGATGTATAATTTATCCTTTTGTCCTTCATCCCTTTGCAAGATGATTCCCATGCTGTGTTTCTAGAGGGAAACAAAATTGCATGGCATCACTCAGTCTAGAATGACAAATTTCCAGGCATTCAACTTTAAAACCCTTCTTATTAAATGAAAATTTTGCACTGAGAAACTACTATTTATTCCATAATGTTTGCTTAATTTCTGTTTTTATCATATGAAGAGGAATTCTGTAGTTCTGTTTATGGTATCAAATGCTCTGATTTTTCATAATTAAGAGCTTTGTTTGTTAAATTGTTGATGTTTGCACATCACAGCAATGGAGAGAACAGTGCTGTGTACACACAGAGGATGTTCACAGAGAATGCAACTGCAGGCTGTTGATGTTTGCACAAGCTGTAGCTCTCAGCAAAATCTGGGGTTGTGTACTGGGACATCATTGTATAACATATACTCATCCCAAACTTTCTTCTCTTGCATTAGGGAAATCTTTCATTCGAACAACGACCTCAGAACTATAAACCCATTTCCTGCTTGACTTAACACTGTGGTTTTGTTAATCTGGTGTCTAGGATTATCCAATTTGCATGTGAAGCAGGAGTATTTTCATTCTGGGACCTGGATGAAAAGTTTTGCCCATGAAGTGAAAATGACCTTTCCAAATAAAGAAACAATCAACAGAAGAAAATGTTTTTAGTATGTTATGACTCTGCAATCGGGAGAAAGACTTACATACTTTCTATGATTCTTAGTTCTTTAAAAGAAAAGTGTGGCTGGTGCCTTTTTGATCTGTGCTGTTAGAGGTAAAAGATTCTCACCCTGAAGCTTTTCTTTTAGCTTGTGCAGACAGAACTCCTGAATTAACTCCACTCTCCTATTGCTTTCTGTTATATAAAGATGGGTTGGTTACAGTCAGTGAACAGCACAAGGCCTTCCTGTTGGTTTTCTTGAACTATGGAAAAAGTCTGCCTAAAACTTTGCCTAATTAAAGGAAATTAGCGTTCCCTTCTTTTACTACATAAGAGATGTGCTGAAAAGTACAGTTGGTGACAGTCTCCCACGCATGTGTGGCTGTCTCAGAACTGTCCATAACAAAATTCTGACTTTTTGTGAAAGTTTTGAAGAATGCCTCATGTCTTCTAGATTCTGTTCTGGCAACTACCCTTTCACAAAATTAAACAGCTTTGATCATTTTCTTTATTCTCTGATGTCTCTTTGTAATTCTTGTCAATGCTTATTGTGAAGACAGCATTCTGAAAACAGAAGTCAAAGCTGAACAATCTCATCTACTGATATTTTTCATGCTAACAAAAGGCAATCCTTTTTTTCCTGTGCATTTTTTCATGTGGTTTTGATGCATACTGGTGCACAGAGCTTTAATTTCTCGTAGGAGACACCTCTGTGGTCTAATAGGCCTCATTACTAAGCATTTTCTTAATAGCCAAAATTTACTTAATTTCTGTGTCAATAGTTATGACTCAGTGAGCAAGCTTTAAAGTTCCTCATACTTTACTAGAGTATTAAAATTCTGATTCTGTACTTTGCCTGATGAAAACTTTACATGGTATGAATTGAATATCCTCTTGTAAAAATAATAATAATGAAACTATAGATAGAATGAGTTAAGCCTATGTTTTTCTAAAGTGTTCATGTGAGCAATCTGTCCTTCTTCCTTTGTGCTGTGTGTAATTTCTTACACTATTAAATCTGTGTGTTTCAGAGTGCTGATGCACAGTGCTATTCAGTTGTACAGCTGAGGACTGAGAGGTCCACATTGGGGAGAAACATTACTTGTCCCTGATATGATACACAAAGTTTTTTTAGAAGAAATCAAAACTGTCTTTACAGCTTCCAGATTAGCACTGGAAATATTGTAGTATTTTAGTTTAGCATATACATTCACTTTGCACTTCTGCAATAGAGATTTTTCATTAAAAATTATTATCTGAAATCATGGGTAGTAGTTAGTTAGTGATTTTGGCAGCAGCGGCTGTCTTTATCCAGACGTCTATCCACGCAAAATTGTGGAAGACATTCTGACAGGTGTATGACACTCTGCCTCCTGACACCCTGCCCCTTGACCACTATCGGCAGCGTAGACAGACTGCCAGCACCCTGACCCTGACCGACATCGGCATATTCATGTACGGTGTGATTCTTTCAAATCACACTAGCATCGATGGAGCCAAGGCCATGACGGCTCTTACCTACATTCAGAAGGCATTTGTGTGGTTGGCTGTTGCTGCCAGAAGACCTGGACACCGAGTGTCCCTGGCAGTCCACCAGAGCCGTGGCATTGCTTATGATCCTCTGTTTGCTATCAGTGATTGGGTGAGTCGTTGCTCGTCTTTATTACTGCCTCAGTAAAGTTTTGGATTACAATGTGTTGTCAGACTCCATTACTGTTCAGACCACAGAGTACCAGTTTGAATAATTGAACTGAATATATGGTGCCTTTATGTAGGAGATGTTGCCTAGGTTGCACAGTTCCCACTCCCCAGTGAGAAGCTGTTGTGTCCCCGACTGACTACGCCAAATATTCAGCCACTGCTACTTACACAAGAGTTCAGTTCAGACATAGTATTCTAGCTTTAACTGACGTAAGATGGCATAAGAGTAAATAATTCAATAAAAAAGTTCTAGAGGGAAGGTTGTCTGTGAAAATGGCATCAATATAGACTTGTATTTTTTCAAGTAAAAACTATCATATAGTTTTGGATCAGTATAGGACTCATTTCAGAGCAACAACTAGCATATACAGCATTTTTTAAATATGCTTTAAAAAAAAAAATGCTTGAAATTCATTCTACTGAAACTTTATGGTTCCAAGCTAACTTTTTTCTTAAGATCCTTGATAAACATTAGAGGTTGCTGGTCATTCTGTGAAGCATTCTCTTTACAAAATACTGAAAATCTCATTTTTGAACTGTGTTGCAATCTGTGCACCTTCATCAGGATTTCATTAATTTCCATGTCAGCCGGGGAAACTGATATATTTCTGATTCTGAGCACTGACACTGATGATGTTGTGATGACAACATTGAAGAGCTAATTAATAGCATGATGTGGTCTTAGGATTTTTGATACACATTTGAATATGGTGCATTTGTGAAATAAGCTGAAATGAAGTATCTTTAATTGTTTACAGACTTTATCCTTTCTCAATTCTGAAAAAACTTTCTGAGTTAGTTTTAATAACTCTTTAGTTAGCTCTTAAGTTTGCAATAGGGGATTGCCTTCTTTTTAGCAGTAGAACATCAGAACAACCTTTCTAGACTCACTAGTAGCTAATCTGTAGATCATGTTAATTTTTGGTGTCAAACCGAGTCAAATACACCTGCATTTTCATGAACAATATGTGCCCCAGTTCTTGGAAAGGTTTTGATTCCAGTAATGTCTGCTGTGATACTTCCTGAAAAACGTATGTGCGCTGTCATATTTTTAAACTAACTGTCCTCCAGCTGGAGCTAAATCATAGCAGTAAATATGCCAGTATGGGACTGATTCATTCCCACATTCTTCTACTTTCTCCTTTAACTTCAATTTATGCAACTATTCTTCATTAATGTCAATTCAGACCTTGATTTGTTATCTTGCATTTTGGAGATTATGATAGTCTTTGAGGTTACCTAGTAACTATTTTTTTGGCATTTTGGTGACCATTTAGTATCTCTTAAGACCTTGCAGGCAAAACAGAGTAGATATAGCAAATATTTTTGTTATGCTAAACTACTACAGAAGTTTTGTTTCTTGGAGATGTCATTCTGAACTGAAAGTATAACTAGATGGTACCACTGATATGTTTAATCTGCAGTAAAGATTTTCTAGTACAAATATTCTGCTATTTTGTT
Organism: Aramus guarauna; assembly: GCA_013400195.1. Taxonomy (NCBI): domain Eukaryota; kingdom Metazoa; phylum Chordata; class Aves; order Gruiformes; family Aramidae; genus Aramus; species Aramus guarauna. The sequence continues at coordinate 422,634 of VXBL01004755.1, read as the reverse complement.
CATACCATGATTTTCTAATTAAACACCTTTTCATAGACAAACCTCAAAAAAATACTGTTCTTTCATTCCTTTTTTTTTTAATTTTACATTCTCCATTCTATGTTTAATCTGTGAGATAGTAGGATAAATGTTATACTCAAAATTTGAATCAATTCTATAATTATAATATTAATATAAAATAGTTTTATTTTTGCACAATTATGCAATTATCAAATGTGTATTGATGTATTAAAAAGGTCAGCAGAGCTGTCCTGGAAAACACTTTGACTTTTTCTTCTTCACTGGAATTTCTATCTCTTTGTCTTCTATTTCTGTAATCAGCTGTTAGAACAATACTTTAAAGAGCTGATTTTATCTTTGATGATCCATAAAGCATCACACTTCAGCAAATTATTGTTTAATAAGCTTGTCACAAGAATCTAAGTGCCAGGAAGTTTCATTAGTCATTATATAATGGATTGATATTCACTGGTGCAGAAATCACAGTTCAAAATTTTACCTTCATATATCAGAATTTAAGGTTGATGGTTTTGAAAAATATGAAGTGGTGCTCTTCTGTTTTAAATAGGAAAGACAATTTTTATAAGAAACTTTTCCACAAAATTTCTTTTTTGATAAACTAATTCTTTACTTCATCACTCTTCCCTTTTCTCATAATTTGTTACACAATTGAGTACTTGACTGAAACCTGAGTTATTTGAGCCACTTCTGAAGTGGTTGGCACAGTTGTCCTACCTTGTACATCATGAATGATCAGCGACACTAATGGACAATGGGTTGTTCTGTCTCGGGGGAGGATTTTGCTTAGTGAATGCTGATTCTCTGGGTGTATTACAATAACTGCTGGCTTTCACATTCCCATGTAAAGTGAACCCTAATTAATCCAGCAGTAAAAGACATGTTTCATCTTCTGAAACTAGCTCATTATAAAAAATGTAAACAACTCTGTCCAAGTAGTCTGTATCCATAATAACTTCTGCCCTAATGATGCTTATTGACTGATTGACTTAGCTTTGTCTTATTTTTTGCTATAAATACATGATTTCTAATTTTTGTTCCCTCTTCATCTTTAGCATTCAGATTGGTGTTTCGTAATAACCAGCATTAAAGTAAACCTCCCTTTTAATACTTTTAACCAATTGGCATCTGTGTAGTACTCCCCAAAATGACTACTTTCCTACTGGCCTGGAGTGGTCCTCCCCTGGGCACACAGTATGGCAAGGAGGTGGCAGCTCCCAAAGACAGGAATCAACAGCCTCAAGGAAGACTCAAAGAGCAATTTATTTCTTCATTGTTATATATCCTTAGATTAAGGCATCTTTTTAATAGAAATCACATCTAGGAAGACCTTTAATGGAATCCAGAGGAATAGAGCCCCTACTTTGGCTCTTTCATTCATTCCGTGACTATTCATATATAAGAAAGAAAATTAAGAGAAAGAAAAGAACACTGGAAAAAAGAAAATGCAGGTGCAAGCAGGGGAGGGGAAGCACAAGTGAAAGCAGTCCCCAGGTCTAGCATGAGCACTTGCGAAGGCTTTCCTCTCAAGCCTGGTCATTCCTCTTTTCCACCTGCCAGGATGGGAACCACTTTCATCTTCTTTCTCCCTTGTCCACCTCTTTTGGAGCTTGCTAGTCCCCAGAATATGTAGGAGCTTGATTCAGATTGTTGCCAGTTAGATGCTGTATTATAGATCATTTTGATCTCCATTTAGCTGTACCTCATTAGAGGAGCATGTTTTGTTTAAGTAGAGATGAGGTTATTCATAAGTAATTCAGTGCCACTGAGAGAAAAATCAATTGTAGGAACATTAAATTTTCATTAAACATGTTAAATGTAACCTGACAGTCAAATGGACTCCAGTCATATGGGTTTTGCTGCAATGTTACTTTAAGTAACTGATGAAAGTGGGATTAGATGGTAAAGAATACTTTGCATGGCTTAAGATAAAGGATAAAAGTGGGGTATTTTTCCATTAGCGTTCACTCTGCAGGGATCCTCAATTACTTACAGGGCCATCTGCACTTCTGGAGATATGGTGAGTTTGAAGTGAGCAGCATGTGCAAGACGAGCAGGTTGGAGCTGTCTGAGCTAAGGAAAATCAGACACACTTCTTTTTGTGGGATATGACACATTTCGTAGCTCCTGTAGCCCTGAGAACATCACACACCACAACTTCTTGCGCTCCATTCTCCCTAACCTCACAAGGATCTCCTCACCTTTGTTTTGATGATTTTGACATGATCTCTGTGTCTTCCTGTCCATAACATTGATCCCATCCCCCTCTCCACAGAAAAATTTCTAGGTACTCTCCTCCCTAACCTCATTCTCATCTTCACACCAGTGTTTTACCTTCCCTCTTCCTATTCTCCATGACTCTAGCTCTCTGCTAACACCCAGTCACCTAGTTCATTGTCCATACTTCCCTCATAGCTGTTACATAGTCTTCAGACCTGTGAGAGTGCCAACCTTATCCCACACTTGGCTGTACCCCCAGCCCAAGTCCTGCAAGTGTCCTACGCCCCAGCTTGCCTTCCTCCTGACCCCTTCCTCCCTCACATGCAACTGCCCTTTCCACCTCCTTCCTGCTGCTACTCCTGACTCACATTTGTGCCTGCAACCCAGACTATACCTCTTCCTCTTCAGTCCCTCAGTCCCTTCCTTCCCTATTCTTGGTCACCAGCTTACCTAAGTCTTTTATTTTTGCTGGAGAGCAAGCTGCAGGTAATCTCTTCCTGCAGGAAGTTATGCTGCTGCTGCTGCTGCTGGTTGTACACCCTTCGGCTGTAGTGTGGGGTGGTAGAACTTCTCCCCAACCCGTAGTGTGGAGTGTTGTGGCTATCTTCCAAACAGAGCTTTTTGGATTGAGCACCACCACCATTGTGCTGACTGATGTTTATGACACTCCCAAAATCTCACAGCTAGCCTTTCCAAGTTTTGCATGTAACAACAGCATAGCATGATTCTACTAATCTGAGTGTGAGGTTTCACTCAGCTCTTGCCTGTGATGTTTCATTTCTGTTTATCTATCACAACTAACTGACTGCTTTTCAGAATGGGATGTGTGTATGTGACACATCTTTCTCTGGTTCCTCTGACAAGTCAGTGTGTAGCAGTCAATCAGGCACAAGTATGAGAAGAATCTGAATTTTATTTTAGAGTTGCTGCCTGTCTCTTTTGTTCTGATATATCTGCCTAAGCATAGAAAAGGATGTTATAGAAGTACAGAAAATCTGATTAGATATATTACTGCTTTTTCTGCTGTCACAGATAACTACAGTAATGCAGCTAAACCACATGATACTGTCTTGTTGTTTACCTGTTCCAGCCTTTGGAAGACATCAGCAACTGCTCTTCAGAACAAGTCTGTGTTGACGTTTGCTCTTGAATTCTATAGAAGAGAAAAGAAATGCACACATCCTGCTGTTAGTACCTTGACAGATTCTTCTGCCTGGATGGTTTCTAATGAAAAGATTTGATCTTGATCTTTATTCACCAAAATTAAACTGAAATCACTAGTGTCTTACAAAAGACCTTTGCTGGCTTATATAGAGCTGGGCTGTGGTAAACACATCTCTCTGCTCCAGAAGTCTGTCTTTTTAATACTGCTGTCTCTTTAAAATAAAGATGGCAAAATGAGAAAACAGGTTGGATTCACATGTAAACCATCTTCAGTTAACTTGAAAATATAAGAAGGTGTATTTTGAATACAACAGTGTAATAAAAAATGCAGATCAATGTATTGTCTGTAGTTTCACCTTTAAAAAAACTGAAAGAAATTTTTAAAAATTATCTTTTGCACTGTTACTTAAAGCTTTTAGGCAACATTTGCATGTGAACATCAGACTGAGAGATGAACGATTGATTGGCATATTATCAAGTCAAGAGGTCTGAAGAATTCAAACCAGACTATTGTCCTTATGAAGTTCTTTTACTTGTATCTACCAATCTGCTTCTCTTTGAGAAATTCAGAGTCCTGGTGAATGCTATATATTTTTACATGTGTTCCTAGGAATTAACTGTTTCCACAGAGTGGCAAAACTTTATGTTTCACAGGACCACTAAGACTTAGCAAGTTGCTGAACCCTAAGTGCCACGTATTGCACTGCAAACTCTTTGCCCAGTGACTGTGAGGAAGGCTGTGAACTCTTATCCTTTGCCTACGAAACACACTTTCAAATCACCAACTGAATAACACTCTTCATACACTATTGCTAAGAATAATTGCTTTTGCACACTGAAAATAAGGATTTTATGCATACACTGTTTTGAACAGATTTTTCAATTCAAGAATATGCTACTTTGGCTCCTTCCAGCCTGTTTTAATGCTGACCTCCCTGGAGAGTTTTTAAATAGTTATATGATTGTCAGTTTGGGAAAGCAGCAGAATTTCTGGCACCCTAGAGGCAATGAAGATGTCACAGCAGGTTCGATCATTACTGCATCAAAAAATGTTACAAACTTTTGATGGATGACATTTCAGAGCATGGGGTCATGTCACTTACTTAATTTGCTTTTAAGGACAAAGAAAGGTGGACTTGGGTTTTGTCCTTTTTTTGTTGTTGTTTAAGAAATAAGCTTCTGGTCACATGTCTTAGCTTTCAGCATATTTATCTTTGCATTGGTTAAGTGATGCATAGATAAAAGACAATTTCTGTTTTGTATCCATAAAAATGACTTAGTACATGCAGTCCCTGGCAGAGAAGAGCATCCCGTGAGAGAGGAGAGGACAATCCAGCAGTGCTCTTCAGTGCCCTCCAATCAGCAGAGCGTTTGTAAGGCTATCACTTTATCTGCCTCAACTTAGACTCCTAGATTAGTTTAGTATAAGCTGAGGCTACTTGTTTCTGTGTGAATAGAGGATATGAGGAACAGAAAGGTGCATTGCGTCCACCTTCTGTTAACAGCATAGGACTGTTATTAGTCAAGTCTTCTGAATATTTTCTTTGGGTTTTGTCCTTTTCATTCTTTTTCAATGTACTTGACAAGTTTCTAAAAAATTCCTAATTAAGAAAATAATTTTCTGATATTTCTATGGGCCATGAGTAAAAACTGAATGAAGGTTATCAGGGTCTGACCTATTGTGAACAATTTGCTATTCCACTTTCAGAGAAACGTAAACTTTGGTTATGAGTATGTTGGTATTTTTTATGCTAAGCCTAGACAGGATGAAGAGGGGCATTTTTACCCATGTGACACATCAGTTGAAATAACTGCATTAGAGTAAGGCAAACAACAGAACAGTTGAATACAGGACATGATTTTAGAATATACAAAATATGCTAGAGTAATATGTTTCTCTGTTGGTATGACAGCAAATAAAAGCATAGTAATGTTCTTTCAGGTTTATTTACAATTTAAGTATATCCCAATCCATAAAATCATACATGGTACCTAGATCTTTTTAACTAAGGCTATTGGCAATAGCTCTAACTTAAGTACAATTGAAATGTGATTTAATTTGCTGCTTGCTAAAGTCTGAACCATTTCAAGCTTTAGAGTGAGAAATATTTTCAAAAGAATATCTATGATATAATTTTTATATTACCTTTAGTTTATATTTACCACATAATGCTTACAACAAACTCACAAATCCTTGGAAAAGCATAGCAGTAGGAGCATGAGGCCAATCCTTCATGTTAAAGAGCACTCTCACCAAAAGTAAATTATTACCACTAGCCTCATATTTATACAGCGAAGCTGAGGATGTTTAGCAGCTTGTGTGCTGCAAAGCCTGTTGTAGGATACTGCTCCAAACTTAAACTGTGCAGCCACAATGGAGCCCCATTTGAACATCATCACTAAATAACTCATGCTAGCAGAGGATTTCGATTTAGTCTATGACTTTGTATTTCCCTACCTTATGGATTTATAATTAATTCTTACCATATGTTTCAGTTGGATTCATTGCAAACACTTAGTTTTAATTTTTATACTAAATTGCAATCAATTCTTATGGAAAAAATTAAACTAAGTTTCAGAGAGGTGGTTTGTATTTAAGAGTTCAAAAGTTTTTACAACAGCCATTTTAAAAAGTTGATATCCTAAGCTAAAGATTTCTTTGTAGAAGTTAAACTTAAGATTTGGTCTAATATGGATAATTGTAGGCACGCCTTGTCCTGTCCATTATTATTGCATGTAGGTATGAATATATCTAGCATCTCAGATCTCACACTAGCATCTCTTTGTATTTTATGGTACAGGTTTATTATATTTTTTGTGTGTGAAACCGTAAGTGATTTGGGATCTAAGCTCCAATGTTCCAGAAGTGCCCTTGTCATCTTCAGAGATTCCTAAATTGGAATATAGTGCTCATGAGAAGGATGGAGGGTGGAATAGAATGATGTCCTTGGATGCTCTGGTTCTACTTGCTTTCCTTCCGTTATGCTGTTCTGCTTAAGTTTCAGAGTTCATTTTTCCTTTGAAGATATCTGAGAATGAGGTTGACTTGTTGGGGTGAGGACTCTACAGGGTATTTTTGTGAATGTTGTTATTCTACCTATGGAAGGTGGAGGGCTGAGATCTGGACCCTGAGGGCTTTCAAATCCAAGGCATTCACTGCCCAGGAAACTGCCTTTACTGCTTAATCTGACCTGTCCTATTGAAACCAGGTTGGTATGGGAAATTCAGGAAGGACCTTTAAGAGGAAGAGAAATTTTCAGCCCAGCAGACAATGTAGTGCTGAGGGAGTTCTGGGCTCAATTTTCTGTTTCCAGCACTATTTACTCTTTGGTAAAAAACTCTGTCCATGAGGGAGATTGTGTACCTCAGTCTTTGGAGGTCTGTATATCTCCTGGCTTTTGGTGAAGAATCTATCTAGTAGGTCTACATTTTTGTCTTCCAGCTGCCTTTTCAAGAGCAGTTATGATGAGGTCTGAGTGTGTCCCAAACTGAGCCCAAAAGCACGTAGGTCCCTTCACACTTCCCTTCTGCATCCAAATGAGGTACAGAGGCATCCAGGGCCCATAGCTTCTTGAGTTAGAGTAAGCTTGTAGATCCCAAAGAAAACAGGTAAGCATTGAGGGAACTTTGAGATCAAGAGGACAGACAGGTAGTAAATACCATCTGATTAGTCTTTTTATGGCACACTGTTCCTGAATCTTTTGGGTGTTTTGGAGATGGCAGTTAGTTTTTTCCTGCATGTGAATTCCTGTTTAGTAGTTCAGACCAAAGCAGAAACTGGATAGCTGGAACAAAATATTTTTGAGCAGTGAAACACTGTCAAAACAATCTTTTTTTCTTAATTGCATTAGATTAAAAAGTGTAATTGCTGGCAATTTCTCAGCAAACCTTATTTCCCCACCTTTTGTCTTTGCCCTGGACAGAGCTGTTCTGACCTTACAGACTGGCTTCAGTATACAAAATCTTTCTAATAAATTTCAGTCTTGTTTCAGATATTGCCACTGTGCTGGAACTGCTCTTGTGAGGGTTTGTAATGAGGATCTGTTGCTTCAAGCTAACTGAGAAGCTCCTTCTTTCATTGCCTTGATTTATCAGCAGCCTTTGATACTGTTGACCATGGGGTCCTATTACATTGCCTTCAGCACCTCCTGGGTTTTTCAGGCTCCATGCTGGCCTGTTTCACATCTTATTTAATGGAGCACTGTCTCTACAGTTATATACTGCAGTTCTCTCGTCATACTGATGCCTAAAGCTGTGTTGTACAATTGGATTTTGATGGTGCAATTTGCCATGACAGCACTGCAGTATAGTAAAATTCTCACTTTTGTTTGTTAATTTTTTTATATATAACATATACACCAGGTGTACAGGGGTGATAATTGTTTGAGAAATTATGCAGCTGTTTGTTTATGGATCTGTATGATAATGTGATCTCTAAAAATACTTGACACTTGTATGTAACTGATTTAGGTTCTAAGACCATATGGTGTTAAACCTGCAGGTTTTGTGCTGAGAAAAAGATATTTTAAAACAATTTTAAAAGGTGGATTATATTACCACATGTATGCTTTCCTTCTCATTGTCATTCATTGAAAGAAAGGTGTTCTTCCTGTTAATAAGCACTGTCTCTTACATACAGACTTTTTACATTATTCATTGATATTTATGTGGAGCCAGTAACTTGGTGACAGAGCTTGGACATCAGAAAGGCAAATGTGGAATAAATCCCAGGGTAAAAGTTTGTTCTCTGTCTCTGCTTCTTGCATCCATAAGCTAGAGACGCCTGTCCATTCTATTCTGGATCCCCTGCTGCTCATCCATATCGTGGCATCCTGTGCAGCAGAGGAGATACATCTCCTCTCTGCTGCAGGGCTTCAGCAGATGTGGTGTAAAGCATCCCTCCAGACCTGACTTAAAGTGGCCCCCTGAGTGTGTGTGTGCACAGGACCTCCTTTAAAGTTATCTGAAAGTTATGAATCAGGTTTGAGGTATTTGCTGGGAAACTGTCTGAACATCATTACCAAGATTACATTTACTATTTCATATCTCAGGAGCTTCTGAGATACCTATTCCCCATTCTGGTAAGGTGAGAGCTTTATTGTGGTCAGGATGTGAATCTGAGATTTGTATCCAATAATTCTTTTTTTTTTTTTTTCCCCCTCTCAGAACAAGGCCAATTAAAATATTTCCAAAGAAAAATCTACAGCCCATTTCTCACTTCCAACTTAAGTCCTTTGATACACAAAACACTTTGTGGTGAAACTAGGAAAGTTAAGCATTATCTTCATGACCGCTTGCATTGCCAGGGGTTTTTCTGTTGTCTTCATTTTTCTCTTTCCAGTTTATAATTTCTCTTGTGGACAACCATGTCAGGTACAATGATGTAAGAGAAATGGTGAGGTTTTCAGTCCTTGATTTTGTAATCACACCTTGAAGACCTCCAACAGGCCTTTCCCCTGGCTTACCATCATTCTTGCAATGAGGATTATGGTGAGAACCTGCAGTGCTGCATCCATTTATGCACGAATTTGGACATGACATCTTGGGGTTAAAATGCCACTTTCCTAACCCATGCTGAATATTTGGAATAGTTCTCACCTTCTTCCTGTATATCTGTGTTCATGACCAAAAAATACATGTGGAATCCTCCTCATGGAAGTTTCTCTGGTGTGTGAAGAATAACCTTCATTTATAATGCCAGCTTCAGACCTTCTTTATACTTTGTTTTTTCATATAAACTCTAGTCTCTAACCTAACAGGGTATTATGCCCAGTAAGCAAGTTGCCTGCTTGTAGTAGCATGATAGAATTTCCTATTGCATGTTTTCTGATGGATTCCTGTAATTTTTCCTTGCTAGTTCAAAAGCCAGTGTTTGTGGCTGTGGAGGGCTGCTTTCAGCGGACCAATAGCTATGCCTGCACTGCTAAATAAAAGTATCAGGGAATAAGTCTGAGATCTGGGTCCCAAATCACTTATTCCTTAAGTGTTAGCACTTCTGAGTCAGAGATTGCCCCCCCTTCACCGTGCCCAGGCAGTCAGGATGACAGCGGGCACAGAGGACACTGGACTCTGAAGGGATGGACCCAGGGGCAGGCACTACAGCATGCAGACTCAGCCAGCCAGGGCTAGCCAGTCTCAAGGCCAGTGAATGGTTACCCTTCATGCTTTATTCATTTTAGACACAGTTAATGAATCTGCATCTTATGGGGAAAAAAAGCCTGAGGTGAGAGCTAGTAGCTATTAACAGAGAAAGTCTAAAGTACTTTGGGGTTAAGAATGGGAAACTTCCTGAGTCAGAGCCATGTCTCTGTTAAAAAACAACAACAACAACAACAACAACAACAAAAACAATCCAACCAGCCTTCCCTGTGGTGACCCTCGCGTTCCTTAGGCAGAGCTCCTTGCCGTCAGCTGGGCTAACCGAGCGCCTGCGATGTTACCTTATTGCAAATTAGATGGGATTTCTGGTTTTGTGGGATCCTTCTGACAGCAGCCTGACCTTCAGCATGCTAGGACATTATCTACATTAGGCTTTTCTCCATATTAGAGATGGGCTTACAGGCTGAAATTCAGTGAGATTTGTTAAGGTATTTAGCTCCAGTGTTTTGGTTCAGCCTCATTTCTGCTGTATTATGCTTCGCACTCTCCATTAGGTGAAGTGTAATTTAAAAATGCAGGAAGAAGTCCCCTTTTGAAAGCACTTGCTCTCATCTTTGCACGGCCCTCACTTCCAAATGTAGCAAAGTAAAGCAATGTGGAATCCATTCATTAAATGACACATTAAGCAGCCAGTGCCTTTTTTCTATATTGCCTGCAATAAAATATATTCAAAGCACTTCATATTTCATTAAAATTATCAGTGAAATGATTTTCATCTAATGTTATTTCTGCTTTTAATAAAAAGGCCCTGCAAAACGAATAACTGAACATTTTTCCTTCTTTTCTTTCTCTTTTTACAATTATGATATTGAAAATATCCCAGAAGTGAGGGAATGACCCTTAAATTGAGTTATGAAGGTCATATTCTATGAAGAGCAGATATTTTCCATAAATCTCTAAAAGCACAATCAGTCCTATTGGGTATAAGCTATTTTAGTTGACGGAAAATCTTAAAACTGTGCTCTGAGCATGATATAAGACTGTTTACAGTAGTCTATACTGACGTTGAAGTACATGTTTCGAATACCTGTACGTACTCAATCGTATTTCCTTTTGTAGGCATTATGGCCATATTAACATTGTAACAAGAGGTTTTGCCTAAATTGTCAAGTATAAAGTAGTTTTGAAAGCTTTTTTTGGAAGTCAGAGCTGTGACGATCAGATTATTACACTGTGATGCTGTTCATTGTTTACTGATTAGAGACTCTGAAATCAGAGAAATTATTAAATCTGAAATGGTCATATACAACAAAAAGACTTTGTAGACAGAATAATTTTCTTTCTTTTGATCTTAATCTTATTGTGAACACAGATAAATGTAAGCTTTGCTGCAGGTGTCTCAGATGGGTGCCAGATACCCTGGAAAGCATTAAAGTAAGAATGCAGCTCACCCAGAAGGTACAAAGAAGAGTAAATACATGGGGAGTGTGGAAATAATCTGTATTTCTAGAAATAAAGATAATTCATAGAACTGTGTTTAAAATAATTATACAACTGATAAAAATAATGGTTCCTATTTAAACAGTTAAGAGATGTTTGTATGGATACAAAAGAGGAACATTGGAAGTTCTTCAGCTTTCAATAAGGTAGTTAGTCAGGATTCTCTCTTAATTTTGAATGCTAATGTAATAGGAACAGGTCATATCGTAGAAGGAAAGTTATGAGAAACTGCTTGCCCTGAAGCAGAGCAATGGGGATTAATATAAAGCACGTAGGTCTATCACATAATAATGTGCTATTTTTTAACAGCTTTAATATGAGCTGTAATTATAAGTATCCCATCTGCAGAATTAGGAAAGAATACTGAGATAAAGAGAAAAAAAAAATTAAATTTGGGTCAAGAAATTAAAAAAGAAAAAGCAAAGAACAGGCAATTATTTCTTGGTACTATGATCTGGAAAGTCACAGTCATATTCCATTCCAGAATCCTGCGAAGACATACAGATGATGAAGTATAACGCTGAAGTAGCACAGAGGAATTCATGCACTAGAGGAAATAATAGAATCAGACAAATTATTTTGTTGGCTACTTCTTTTAACAACCAGAAACTAAATGTTATGTCTCGAATGGTCTTCTCAAGCTAAAAGGCGATCGTCTCCACGTGTTAGGATTTAGAACAGCAGCTCTTCAGGGTCTGTGAGGCTGTTGAGCCCCACACTTTAGCTACCCGGTTCGTTCTGTTTGAATTCTGTTTATCAGATTTTTTACAGGCCACCTTAATTCCTTTCTCTTAGATCAGCCTGCTTAGCTGCTGCACCTCACATGCTGCAGGTGTCCCCTTAGAGATACCAAGGCTCTAGCCTCATCAGTACCCTGCCGAGACCTTTATCAGTTGCAGGCAGAGAGTTTTCTGATTGGATTAAAGATTGATTATACACTAATCACACCATCTAGACAGGCAGACAGGCAGCTTGTGGTCAATGGGATCTTGTAATCAGTGCTGGGATAATAACATGCATGCAGCTGGGATTGTTGAACAGCAGGTTTCAAGGCACAACCTCCATACTCTAAAACAGACCATTTACATCTTAGACATCTTTCAGAAGAAATGGATAGTCAATTTGCCAGTGGGAACATTAGTTGAAAGTATTTCCCAAAGCATTAAGGCTGCTATTCTAATGGTGGTAAGTGCCTTCATTTCCAAAAGCTATCTACAAAGGTCTCTGCAAAAGGTCCAGAAAAATAGCTGCAGCCTACTGACTGCACATTTGAAACAGCCTTGGAGATATTAAAAATTTGCCAGTTTCCAACTGTATCAGCGAAACACTACAATGAAGTTTTACTTACCTTGGATTGACTCAATCTTCACTTTTGAAAACAGCAAATCTCCTTCAGGTGAATTTGCCCCTGACGCCTCAGCTCGTTGCAGAACGTAGCCCTTCCATATGTGTACAGGTGAGATAGACTGAACCCCAGAATATATCATCTCTGCGGTTCATTTAAGTAGACCATGTTCCTATGCCTCTGAAAAAGAAATCGCCACACACACAAACACATCCCTCCAGAAAATAGATGGTTCTACAGCTGAGAAAGTGTGTTAGCATCTTACTGTTCGAGCATGTTTCTGTGGGGAACAACGACGGATGTGTAACCCTTGGAATTGTCACTTTATGGCATTAAAATTAGTAGTCCAAATGTGTTTTGACATTGCTGATTGTTACTTTTGCATGGTCATTCTGTTTCAGAGGATCAAGAATCTTTTACTTTTTAGGTGGCAGAGATGGGAAGGAAGGAATCACCTAGTTTTCTCCCCATTCCTGTCTGGATTTTTCACAGGGCAGGTATTCAACAAGTATGAGAATTAGGAGCCACCTTTGGAGAAGAATGCAACGCTCAAATATTATTTTGCAAACACATTGATTAAAAAAAAAAAAAAATCAAACAAACACAAAACACCTTGGGAAAAAACTTTTTTGTGGGTGTTGAATTTTTTTTTGTTGTTTCAAGGGTTTGAAAAAATGCATCTTCTTGTAGGAGTCTGGCAGCACTAATCAATGCACAGGCTCAAACATATGAAGGTTTTTAGGATTTTTGGTCAAAAAACAGTAACACAGGACATGGGTAACTGGTTGGCATTTCTGGAGATTTTTTTCTTTCAACTACTGTGTGTTAAATAGAACCATGCTTCAAATTACATGTATTTGAAAGCACCAGCTAGCGCTGTTAGGATTTGCCCTTGCTTCATGGCCAGGCAGAACTGCATGTAGAAAAAGCTGTAACAATCTACAGCATGGCTTTTTGTTACCTACACGTGTAGAAGCATCATCTGATTTTTGAAGAAATTGCACGAGAAGAAGTTTGGATAGAAGGCTGTGTAGCAACACCAAATATCACTATAATAGAGTGGGATATCAAATGTGTGAGAAGATTCACACTTTCAGTGTGGAGCAATAAAAGATATTTCAGCATTTCTTTTAACTTGTAAACATGTGCAGATAATGATTATCTTGTGCTCTCAGTTTGCAAGCTATAATTACAATACCTGCAGAAAAGCAACAGTGAATAGAATCCTAATCACGGAGGGTGGCTGCTACCTAGCAGAGATTCAAGCAATATTTATTTCATTTTTAAAATTGAGCGTTTCCTTAAAAACTTGAAGTACGAGTAAAATTCAGAGCGAAGGGATACTCTGTTTTCAGTTTCTCGTGGAATAGAAAGCGGTTTAAAATTTGTCACAAAGCTTTAACATTTCAGCATTTAATTTGCTTGATTGTGTTTTTCTAGCCAGTAAATTCTGAAGATTTTACAGAAGTTAAAAGAACAAGAAACAAAACAAAAATCCAAAGCCCACACTAAAAATACCCCTTGGCTTAAGTGATTCTTTTGAGTGAAAACTGGATCTCAGGCTCTGACAACAGATTTTAGCACAAGATTGCATGCAGTTCCACTGTAACTATTACTTCATTTAAAAACTTAGGATTTTGCTTTCTGTAGGTAATGACTGGCTAATCATCCAAGGTTTGGAAATATTAAAAAAACCCTAACAACCGTAACTGTTAACATCTGCATGTGAACACTGACTAAAATTTCCAATTTTCTATTAATTTTGAGCATTATTAACAACTACAAACTCTATATACTCTTTTCTATGCAGAATAAGTTTTGGAGTAGAATACTTTGCATTTTATTTTGCAATGGTAAATGTTACCGGAAAGGTGGAGCCCTCTTTTCACGATCTTGGTGAACACGTAGGCAAATCTAGTTAGAACAAGGTTGTTACATCAGCTGTTCCTGCGAGCAGATTGTGGCTTAGTGTTATTAATGAACTATTGATTGACTCATGTAATTGGTGTAACTGTAACCTATGGTAGGTCTGTATATATGCTGTGACTATGAGCAACCTGTAGAGTTTATAATTTCTGTCCTTTGGAAGGACAAGTTTTAGATCAGTTCATGTTTCCTTCCAAAATGGGAGGGAAGACCACCCCTGTGAAATGCAGAACTAGTTTTGCCCAGCTGTCTGTAAGGAACATACAGGGGCTCTGCAAGGAACAATACAACCTCCATTGGGACCAAAGGCAGGGACAAGTGACATCTCCTTCTCCCACATGGTCTCTCAGGTGTATCTGCAAGGAGCATCCTCATGGCTGGGGCTTCCTTCCCCAGAACCACAGAGGTAGAAGGCAGAGAGAAAACCAAGGAGACACCAGAACACCAGGAGGCTTCCTGAACAGGATGGCAGCAACAACCAGAAGTTGAGCACATGGTCCTCTTTCAGGAATGATGGCATAACAGAGGAGTATTGAGAAACTGGGAATTATAAGTGACATTAAATCTATGCTGAAGTATTTAATGTCACACTTGGTTACTACACAGGAGGGAATGCATCTAAGAACATACGGGAGTGCAAAAGCTTGTGATAACATTTATTATTTTTATTTTTTGCTTTTGGAAAGTAAGAATTCCTTGACAGTGATTTCACCCCTTGAAGTAATCTCCAAAATTAAAAGAGGCATGGATTTTAAAAATTAAAATAAAAGAATTGATTTCTACTTCGGTACCTTGAAAAGCCTGCATAGGTTTGTACATATTCTGATTACCCTGTTTTATCAGCCTCTGTCTCCTTTAAATGAACTTTTGCCTTTTTATTCTTTCCACTCTCTTAAAACCTAAATCCAACCATGAAGTGAATGTAAAAATACCCATAATACAAAATTCTGTGAGTACAACTATTGTAAACTTTAATAAAGATCAGTGAAAATCAAACCTGTTCTCCTCACCTTCTACCTGAGGGCCACAAATACAGATCTTTTTCCAAACATCTCTAAATGAGGACAGTTTCAGTTTAAATTGTGTAATAGGGAAACCAGGCTTGACTCCTGGAGTCGCCCTCTCTGCAACTTTTAGTACACACTGATCCTGGCAAGTTTTTCTTTTATTTTAGAGAGCAGAAGTGTTTGTGATAGCATTGGCAAAAGGAATGTATTTCTTTAAAAATAAAATATATCTAGTTCATGTGATAACTGAAGAATCTGAAGGTGGAGGTGATTTACTCAGTGCAACAAGTTTAGCAACAACTGAGGCAGAGGAAAAAAACTTAGTTACTAGCAACGTTTGACTAGCAGTCATAGGTCAGTGTAGTTTTCAGTAGATAAAATCAAAGAGAAGAGGGAAAACTATGAGAAATTCTATTAAAATACACATTGCTTATGCTGATATGGTGGGTTTTTTAAAATTAACTAAAATTTCCATAAGGAAAATATTCCAGGGATGCATAAATACTTGCCCATGTTTGTCCATGTCACATGTACCAATATTTTCAATCAATCCTTTTAGCAATTTCAAAATATTTAATGAAAATCTTTATAGAACATTTCCATAAAAATCTCATCTCCTGAACAGAAACACCTCCGATGGAAATCTACATGAAATTCCTTTACACAGGCAAGGTACTGATTTGAAACATGAACTGTCTATTTACCCTCATTTAGTTACAGATTGCCATAAAGTAATTCATATTTAGCACTTTAACTCAAGTTAAAGGGAAAAGGGAAAGTTGGAAGTCAGCATAAGATATGAATATATGTGATAAAAATTCTGTAGCAATGATCATTGCTTTCTAATGGAGTCGTTGAAGGTTAAGGTAAAGGTTGTCAAAAAGAGAAAAGTTCCCCATCATTTAATGTTCTGCTGATGAAATGACAAAGTAATAATTTCACTTGGGGTTGTGAAATTGGTACAAAGTTGGAGAAAGAAATTATATGGAAGACATCGTTGAAAAGAATATAATATCCATTTCGCTGCTAAAGGTGGAAGAGCAGAGACTTTCAACTCGATGGATGACGGGAGTGAGGTAGGCTCTGAGCATGAAGCCAGCAATGAATAAAAGCTGAAGCCAACAAGGCTGTATGCTAACAGGTACTGAGAAGTCATGGCAAATGCTTGAAGGACTACTGGGAGCTGGACAGGATGAGTGAGTGAGCAAAGAGCTCCATCAGATTTAAGTGGGAAAAGACTGGGTAAGGAAAGGCTGTGTTTGCGACAGAAAAAAAAGGGGAGTTTCAAGGATGAAGTGAGGTTTGCCTCTGTGGTGATATCCTACAAAGCAAAGCCATATTATCTGCAGATTTGAATTTGAAGTGGACTAGTTGAATAAAACCTTGAAAGGACTTCTGTTAAAAATAAAACCCTGAATGCACTTCTGTTAAAAATGTAGATCGTACTCTGCCCTCAGAATAATATCTCTACATAGCATGGTATACTTAGTGAATTTAAAGTTCCTAAGTAAATACAAAGGCAAATAACTTAGAGATCCATTTGCTTCTTTTATATCTGAATGTAGTTTCCCTAAGCAAATCACCAATGGACATGGCTTGTTTAATAAAAAAAAATAAAAAATCCTAGCTTGTATATCTTGTGAAGAGTTTATAAATGTTTTTGTTCCTTGGGGGAACAAAAGGCAAGTCCCACTGCAGGGTCGTTGTACTTCTTATCTCAGACAGTTAACCTTGTTTGATTCCCCTCTCACAGACCTGGCACCAAATTGGGTTTGCTCTGAGGGAGGCTAAGCCCAGCTGGGACAAGGTCTCTTATTACTCTTAAGGAGAACTTTCACCGGAAAGAGTGATCCTGGTAGCCAGTATAGAAAAAAAGAAAAAAAAAGAAAAAAAAAAAAAAAGGGGGGGAGGAGGGCAAAAAAAAAAAGCAAAAGCAAAACATATTGTAAAGTAAAGAAATGGTAATGCCATAGGGATTTTTTGCTCTCTAGAACTGCTGGGGGTGTTGCAGACAAGAGGATCTAGTATATGGATTTGCTGCTTAGTATATTTGTTTGTTCGTTTGTTTTTAAGCTGAAAAATCTATTTACATCCCTTAAGTCTTCAAAGAAAACCTTTCTTCCAGAATTGTTTTAGAGGATGCCTGAAACAGAGCACTATAGCATAGTACAGGGATTACAGAAGTCAAATAAATTTCTTTCCAGTCTCTAAACATAAATAACATTAACTTTCTGTGCTTCGATTTTTCTCCTGTTTTTATTAAATGTAGCTCTGTGTTTCCTGTAGTAATCCCAGCTGTTGTGTAATGAAGGCATCGGAGGTAGCAGCTCTCTGGTGAGGATGGTCTTGGTGGGGTTGAGCTGCGAGATTGTGAAAGACTTCTCTTGGCTATAATACCAAACTGAACAGGTTCTTGTCAGGTAAAGTCCATTCCTACACAGCAAAACAACTGTGAGGAAAAGGTGGATAATTTTATAGTTTAGTGATAAAATGGAGATGTTTATTTTGTTTACTTACACAAAGGACTGTTTACTTCAGAAGTGTTCAGTATCATCATTTTCAGTATTATATTGCATTTAGAAATGGGAATAGGAGTTAAGTTAGATAATGAGGTTTTGTTTAAAGTGTAAGGTAGTTTCCTAATGCTGTATGATTAGAACATGAGAATCCATAATGTCCATCAATAAAGATGCAGGACAACTAAATGTAATAGAAAAATGCAATTATAGAGACCCAGAACATGACATATGTAGTGCATTGGCTTTGGACCATTATGCTTACATGGCAAACAGCCAAAAAATTAATCTAGGCTTTTCTTTTTGCTTTTTGCTTTTTTTCTCTTTTTTTTTTTTTTCCTAAGTAGTTATGACACTTAATTATGCACTATTTCCTCTTTTCACCACTGTCATAAATATTGCTACTTGTCCTACAGGATGGCATGGTTGTGCATTGCTAAGCAATTTCTTGACATTAATGGAGAGAATCTATATAAATATATAAGTTGCATGGAAATACATGTATATGTCATCATGAAGCCAATGACAGTTCTCCTTATCAACAGCATCTTGAGACCGTTGCTCTGTGTTTTGGTGCAAGAGCCAGCTTCTGCTAATTTGGCATCCCATTCTGCAGTTACATTTACTAGGATGTTTTTGTACAAAGGAACCACACTGAAGTCAGAAAGGTTTCTTTGAGTAAATGTCAAAGCATAGGGATCTTGCAGAACTACTGTGTCAGTTTCTGTGGAAAATGATGCTTTAGCCTTTGTAATTTAAGAATAAGGCTTTCTGCAAAAGCTTCTGCTTGTGAGTAAATGCAGATAACGTTATTCCTGTCTGTTGCCAAGTGAGACTCAGATGATGATCCTACGTAATGTGCAACAAGTTTTTGCCTGTTCAGTCCCTATTAGGTTCTGGTGACAGTTTAATCCCCATCAGTTCTTGCTTCCTTCGTGTGCCTTTTGAGTGCTCAGCAGCGGAGATGAGATGAAACCCTGACTCCACTTCTTCTGTGCACAGGGCACATACGGGAGAGCCACAAGGCTCAAATTAAGTAGCTGTATAAATACCCGGGTCTCCTACAGGAATTAATATTGCTGTTTCCATTAAGGTATGGGCAACAGCCCAGTAGTAAACAGTGTTGCACAGATGACCTTAATCAAATCAAATGCCTGGAGAAAAAAATGGCTTTCAGTGGACTTTGGCTCAGGATAGTGCTTTTGTTGTATATGAGCCATGTTGGGCTCCAGAACTAGTTTTGCTTAAAAATCTCAGTGTAGTGAGCTTCTCACCTACCTCCTTCCTCTCTCAGACAGATCTGTAATGCTGGGGTATTAACAGGTAGAAAAGATGCATTGACTGCTCTTCTGTCGGCCTGTTCCTTCAATGAAAGTTTTGCCCATTGAAATGTAACTGAATACATTTCATACTTTATATCACATCATAGGATCTGGACCTGATGCCAGATGCTTTGTAGTTCCGTCTCTGTATTGAATCACTGCTGATACTTCCATTCTTTCTATATCAGAAAGCACATATTTTTGGAAATAGAACTACGTGATGTGGTAATCACATCTCCAAATAGTGAGTTGACTACAGAAGTCTTAAAAAACCTCATGAAGAAGTCTTTAGAGTTCTGCAACCCTGAAAAAGACAGAAAACTCACGGGGGGGCTGTAAGTGGAATTAACAAAGAAAGTGACTCCCTACATTCTGATGTTCTTTGACCACTGTATTAATTCATCCTTTTCAATTGGGTAAATTTGCTCTCTAGTGGAAAATTGCATGGCCAGGAAATAAGAATGATTTCTACTCAAAAGCTGGATATCTGTATGTCAGAACAAACACAAGCCAGCCTGTAATCTTGAAGACCGGCAAGGTCAGTTAAATGCACTTAATTTGATTTTAGCTATCTCAGACTCTAATGAACTGTTCCCTAATAGGAATGGATTTTATAAACAACCCAATACATAAGGTCTATAATGTTACCTTAAAAAGCAAGTGAATCTGAACCAATCCTTTCCTTAGACAAATTTGGATGTGTTTCTTTAAAATCAAAATCTGTCCTTTATCTTTCCTGCCACACCAGATATTGTCCCTACTTAAAATGAATTGGAAAGACACATACAGAAATAAGTCTGTAAGCAGCAAAACAAATTGTATTGGATTGGTTGCTTTAATGAAAAGGTATTTCAAAAACAAGCATTCAATATTATCATTTTCAATTGAATATATGAATAGGCGTTTAACAAGATAATCAGATTTTTATTAAAGAAAAAAAGTAGTTTTATAATACAGGCATCTAATTTTTTCTTCTATTTGATAATTATAAATGAAGAATCTATAACAACCATCAATAAAGGCCTGGAAAAATGAAATGCAATGGTGGAATTTCAATATAGGATCCCACTGTGTGACACAGGTAATCCTTATTGGTTTTGAACTATTGTGCAAACACATCAAACAAAGTAAAAATTTGATTTCCTGTGGGTCTGTGATTCATGGTCACAAATATACTCTGCTGTGTAATAAAGGGCTCATACTGCTGCCTTTCCTTTGTGAGCACAGTAGTAAGGTCTTTGATCTGTAGTGGTCACCTTTTTCCATAAAATATGTAGGTATAAAATATCTTTGAAATTTCACCCATTAGCTTTGGTTGAAATTCGCCAAAGAATCCCAGAAGCTTTAAAGGTGACAGTTAGAGAAGTAAATATGTACATATTTACTTCCACACAGGAAACTGTGTGGAAGAAATGACTGCCCAAAATAGGCTGGGTCATACAAAAATGAGATGAAGCTTGTGCCAGTGCCAATTACTACATAAATTTAGTGATAAGATTCACACTGACATATTTTATATTTGTACTGGTGATTTTCACTGACATTTAACTCAAATCTGTAGCTCCATATAGGCAAAGAAAATTTGTGTGTGAAGAATAGTGAAAAGCAGATTATTTTTTAATACCAGGTGGTAAATCTGAACTACTTCTTTTACTGTTAAGGATTTTGCATGATCAAATTCTATATGATAAGTCTGTCTCCCAGACAAAATCCATCACTGGGACAAATTCCTATTTACTTTGAAATCATAGTTTTATTTATGGCTATAATTAGATCAATTATTTAAATAGGAGACTTTACACTGTACATCTGTTATGCCAAAAAAAAACCCAACATGATTTTCACTGTGTGATGCATGTGAGGAGCTAACATCAAATACTGTCACCTTTTACACAAATACAATTCTGCTCAGTGAAATGCATATGTGTAAATTTAATGTGTAGTTTCAATTTACATCTTAGGTATACTGCTGCCAAAAGGGGCTGCTCCACTCTCTGCTACTCACACAGTCTTCTTGTCCTTGCATTGGATCCAGTAATTAGAAGATTGCAGGATAGAACTGAAATATATTTGTCATGGGTTACTTTTCTGTCACGTAAGCCAGTCAGTCTGTCCTACATCGTACTAAAGGTTGCTTTCTGGCAATTCACAGATTCGCAGATTGGCAGGGGTTGGAAGGTACCTCTGGGGATCATCTAGTCCAACCCCCTGCTAAAGCAGGTTCACCTAGAGCAGGTTGCACAGGACCATGTCCAGGGAGGTTTTGAATATCTACAGAGAGGGAGACTCCACAATTTCTCTGGGCAGCCTGTTCCAGTGCTCGGTCACCCTCAAAATGAAGAAGTTTTTCTTCATATTGAGATGGAACTTCCTGTGTTCCAGTTTGTGCCCATTACTCCTCACTACTTAGACGAAAGTAACATGTAACTGGAAGATGGAAATTAAGAATTAATTCTCTCTGTTCTTGTTTTGGGAAGATAAAGGAAAGGGGAGGATGGAATAGGACACACATCTTAAACCGCCCAAACGTAAGACAATTATAGTTCCTATGGCTGAACTGTAAGGTATTTTCAGCTTGTCCTCTCAGACATTTATGGCTTTGTAGGATGTACCTATATTCATGTGGCTCTGGCCACCTGGAAAAAAAACCTACCACAGCAGGTCTGGAGATGTGGTTGGCTCTATACACAAGCAAAGCAAGCAATTGTCTAGGGCAGAAACTGTTGAGACAAAGTGAAAAACTGCAGCTTAAAGACAGAATTTGCCAGAGATCTTCTTAAGGGATTCTGATCTCCAGTAGTTTTAATGATGTCAGCAACCATAATCTAGAACAATTGAGTTGTTCAGTTTTAAAGAAGTGTAGAAGTATCTGGATGATGATACATCAAAGCACATGAAATTCCCTATACAGTTGGGGGTTTTGCGGGGTTGTGTTTGTTTGTTTGTTTGTTTGGGTTTTTTTGTCCTGGAATTCAAAGGCAATTTGTATATTATTCACCTTTGTAAGTGTGATGGAAACAGAGTGATGAAACATAATACTGGCTCAGGATCCATCCAAGACTCAGGCTGGTGAGAGAGGGCTGAGAAGGTGTTGTTGAGTGTCTGCCCAAATCTGATGTCTTTCTTCTAAGCATCTTTATTGAAGAATATATAGAAAGAGTTGGAGGGAATCCATGCTGAATAACAAAGAGGACTTGAAAAGGGGATGGGGCTCAGAACTAAGGGTTGATTTAAATATGCATGACAACAAATAAAGAAAAACACAGAAGGGAGGTTCAGAAGGAGGAACCAGCAGGGACATTGAGCAGAGTATCCCTGGGTACACAGCACTCCCTGAGAGCACCTGAGGATCCTGTGGGTGCCACCCAACAGACCTATGCAAAGAGCTACGATACTACTGAGGATGAGAATTAGACTGAAACCTCCCCATTAAGTTCCCTCCTCATGGCTACAAGTCAAAAAGAGATAAAAGGGAGAAGTCCTTTGATGTTCTGGGAGAATCTGTAAGCAGAAAGAGTTTGTTTAGTTGAACCAGAATAGATGGAAGATGGAAGAGGAGATGGAAGGGGGCTGCAGTCTGGTGCAGAGACCATAAGTAAGCAGTTTTTCTTCTTGTCACAAAATGGACCAAAAAAGTGAAATGAATTTCCACGGGCCCGTGGGAAACTGTTCCAATGAAAAACTGTAGAATAACAGTGGAATAAAATCTACCTAAGGATGGCTTTTTTCGAGCCTTTTTGATTATAAGATGCCTTGCTTTTGTTTAAATGGGACACAAAGCTGTAGGAATTGAGAGTGTTTATGATATATTTAAAATGCAGTCTGGAGGTATCTGGTTGGACAGTATTTCTGTTTCTCCACTAATGGCTGGTGTTACTTTATGGGATCACTTGAGAGTGATCTCTGTTGGACTAGGAACCAGGAGGAAAAGATGGCTTCTCTCCCTCAGAAGAGAATCGCCTGCCAGTCATTGTCAGAAACAGGACGTAGAGATATATTTTGCAGGTGACATACTATGACAGATCCTCTGTTAAGCAGGAAAAAAACTCAGACTGTATCTGACTACTTGCCTCCTGGGTTACTTCTATCACAGCACAAATCATGAGAGCATCCAAAGTGCGTTATGACTTTCTAAATACAGGTTAAGTAAAACAGTCACAGTGTTGTTATATCTCCTACTAAAAGCAAGCCTTGGGTTAAAACTTTGTTCCTGGCAAGTTCTCATTTTCTGACATTTGATAGGAAGTGCAGTGTGTGATGATGCTTATTTCTTTTTTTTTAAGACAACTCTGTTACAGAGACTTGAGTGGTTGAAGTTGCAAATCCCCAAGGAAATAAGTCGGGAGAATGTCAAGTGAACAGAGGGAAAGCCACACGTGTAGGCTGCCATTCATTCAGGCTTCTCTCACCAATGAAACTCATCAGAAGTCAAGGTAACCTGTTTACAGACATGGAAGTATTTAGGTCTCCAATAAAGCACAAGTATACCAGGCAGTAAAAGCAGATTTTCTGTCTCTTTGAGACATTATATAAATGTAACAAACAATTTTTTTAACTTCAAATGAAAGTCTTTGTAAATAGGCTGATGATAAAAAACTATCATTTCCTTATTGTTTAAAAATTCCTTGTTGGCTTACTTAGTAATAATTTCCATAGTCATTTCAACAATGGATTGTGTCCCTGTTGAACCATAGAGTAGATGACCTTGAAGTGCAAACTGTCCATAATATCAAGTAAAACTTTTTTTTTCCTTCCAATTCTGAATTACAGCAATGATTTAAGGAGAACAAAACTGTTGAAATTCACAGATATTGCAATAATGAGCATCCATACTCTTCATCTTGCATGTAAAATAAACATGCTATTCTAGTTTTTGATCCCAGTTTAAAAGTAACTTTCTAGGCAGAAGGGTTTTCTGTGGTCTTTTTCATTTCCTTTTCAAGATTTCACCTGTAATTTCTAAAGGAAGATTACTTATAAAATGAATTTCCTTTACATAAAGCAGCATCTTTTGTTAGCCATGCAGTGAATTTAGACCCTGTGTGCATAGACATTGCTAAACATGTGTTGGGAAAAGAGCCCTCAGCAGTGTACCAGTGTCCTAGGTCTTGTCAGCTGTGTGATACACCATCACACTCTGGGAAAAACTCTTGTATAATTTTGTTCAGAGAAAGTCTTCAGGGATATTTCACATAAAGGGATTTTATTCACTGACTATGATATGAGTCAAAATCTCTTAGACTTGTTACCATAGCTATTCTTGACTGCTGCTGCTGGTATTTTCTATACATATAAAATGTACTTTCCTTCAGAATTCAGGGATGAATTCTTGTAAAAAGCTTCAATAAATGATAGAAATACATTTCCTGCCTTTACATATAATTATGTAAAATAAGGATCTTCAATTTTAAACTAATCATGCTCTTCATTCTACCAGAGAAAATATGCTTAAGAAAGGGTAGATGATATCATCAGTTGGAGTACTGCCGTATAACTAAGGATAAAAAATTGGGGTTTCAAAAGATGTCTATCATTATTGAAAAAGCAGGGATGTACAGAGCCTCAGTCTATTAAAAATTTCTGTAGATAGTGTTATTCTACTCTTGCAGCGAACTCAAGTTTTTGGTGCCACTCCCACATCCATAAACTGCAGGCAAGGAGGGATATGGAGAGATTTCCCTGATCGACTGGAAAAAGGAAGCGGCACTGCCCAGAGAGTTTGCAGCTATCCCGAACACTTTGCAGTGGAAGCTGTTCCATCAAGTATTGCTTATCGAGGGCTTGAAAAGAATAGATAGCAGGATAAAATCCCTGCAGTATGAACAAGAGAGAAAACTTAAGCATTGAAAAGATAGAGTTTAATTTGTGCAAGAGTGAAAGTGGGTTAGAAAAGCATATATGTTACAGCAAATGTAAGAATCCATTAAGTCAGTTAATATTGTCCCAAAGGTTCCTGCTGCAGAGATTCAGCCTGAAAGGTTACAGTGCTTATTGTTCAACAAATCTCTGAAGGAGCTTCCCCAGGTACTTAGTATAAGAAAACATTACAGCAAATGTATGTTTTAGAATGAGTGTTAATGTCTCTCTCCTGATCTCTGCCAATGTCTTCACCGAAACACAAAAATCATCCATTATGTAAATGAGATAGCCAACAGGTAGACAAGAAGATATGGGTTTCATTTAATGTTATAGAAAAGTTTCCTGTGACGTAAATCATGGCAATTCTCTCTCTTTATATGAAAAATGTGGAGAGGAAAAAAGAAAAAATCCTTGATGGAGAATGTGCTGGTGCAATTGTTAAGAGGAGAGCAGTGGCAGGTGTTTCATGAAGCTTCAGGAAAAGGTGATATTGTATGAGTAAAGGAAAAATTTTGTCTTTTGTGGAGCTTCTTCTTTGACTGTTCTGCCTATTTAACAGAAATCTGTCCGTGGCATGAGCCTCTGGCTGCTGAGACTTTTGTAACTCAGCCAGGTGTGCTGCTTTCTGCACTGCTTTGAGCGTTAAAGTGAGCTCTCTGCCATTAAACTCATTCTTCTGCCCACCTTTCCCTGTATTCCTGACCTGTCCAATAATTTTTTAGCCCTCTGGCCAATTTCAACCAACTTGGAGATAGTGGTTGGAGAAAATTAAGTTCCTACTAGTATCGTGAAAAGCAGTGACAATATGACACTTTTATGAAACTGCTGCCACACACTTCTGAGAATATCCCGCTTTCGAGGAAGCTTTATCTGATTTTGCACTAGACAAAATAATAGGGAAAAAAAAAAACAACCAACCGTTTCAGACTCAGATTTGTAAATTGCTGAAGAAGATATCTGTACACATCTCTGTGCTGCTGTGCTGTCTGCTCCTCCTCATATTCTCATGTTAGAGATTGTAATCTCCTTGGCTGGAGCAATGCTGTTAACATAAACAGAACTGGAACCCCAATTTGCTTTGATACAGAATGAAAAACTCCATTACATGAAGGCAGGAAGCAAATCTGAGCAAGCAGCACAGAAACAACAGCTCTCACGCCTAGTTTAAATAACTCTTTAAAACAAAATACGATGAGCATCCAGCAGTCTGCTCAGTAATGTGACCATTTATTTCCAGCTTCATAAAGCAAAAGAAAGCCTGTTAATATCAGCAACTAATTACAGCACCTCCTTCTCTCTCCAGACACATAAAAGAAGCTGTGAAGTGCAGAAGGGAGAGACTGTAGCAGTGGCAGATTGAGGCTCTTCTTGTTAAATTAAATCTGGCTGAAGATGGAATGTGTTAGAGTGGACAGCAGTGATAATGGGCACTGTTTCTTTAGTGTGTTTGTGTATAAATTAACTACCTTTAAGTGCTACTTGGATAATAAAGCTTCAGCAGTTTTGCTTCAAGTTCCACATATGCTGCAATAATTACAAGCATAGCTTTATTTACTTTTGGCAGTAAAAGTATGAATAAATGATGTCTCATTGCTGTGGTCATGTTCTCTCTTTGGCCGCTTGTCTCATTCTGCTCCATCTTGAATCATGTCCTCTGCTCCGGTAATGCTATGAAACACAAAGCTGGCAGATGTCTTGCTGGGTGACATATTTCCCTTGCGCTCAGGTCTTTAAACATTCAGTCTACCTATTTTCTGAAAGAAATGCGAAGCTGTGATAGAAAAATAGAATGCCTGTAGTGCTCGTGCGATGCAGTGGTGCTGTGTCATGGCCCAGCTTATTTCCAGACAATTTGAGACTTTGCTGACTATTACCTCTTTCTTACTTTATCGGGCTTCCCTTTCACATCATAGTACCTTGTCATCAGCACTGAAACTAATTTGGCTGTGACCCTTGTGCTTGGGGGCTAAATTGATTTTTCTCTTCCTAATTCTTGTTTTCCCTTCCATTACAAAGTATCGCCAGGAATCCCACATGGGTGATGCATCAGAGTTTTTAGATAACTGGGTAAAAAAATCCTGTATTCTCATGACTTGCAAAAAAGTGGTCTAAAAATAACAACATTAAACAGAAGAAAAAGCAACCTAGGACTAAAATATAGATTGTGTCTTTCCAATTTTGCATAGGAAATTTGGGGAGCTAGTTGCATTTCTGGTTTATTTCTGTAATGCCTGCAATTATGTTTTCAGTTTGTTTATAAGATTCTCACTATTTAAGAAGCATGTCAGGCCAGTATTTGCAAATAAATGAATTTTTACTTGAATAGACATAAATTAGGAAAAAAAATGTACTGTAATGCCAGTAAAATTGTAAAGCGATCTTTATCCGGAATACTCAGATGGTATAAAAATCAGATAAAAGTATTCCAATTACAGACAGGGGTTTGGGTTTTATATGCATGTGTGTATTTCATTTCCTGCTTTTAATTCAGATTTCCTAAGCTCAGGGTTTAAAGAAAGGCACTGATATATTTTGACAGCAGCAAAGGCTTGATTTTCAGAAACCCTTCATACTCACAGCTTTCAGTAAACTTGTTTTTCTCTAAAAATCAAATTAAGGTTCCCAAACATGATGTTTTGCTCCTAATTTTAGATGCCCAAGCAGTAGCTAATTGGAGCTTAGTGTCATATTTACATTAAATTTCACTATATAGGGTTGCTTGTTGCTCCTCTCCCCATGAACAAATACTTCAAGGCACAAATTCCTGAACAACTCCCCACCTCTTATGTTAAAAAACTCTTCAAACCCAATGTTATGTATTTATGAGAAGATTGCATTTTACAGTGTTCTGAAAGCACGTTTTACACGCAGAAGCACAGCACACGGGCAGTGGCGTGTCAGTGATGCTCTGGCACCTACACAAAGCGCACGGGGAGGAAGGTGCCTGCTTTGCCCTGCTTTGCGTTGCCCTGCTTTCTGCTCTCCATCCAAGCACGCTGTGATAGCGTTGTGGGAAACTGCCCCTTCCAAACTCTGCTGGTGACAATTAAGGCTTTAAAGGCAGCCTTGCAGAGCTTCGCTTTAGACTGGGAGCCTGGGCTCACTTCTTAACTCGGCTGCTGAGCCCATGCGTGATGTCATGGCAGCTATTTCACCTCCCTGGTGTCTCTCCCCTCCGGCCTTCTCAGCTGCCCTTATTTTGCACTTAAGTTCGTTGGAAACACAAATGCCTTTTGCTACACAGTACCTCAACCAGCTGCCTCCCCCTCATTAGGGTCTGAGCTTCTCCAAAGAGGCAGGACTCTGGTGGTGGTAGGCAGACTTCAACAGGGCTTCAGTGTGACTGACAGGAGCCACGCAGAAAGAAA
Organism: Aramus guarauna; assembly: GCA_013400195.1. Lineage (NCBI taxonomy): Eukaryota > Metazoa > Chordata > Aves > Gruiformes > Aramidae > Aramus > Aramus guarauna. The sequence goes on along the minus strand of VXBL01004755.1, from coordinate 394,290 downwards.
ACTGTCTTGCAGTCGGTTTTAATTTAGGTTTCCAAGACGAGAAAAGTGGAAAAGACCAGAGCATTTGTGTAGCACAACGACTTTGCTGGCAACCTGGGCTTCCAAGAAAGCAGCAGTTTAAAGGACACTTACTCTTATGAAGACATTTTTCACATTGCACTACTTGTGAAAGGTGATACTTGAGAATAAATTAGCATATAATGCATCTTATTCTTTACAAAATCAACTCGTAGTGAATAGAGATGTTTAGCACAAATACTAATGGTTAGTGGACCTGGTAACCTTGCAGCATCCAATGTTAAATTATTTTCTTTCAGTCCAGTGCTAAATTATTTTCTTTTAGCACATTCCACCAAGTGTTCACAATTTCATAATTAGAGATGATGACATTTGAATCTACACAGCAAAGGTTTCCTGATCTGAGGGTTTTGTTCAGATTTGTCAGGACAGAGCTGCCAACTGCAGCTTTCTGCTCGGAGTCTGAACGTGAACCCCCAGAAAAGCAATTTGGTTCAGATTCATTTCTAATTGATGACATCTAAGATTTGTGATTCTTATGTTTTGTACAGTTAGGTACATCCAGGAATGTTTGCAAAAGCAAGACAGGTTTTGGATTTGTTTCAAGCAAAGATTCATCACAAGAAACCTATATTATAAATAAAAGTTTTCCTTTTTATCTCCACTGGAAGACTTGGTAGTGGCCTGTATTTTTATCTCACATGACAGCAGCTCAATCCACAGATCCTTGTGCCGTACCTCACTGCTGCTGGTTGCTGAACCTCATTACAGAAAGCAGCCTTGGAGCCCACCCTGTGCTGCCTCAGTGGGGTGGGAGCTCTTTTCCACACAGGTGGAGCTCTGTTAAGCCATTGGGGGTAAATATGATGCTCTTGATTTTTAACCCCCATTTGGAGGTTCCCTCAACTGCACTGTACATCTTGCACGTGAGCAGCAGGATGCTTTTGCCTTTGTTTCCCTAGTGCAAAGGGACAGCTGGCTGGCAGATCTATGACTACTGCTGGGGTTTGGCCAAGGAGAAGGTAGTAGTGCTGCGCAGAGGGACCCAAAGCCACTGGAGGAACAGGCCAACATGGCTTCACCTCATGTGCATATATACCTGCTAATTCCTAACTGGCACCCACCTGCCTCACACTCTTTGCTCTATAAATGTTACAGATCAGGTGCCTGTGGTCTCCACATCTCTGGAGCAAGGTTTGCTGTTGCGACTGCTGAGTCCAGAGATCTTTCTCCTCTCCAGGGAGACTGAGGACACAGCAGAGTGCTTTGTTTTTCCCTTGCCCTCTTTCCAGCTGTGATCATGAGTGTAGATAATGCTTAAGTATTTTTGTTTCAATGGAAAGACTAGACTGTAGGCATGCTGTGACTTTGAGGAATATGTTTTGCTTTGCAACAGGGGACACCAACCTAAAGATCATGTAGACCAAGAGAAGAATGTCCTGTCAACCAACACAAAGCTTCAGAAAGAAGAGTAAGCCTGTCATTTCCTGAAGGTGTGAAGGTGGTCCATATCTTCCATCCCAGTACAGAATAACATCACATCAGTGGTAGTAACAGATATTTGGGCCTAAACCTCTTTGTATCTTAATTTCTTCCTAGTCAAAATAAGTTTACTGCCAGCTTTATAGCACATTCTGTGATTCTTTGATGAAAGATATTTCACCAGTGCAAATTATTATTTTATTACTTTTGGCAGATAGAATGTTTAGCAAGTCATTTGAAATGTATGCTTTTTCAAAACCCACTAACTGCATTGGGAATCTTTACATAGAATCTTAATTTATCCCTTTATACTTCAGTTGTTTTTTGAATCTTTCTTTTGAACCACTGAGCTATTTTCAATCTGAAAAGAGAATCTGAGGAACAATATGCAATTGTCACACACATCAGGCTTTAAAAAAAAATAGTTTTATGCCTTTGATGTAGTCTAGACAAATGAACATATTTCAGAAACATTGCACTTCTTAAGCTACTGACTGATGAAAGTGCTGCCTAATTTTTAAATAATTAGTTCCTCTAGTTTTTGAGATATGACCATCTGCAAATGAGAACTTTACACAGCAAGTAAAGTCAGCCTCCACGTACACCTTCAAAAGAGGAGAGCAGGTACTGCTCACCGTCCCCTGGTCTGCAGTTAGAACATCTCAGCTAAGCACTGCGCTCCTCCTCCATTGACCAGTAAAGGTGGGCAAGCCACAGGGAATTACAGAGAGAAATTAAAGGCTATGCAAACAGGGCTCTTGATACAAAATTCTTTCCTTAACAGCATAAATATACTCATGTGTTTATAATACGTATATTTATTTGAGTGCATGTGCATTTTATATTGCAATCATCTTTTGGCAGCTGGGGATTACTTTTTATCCTTTCCTGTATCATAAGGCTAACGAAACAGTCAATTAAATTAATCCTCTGCAAATTTAAAGTGGATGAGAAATTAATACAGCTATAAGCAGTACAATTCACAGCCAGAAGATATTGACAGGGAAACAGGTTAGTGCTGTTTGATAAAGAATTAGACACTCAGCCCAAACTGCAGATACTCTGTACATAGAGCTCCTCTGAAGTCAGTCAGGGTAGTCTTGCCAATGGTTACAATTCTTTACAAATCTTTATTTACATGGCAAAAATCTCTTGTTTATCTTCCCATTGACTCTTCTTCTACAGACATGGCTTTTTCCTTAAATTAAAACTGATTCTTCCTAGACTGGAAAACAATGAGTAAGACTCTGTCTTCTCCATGCACACACTTTTCCATTCCCAGATTTTGTGATTCTAAAATGATTCTTACCTTTAAATTGTAGCTCTTTTTGGGAAGAAACCATTGCACTGGAATAAGGACAAGCGTATGGAATTGCCATGACAAATCTCATGACTGGATTTTGAAATAGGAAATTCAATGTTGCCTGCTTTATTAATTGGTTGGTGGAATCAATTAACTGCTAACTACTAACTAAATAGTCAATCCTGCAAACACTTAAGCATCTGCATATCTTTAGGCATGAGAGTAATCCTGATGACACTGATGGGAGAACTGTATGTTTAAAATTAAACCAGATTGTAAGTGTTAGTGAAATAGAGGTCTTAATTACAATATTTCTCTATAGAAAGCCTGTGTTGCCTTCTAACTTGTATAGCAGTGAGTTTTTGTATTTACTCGTAACTGTATTTACCTGTCTTTTTCTGAAGAAAGCCCTATTCAAAATAAGAATGTACGTGAATCAAGATTGGAAAGTACAAGCATCTTCTGGGTTTTTTCAGTCATTTAAAAATAGTAAAATAATTTCTGTCTTGTTATGATAATATTCAGATTTTAAAAATACAAAGTAACTTGCAGAATCTAAGAATAACAACACTATGATTTGAAAGTAGTTGTTTATATATATGTTGGTATCTTCCACTCAGTTTTAAAACTCCATGCTTTCTTCTGTGCTGTCCCCTCAGTTTCAGTTCTTATAGCTGTTAAGAAGTGTCATTGCTTTGCCTCAGGACATTCATCATCATCATAGTAGATCCAAATACATGGGCACTCTGTAGCTTGATGATGTCGTGACCATTACCAGCAAGACAGTTAACATCACCTCACTAAGTATATTTACCTTGCAAAGTTAGAATAGATTTCTGGTGCTACTCCACGTATACCATGGTGAGTATTTACAGTTTTGTACAAGGAAACAACAGCAAACACCCAGCTGCACCTATCTTGTGTGCTAGTGGAGCAAATACAAAAATGGTAACTGTACTCTGAGACCTCTACGTGGGAAAGAACTGTACGGGGTTTATTCAGAAAAAAAAAAAAAAAAGAATAAAAACTGCAGAAAACAGTGTTTTTCTTACTCTTGGAATGATTTGTAAAGGAGCAGTCAGTGTACTCCCAGCTATGGGGTAAATGGGAGGGAGGGATTTCAAGAGCAGTTGCAGTTTTGCAGTGTTTGATGGGTTTTTTTAGTTGGTTGGTTGGTTTTCATTTCTACTTCTTTTACAAAAGAGACGAAGATTCCACAGGTAACCTCAAACTGGTTGTATTTAAGGTACTTTCATATTTCCTCAGCTGTATACTTTAAACCAGAACATCATGGCCACTGTGTGCCATACATCACAAGCCACGACTTCTAGATGTTCCAGGAGACAAGCTTGGTATTTTTCATACAATGTTCCAAATTGTCTTTTAAAAAGTTTCAAATGTTCAAGTGTTCTTTTTAATCAGTTGAGATATATCATTTCGCACTAACACAAAATGTACAAGACATGTCAATGTAGTAAGTTTGCTTTGTGCTTAATGAGAAGAGATAGTCTTGTGTAAGATGTCAGTTGGATGAAGAACATTTGGCACAAAAAGGCAAATGAGCAGATACTGCCAAAGTATCATTGCTGTGAACCAGTTGTTCAATGTTTGATGACAAATTTACTGATGACACTTAACATACACAATTTTTCTCTGAAAATGTGTCCGTGATGCTGTGGAGTCAAAGACAGCAGTTGTGATGACATACACATTTCTTCTACACTTCAGTGAATTGCAAAAGTATTTCACATGCTTGAAAAAAGTGCCTCAACTCTGTCCCCCAGGTTTTGTTTTAAAAACATTATTTCTTTGCATATGTCTGGTTATCCATGGTCTGCCTTGTTTTCTTCATGTTCAGCCATAACCCTGGAAAAAATTATTCCCTGTAACAGAAGCAAATGTGTAATAGCTTAATAGGAAAAGAAAGAAGAAACTGTGCTCTGTCATTGGGATTGTGTTCATTCTTTTTTTTTTTTAAATATATCACAAAGGATTGTAAACCAAAATACGTAGAACATAACAAACAACACTGAAACAGGCTACAAACTGCATTTTGTAACTTTGAACTTAATATTATTTTAATGCCCAAACAATACTATGTCTTAGGAACAAGATAAAAGCAGTAACAGTGTATCCAATTCCTGTGAAATGGTTCCCCTACTTTGCATGGTATAACATCACCTATTGAGGAACGCATTTGTTTAAGATGCTGCTACATCTGATTATAAGATTATATTTAAGAAGATAATATATACTTTACCAAGTATTACTTTACCACTTATTTAGTGCTGAAGTATAATCCTGTTCTATGTAAATGGCGAGAACACAAAATAGATCTGCTCTGACTTAATGAAGGGTATTTTCTCCCTTCAGTTTATGTGCTTCTACAGATGTGGGCTTTTCTGAGTTGCAAATGCTTCTTTTTAGATTTCTTCCTCTTCACACCCTGGAGGGGCAAAAAGCAGATTAGGATTTTGGGATTTTGTTGTTTGTTTGGAAAAGAAGTTTTTCATGAATACCAAAATGAGAACTGTAGCATGAAGAATAACTTAAATGGCTTTCTAGCATTGTACAAACAAACCGTGAAAACCTGAAATAAATGAAAAATATTGAACTATGGAATTGAGACTCCTGGTGAAATTAGGTGCAGTATGAATTTAATATCCAGGACGCATCTTGCGTGTGGGATTACAAAGGTCACCTATTAAAAAGTCCACATTTACCGATAGTTGTATCCTACTCTGTGTGTGCGTCTGTTTATGTATGTATTTCACATGTTAAGGAATTGTAACTGCTAGAAATTATTAATTTTTCTACGGAAAATAATTTGTATTTTGCACTGTGTTTACAGACTCACTAAATCATTAAATCTGGAGAGGAGGCTGGCTATCTATTTAAGCACTGAAAGCTCAGGCTTCAGGGTTTAAAATGCATACCTTATACCTTAATGAGGGAGCTGCTGCAGTTAGCAGTGTGGGATGGAAAGGCTCATTGCGCTGATTCAGCAATATTTTATTTGCTTCCATCCATACGTGAGTTCACACAGACTGACACTCCTTCAGCCCTAATTTTCTTTTCTCCTTTCAGCAGGTTGTGCCCCCTCAAGGAACTCTCACTCTTATGGCTACCGTATCCTGAAGCTATATAGCTGTTCCCTGACAGGCGCTTTACTGATGTCAAAAGCTAGTTACATCTAGAAGGTATAAAATAACAAAGAGTACTTCAGAAAAGATGCTATATATATAGTCCCTGTCTCACTCCTGTGGGCCAGCTCCCTCTGCCAGCCAAGCTTTCCAAAAGCTCTGCTTTCTCCTGGGGAAGATGTCTGCTGGTTGTAGCAAAGCATCTGACAGCTGGGAAACCCAGAAGTATTTTTCCAGGCTGAAGTGGTGGTGGGACGCTTTCCACCTGGGGCTGAAGGAGCATTATGGATGAATCCATGTGACAAATCACGCAGACAGATCATCTCCTCCTCCTCCTTGGCAGAAGGCTCCTCTGGAAGCTCCGCACCACACAGCAGCTACAAATCTGCCCTGAGCTCTCTGCTGTCGCATGTGCAAAGTCAGTACTTGAACTGAATTGAGGTATGGTCTAACATGAGCTGCAAAAGTCAAATGCTGACTGTGTTGCACTTCCAAGTCCTGCGGTTGTGAACTTCTGTAATAAGGCCTCCCTTCCTCCGATTTCCATGTGCTCAATCCGCAGTTAGATCCATCTTGGACATTTTTTCCAGTGGGCTTACCCCTCCCCGTAAGGTATATCTGACAAGGCCTGTTGCGATGTGAGCACTAGCTGCTAACAGACACAGATCAGTTCATCTCTGTTATAGGATTACGTCCCACCATGGTGCAACAAGGTCCTGGTTTGCCATTTGTCCCATTCAGCATCAACTCAAGAACCAGGTGGATTGGTTGACTTGCTGGGTCTTCACATTTTGGTAAAAGTCAAAGCTCTACGTACCATCATAAAACTTTGCACGCCAGACTTCCTCTTTCTCAAATATGCTGTGTATAGGCAATCCATGAGAATATTTTGGTTTCTTTTGCTCAGGATGAGACAATACTAGACACGTATATGTGGCAGATACATTTCCACTTCCTTGGCTCATTTACCAACCTTGCCAGCACTCCGTATCAGCCATCCATTTGTGCAGGGTAGTGCTGAGGCAGGTACTCCCGGCAGGGGAGAAAGAAAGGTTTTGTTTCTTTAATGTAAGACTGTTGGCTTTATAGTTTGCCCCTGTGTATGCTAATTTTATGCTTCTGAATAGTGAGTGATCCTCACAATAACAAGAAGTTGAATTTGTCCAAGTTCTCATGTTCCTAAAGCTGGGATCCACGGTGAAATAAGAGTGGGAACAGAAAGCAAGGAGAAAAGCTTGGCTGACTTACCAGCTTCTGTTAGCAAGATGCTGTTTAAAGGACTAACAAGCAGCTGTGGTTCCTGCTGCTAATATAACTGTAATCGAACTTAGACTTGTTAATAATACTATCTTTGTTTTATTACTTCAATTTCTTTTCCGAAGAATGGTGAATTTTTTTCTTCCTGACTTTTCCTGATAAGCTTATGTGCTGAAAAATACAATGAGACTATTGTTGCAATTTGCTGAGCCGATAATATTGTACGACATTAAGGTCGGCAGTGGTGTTTGCAACAGGGAAGGTGGTTATATTTAAAGAGAAGATTGCTCAAATGTTATTGGCCAGTCACAAAGTGTAAAATTATAAATATGGTGATAAATCCTCTTTCATAATAAATTAATTTGGATATTAATGAAGCACTGGGGAAATATAATCACAGCTAAATGTAGCTGGTAGATTTAAAAGTATTTTTGGATGATTTGTCTTTTTTTTTTCATGATCATGTGATATTGTATATGAGGGGTGAAATGCACACAAGATATCGATTTTCCTTGTTATATGGACACCCTGTAGATAATATTCCCCTTTCACCCCAAAGCATTTTGAGAAGAAATTTGGGAAGTGCTTTATTTTGAATGGACAGTAACTGTTTGGACATAGGCTGGATTTTACGTATATACATTTTCCACTTTTATTTCCCTGTGTATGCAGCACACAAAAGGAGGAAGGTCCTATATCATTTGGCTTTTTCATTGGCAGCATGAAAGAAAACTGTTTTGTTGAAAGCTTAAGTCTAAAATTATCTTAACCTTACCTGTGGTGGCTGTGCCACTGCTTTACAGGTTTTAGAGGGCTATTGGAGAAGCATCACTGTTTCTTCCCCCGAGGTAGTTTAGAAAATAGCCATATACAATTGCAATCTTCCTGATTGGATTTTTAACCAAGATGACAAATAAAATTTGGACAATTCCTGTTTAAATTAAAAGAATGGAGTGAATGATGCCCACCCTGGTTCAATGACATTTTGTGAGACAAAACCAACTAAAAATAGTTAAGTCTAAAGTCCTATTCCTCCAGAATATGCATCTCTATCCCACTAGGTCATGTTCCTTTCAAGACAACACGGGTGCATACATATATTCTCAGAGACGACATAATCTCATGTTGTTTGTTTGTTTCTTTTCTACAAAAGATGGAGACTAGAAATATGATTTTAGGTAGCTCATTTCCAGACCCTCAGACTTCCTTATGTGGAGGTTGAAAAACTATTATTATTCCTGTGTCTGTGGAAAATGTTTTAAAATCTTAACACTGAGACGTGTTGAGCCTTACTGGAGTATACAACTGCTGGTAACAGGGATCCTCCAAAGTCATGGGCTGACTGGGCCTTTCTTATAAAGGAAAATTCTAAGGAGGGATGAGAAATGGATGTAGATTTCTCAAATTTTCAGCTCTTTTAATTATATTTGGGATAAGTAAGACTGAAAGTTAGTATTTTCTCTCACAATAGTCAACTCTCCTTTCCTGTTCCCCACCACTGGCCCTAAGGGCTAGTGCAGATTGATTAATGAGCTCCACATTCTCATAGTTGCAGTTTTTATTATATCAGAACTGTAGGGGGTTTTGCCTCTCTGCAATAGGAGTAGGTCAAGAATTATGTATGGCTGGATATAGGTTCTGCAGACAATTTTTTCCTGTTACCAGAATTCCTTCCGTCATGTACTAGTTTTTGTTTTAACTAGTTGTTCTTCGTACCAAAGTTACATGTAGAAAGAATTAATTCTTCTATGGACGCTATGCTGTACTGTGCCAACTCCTCTCTTAAATTCACCCAATGTGTGTGTTCCGAATTATGTTTGAATTGTGAACTCACAGTTCTCCTTCTATAAACATAGTATATGAATACAGTTCAGGAGCAGGTAGGAGAGCAAAAAAAACCCTAGTTCATTTACCTAATCTTTGCTCCATCATGAAAGTCACTCTCAGGGATTCTGTTATCAAGGGCATTTATTTTGTAAACCAGGGTGTCATTTCTCTACATTTTTACAGTAACCCATTAAGGCTTTCTTGAAAGACAAGATCTTACTTTTATATAATGCATTATTTTTTCATAAATACTTTTGCTTAGTTTGGAAGTAGAGAGATGTCTCTGGCCTCAGTAGCGTGTTGCAACTCTGTGTTTCAAGTTCTGTCATGCTACTGAAGTAGAAGGAAAAGTAAAACTGAATTCTGCTAAGCTATTCTCTTTGTCCTACAAGAATACTAAAACTGAGTTCCACAGAACTGTATATTCCTAGCTGGGTTGTAATCACTTGCAGTGTATTCTTTTTATTTATGGCACACATCTAGGAAAAAGTAAAAAAGAATAAGCTTTCAGTGGCCTCAGAACTGTTCCCTTCTATTATTACAGTAACCTGGTAGAATTCTCTTTTCAAATGTTTCATAGATCCAAAGTATTTCTAAATTTAATTAATGTTTAAGTTTAATAAAATAATGCACAAAATCATTATTTTGTGACATTAATGAAGTCTATTTTCTAGCACAATTTGAATAGGCAGCACTAAAATAGCACTAAAATACATTAACATTAGGTCATCTGCTTTGCATTTATAACAATAAGCTCATATTTTCAGAAAGGATAATCTTAAACATTTTTTTCAGCACAAATTGTACATCTTTATCTTAAAATTCCAAATGTTTCAACAATAGAAGATGATTAAGAACTAGACAATTATTCTTCATCTCTCAATGATTTATGACACAGAGGAAGACCTTTTCTTGAGAGTTTGAGGTGCTAGAGCGGAGCAGTATGTATAGTTGGCAGCTCCCTGCCTTCCCCCTTATTTACTAGGCACAGAATTTACTTCATTGTAGCCATCATACTAGAAAATGAGCCTATCAAGTTTATTGCATGTTTGGCCCAAGATGTAGACACACATATATATATGGTTGCGTTCTCCAGCATTTATATAAGCACACACAGAAAATGAAAATAAAGCACACACATTCCTTGAGCAGCTAAAATAGAAAGACAAAATGCAATGGCAGGACTCATCTTCCTATAATAGGCTTTAGTATTTATTAGCAATAACCTACACAATGTGCTGTATGATTTCCAGAGACTGAAATAAACACTTTGCTGGTCCCAAGGAGCTCACTATTTAATCATGGAAAAATAATAGCCAGTAGGAAGAAGAAAAGCAGTAAATATTTGAGAATGTTAACAAACTCCTCTGCTCTTTTTTTCATGTGTATGTAATTTACAATTCATTGTTCTTTAAATTTTGAGCATATTTGCAATAATCTGTACAGCCCCTGGCTTTAGGATTTTACTAAAGTTGTGGTCAGGGTTAATAAAATAAGTGGTACATTTGAGTGCTACTATTTCTGTTTCCATTGAGACTGTCAGTGAAAGTTCCTCACTTACTTGAAAAGGGGTAATATATCACCTCAAAATTCTAATTGAATTAAAAAAAAAAAAAAAAAGGAAATCTAAAAGCATACAAAACTCTGATAGGATTAAATAATCAACCCACCCTCTGAAATAACTACCAGCAAGCTGTGAGTATTTTAAAAAATGCCATTAATATTCTGTGTCTTTCCTCCACCTACTTTGTTTCCTCTTGTTTCCTTTCACATGCCATGTCTAACTCAATAATCTCCCACAGTGATTGTCATACTGAGGAAAGTAGTTAACAATAACTGAAATCATGCCTGTAGCTCTTAAGTTCACTGTTAATAAATTGGTATATAAACTGGGTACAATACCATAAGGTACTGGGTACAGAACCATAAGACCTTCATTACTTTGAATTCTACAAGACATCTCTGTAGCATTAGTTTGTGGGCTGGCAGCTAAACAGTAGCACAGGATGGTTGCATCCAGGTTTAATCCGACTTGGTGCTGCACTACCAATCACCTTGATGTGTGGGAAAGTTGGGGCAGAAAGCACACGCCTTTAAAATTCTCGTCTATTTAACCCAGTTGTCTAGTAAAGGATAATACTTTACATTTCCTTGCTGAGTTTGCAGTGGTGAGTGGCAAATCAAAAAACAGTGAAGGAGATACTACTGTGCATAATCTGTGGGGCTGAGCAGTGTCAGAGTAATCCCTCCCATTCTTCCTCTTTTAATCCCATCCTTAAGGAAGTTGTTACTGTCTTTTGTACGTTTTTGTTAGCTTCTTTGCTTTCTTGCCATAAATGTGATGTTTTATTTGTGAGTTCTTTGTTTTCTCTGTTGTGCCGTAAGCCCACATCTACCCAACTCCTGCACTGATCAATAACTGACCACTCGTGTTAAATATCTTGAGGACCACTATTATGGTCCTGGGTTTGTATGCTCAAGCCCTCTATTCTCATCCTAGGCTTTCCTCTTAGGCAGCCACCTTTGCATACCTTTAGCTAAAATGTTTTTGGTTTTTTTTCCAGGATTAGCCAGTATGACATGATGTTGTATACATAAGGAACATCACCTTGCACAAAACTCCCACGAAGAGTTGTCAATGATATGGAAGAAGTAACCTCAATGTGGAAAAGGCTTGGCCTATTTTCATTGAGTTAATGAGACTCCTTTCACTGTCTGGAGTTTGATGGAAGAGCTCTGTGGTCCAAATCCTCTTGTTGCTGATATTATCTGCTGATATAGTAAGTATTTTCATGCATTTCATCCAGCAAGTTTTGCATGTTGGGGTTTTTTTCTTCGTAACTCATATTAGACTCAGACATGACTCAGATTAGTGAGTCCACCTCCAGCATCCAGAGCAGCTGTACTTTTATTTGGGCTTTCCGGGAAGAGCTGTGGTAAAAGAGCTGTTCTTGCTTTTATTTAGATTCTGAGGTTATTTAAAAGAGCCTGAATTGAACCAGAAGCCATTCAGATGGAGTGCTGTTCCAGGCATCTTCTGCAGTCTTCACAACCAAACCACTGTGCTGGTAGAGCTGAAACAAGGGGTAAAAGTTAGCTGATATCCAATTCTGTAGTAGTCCTCTCAGAAGAAAAACAACTATTCCGTTTTTTTGGGAACCTGCAGCTTTATAAGATTTTCCACAGAATTTCCCCAGTCTATATGAAGGTTGTCAGACATATCTCCTAGGTGAGTCACTGAAATGGATTGTTATAGACACATATTCCCAGGTGATTTGTAATCAGTGTATGCCTTTTATGCATATCTGGCATCAAGGATAGAAGTACAAAAAGAATATAATTCTTAAATTGTATTAAATGGACTAAGAGTTATCATTATTATTATTACCGAAAAGATTTTGTACTTCTATTTTTAAATCCTGTGTAATTCTATGATGCTTCTCCATTTAATTAATGTGCCAGTACAATAAAATAACACACAAAATCATTATTTTGTGACATTAATGAAGTCTACTTTTTTGAGCACAATTTGAATAGGCAATTGAAAAACAGTGCACTAAAACACATTAAAACCAGGTCATCTGCTTTGCATTTCTAACAATAAGCCCATACTTCCATGAAGGGTAATCTTAAACCACTTTTTTTTTCAGAGCAGCCAGTACATCTTTATCTTAAAATTCCAAATGTTTCAACAATAGAAGATTGTTAAGAACTAGACAATTATTTTTCAGCACCCATTGATTAATGACTTAGTCTATGACACACAGAGAAAGTGTAGAACAAAGGAGTGCATTATAATAATGCACAGGCATTAAACCATCTTCATTAATAGGGTCTTTTTGGATTCCGCTTAGCATAGAACAAAATATGCCATAAAGAAAGTGAAGTATTAGCTTTAAATATCTCTTTAAACTCACTTGATAAAAATAATGCCTACATTGTACTCTTACTCTTAAAAATATTTTGTTTTCTAGGATTCACACATTCTCCAAACCAGGCAAACTGCAGCAGGGTTTCTGAGCTATGATTTTAGTTCAGTTCTTCACATTTAATAATTTACTATAGGGTTTTACACTAAAATTTGACTATGTCATCCTTATTCCTATTCTCTGCAATAGCAGAGTTTAACATATTGCTCAGCATTACTAGCAGTAGCAAAATCTGAATATTTTAAATTAGTTAACCTGCTGAGATTTAGTAATACAAAAATGTTAAATGTTCCTGACTAACATAAGAAATAAGAAAGAATATAGTGAAAGGACAGCTTTAACCATAAAAGATTCAATTCTGTTAATGCTCTGTTTCAACTGTCACAAGCCTATAAGTGCTTTCATGTTTTAATCCATGAGCTCTTTTGGCTCCTCCTTTTATAAATATATTTTTAACTATGGCACCATGCCTCCTCCTATTGATCTTGTCAAGGTTGCTACTTGTAAAGCGCATGCCCATGTATTTGCAAGACCGGCACCTTATATAAGTTCAGTATGCTCTCTACTTTTTTACAGCTGTTTGTACTTGGGGCTTGTTTGTTTGTTTGTTTGTTTGTTTCAGCTATTAAGTTCATTTTAAAGAGAATAATATTTTTTTTCCCAGCGCTATCATGAGTCTGTGCTCCATGTTTGTAGTCTACGTCCCACATAAAGAACGAGGCTAAAATGTGAGCTATGTGTAGACCACGTTCATAGCACTTGGGATGGACAGAAGAAGATGGATTATGGAAAGGTTGTTGGAGCTAAGTGAATAATTCACAGTGAATAATTAATTTGACAAACTTAGCCTCTTTGTACGTACAGCCTAGATAACAGTCTCTTCTCATTCATTTATTATTCAGATTTATTCAGTAAGTATCTTTTGAATAGGGCACAGCTCAGAGCAGCTAAGACATCTCATTGTGGCTCTGAAAGCATGAATTAAAATCTCTCCCTGGATTCGTATTTCTTGTAACAACTTCTCTGTAGATTGGGACCCCCTCATTTAGGCCAAGCCAGAAGAGCTCTTGCTGTGATGTGGGCCAAAAGCCTGTCCAGCCCAGAGTGATGCCTAGAAAGTCGTTTTTGCCTCCAAGCCGTCGAGGTGAGGGTGGTGGAAGAGAAAAGGCTTTCCTGTTTCTCACCTTCAAGAGAGAATTGCTGCGTAGGATGAGGCTGGCCTTGGCAGAGGATCATGGTTGACCGTAGCTGTTTTAGTGAGTGGCAGACTCAACATTTAATGGGAAACGAGAAATACTGGGAATCACCACCTGAGGTACCCAAAAGTTTGGTGGTTGACAATGAACACCATAATTGTTATTGACTATTAGTTTTTCAGTTGCATTGAGGGTCCCAAAATAAAAGGTTTCTGCCCCAAAGTGCTTATAGACAGACAAGATACAAGAAGTACAGGGGAAAAAGTGAAAGGTATAAAACCAGTATGTTGCAGGAATTGTACCAGACTGGCTTTAATTGATAAGGCTCTTACTTACTTGCATAAGAACACACCACACAGAAAAATATTTTCTGATTTGAATTCTATTTGGTGTAATGTCATACACTGTATGCTATATCTAATAATGGTAATTACTGTTGGTTTTGTTTTCTACCCTGATGTAACAATGCTTTGATGAACTGTTTTTTACTTTAATTGCATTAATTTAAATATGTGTATCTGCTAAAATATTTACTGACAGCTTATCTGGCAAGGACATACATGGTTCAATAAACACGAGTCATGCTGGAGTTTGTACATATTTTATAACATTAATTTGTTGGTCAATCTTTAACAGCCTAACGCTAGAGCCATTTCATCATGCATTCTATTAGTTTATCAATAAACAGTCATGTTTTATCTTCTAAATTGTAAGCTGTAAAAAAGAAAGCATAATCCTCCCCATCTCTATTAGCATGTGACTGATGAAAAATAAAATTAATGTTAATTAAAATGTATTGATATCACAAAGTAATCATTATTTTGAACTTGCATATGAAAGAAAAAGTATTTTTCTGCAAAAATTTAAAAAGCACTTTCTTTTATACTATCAGAGATGCAACAATTAAATCCATCTCAGGAGAAGCCTGGTGCCATAGGTACTGCTTTTTCATTAACTATTTTGATGAAAAACAAAACTAAAACCAGTAATTTAGTTTTTCAGGTTTCTAGGCTTCATTTTGCCTTCTTTATTTTATGTCATGTGAATGACAAACACTTAAGCACTGACAAAACTTTGCTTTTCCGTGTGCCCCCTTCATGTCCTAGATGGTCTCTTACTGAAGCAGTTACTGATAGCCTCTGGTCCTCAAGGGCAGACCCCTACCATGATCAGATAACAGAAGAAAGCCTCAGATATTTCTCTTAGCTCTCAAAACTGCTCACAGCAAAATGGAGCTGGATGACTTTCAGGATTTTAAGTAGTCACTTTAGACAGTCCCGTTTAGGTCATCACTAGATTTCGGGTTCTTCCTTCCATCAGCTCTAGATGCCGACTCTCTTTTAAACCTTGTCTCCGCGGTGCTAGTGCATACTAGAATTAAACCCAAACTGAATCTTCAGAATTAAGGATTTGAAGAACATTTCGCTAGATGCTGGGTCAAAGTTGGTGTTTCTGTCCCTCCACAGGATATCCCGAGCCTTATGGCAAGCAGGAACTTGCCTACACCACAGTACAATGTTGGGACTATTGCAGCAACCGCAGGATCAGGATTTGGTGTTAGCAGTGAAAGCCACCCAAGGCTCATGAGGAACTTCAACACTTCATTTACAGCACACTTACAATTTCACCACACAAGCTAGTTCTGTTGTTAAAGTTTTCTTTCATACATTTCTTCCTGAATCACCTAACTTGAACTTATATCTCCAGTGACAGTTGGAGAGATAACAAGAGAACATTTTCCTCCACATAACAGAAGATAGCTTTAGGAATTGACCAAAGCCACACTACTAGTGCCATACCTGGCACAGAAAGAGACCACCAGCAGGCAGCCAAGACATATGCATAGTGTGGCCTTATCTAAAGCTTCCTCAATTTTGGCTTGTTGTTTTGTTTGCTTCAGAAGAAAGATGAAGTTTTGGTACAGTTTTTACTCTATTTGAACTGGTTTGCTGTAATGTTTTTGTACAGTACACAGATTTCAGTGATTTATTTGGACCGAAAACAATTTTATTAATGTGATTTTACATATACTCCTTGGGAAGGAAAAGTATAGCTACAAATGTCTTTGCAAGCGAGGTTGAAAGTCTTGTATGTGTTTGCAGGATATCAGATGTAGCTTGAAATATAAAGCAAACTCATGCACATCATCATCTTGGCTGTCCCTCTGCTGGTCTGTAATCACTTCCATCCTCCATCTCTTATATTTATTTTTTGTTTTATTTTAAAAGCATTACAAAAGTGTTTGTATGGGCATAATATCCATGGAAAATGATATAGTTGCTGCTTTGAAGACTGAAACCACCTCTCTATGCAGGTTGAGTGCCTCCTGCACATAAGCAATAGATGGTTCCATCTTTAACTTTGGGAGCCTAGAGGTCATAAGAATGAGGTATAAGCCACATGCTCAGCTTTTGCCATGCCTGTCTGTCACCTGCTGGGGGAAAACAATGCTTTTATTCCAAACCATAACATTTGGCTGCTCTTTGCAACACTACTGTTTATACAAGAATCAAATAATAAGAGATGCACCAAGACCCAATACTGTAATTTTGAGGCCTCGGAATTTCAGGAAAAGTCATCCTATTTTAAGATTAGGGTTTGGGGTAGAGTTTTTTCTTTCATTAAGTTATGTTTATTACTTATCTTTTTAGGTACTTACAATAATAATTTATTTTAATTCATATAGTCTGTTCCTGAACACTGCTGACCCCTTTCTCTTCCAGCAGATTTTTCCCTTCCTTGGAGCAGTTGCAGAGGACAGCATGCTGCAGCTCCTGTTTTACAAAGAAATAAAACATCCACTGTTGATTTGTTCCCCTCAGCCTACCCACATATTTCATTCATGGATGTAGGATCTGATCCTTTTTACTATGTGCTCTGCTCTTAGAAGGTATCTACAGTGCCTAGTAAAAGTGGGTCCTGATTTGTTGTGGACCCTGTTGCAACAGAATTAGTTCCTGACTCTCAACTTGCCATGTGACTTTTATTTGTCGCATGATGACTTTTATTTGATGCACAAATGTTCCCAGAAGGAAAACAACGATGATCTGCTCTGACTCTAAATTTCTGACATCTAGCCCAATTCTTAATGCTTTCTAACTTACTCACTGATGTCTCTTCTTATCTTGAGTAGCACTCAAATTTACAATCCAGTGTCAGATCTTGAGTCCATTCCTAATTTAGGCTATAGCTCCATTGCATGTCTTCCCTCATAAAAAGCATTCAGTTTTGTCAGGCATTCCCTATATCTTTCTCTTCATTTTGGTAGCTTTCCTGTAGACTTCTTTTCCCTCTTGGTCCATATTTTTCTGAATGTGCAGTGCACAAAACTACACACACTGAGGACTTAGCAGTGTTAAGTAGGTCAGAAAGATTGCTTTCTGAGCCCAGTAGATGGTACTCCTGTTTAGATAGTTCAATACAATCTTTGCTAGTTTTGCAGCAGAATGATGTTGCTGAAAAACACAGGCTGATTGAGCCAAAATACTGGAAATATACCACAGAAAAAGATCCTACAGTAGGCAAAAGAAATGACCTAGACAAGCTCATTGATATTCTTCATATTTTTCTTCTGTATTGTAAATGTATATTCACATATATATGACCTATAACTATATTCTGTATTATAGCTAATCCTGTTCATAATGAAGTTTTGCAATAAACTCGTATTGACTTCAGCATCGATGGGAATGGGTTTGTCATTTCTGTTGATAATATAGAGGTTTTTAATTATACTTTTCTTTTTATAGTGTATTTGCAATGAACCATAGATGCACCCATATAAAATGATAAGACGATATCAAACTCAGTAATTTCAATGTCCAAAATATAAGTTGCCTTTTTTTCAACTAAGCAGAATGCTGTTAATAGAAATTAGCAGTGAAAAAAAGGCCATGCATCACAGGGAATTGAAATCACGGACTTTGCAGACAGATAGCTTGGAATATTTTTTGTTTTAAATAACCTTCAAAATTAAGCAAAAGAAACCAGAATGACTTTTATGGATTTGTAAATCTTATTTCACTATTGTATATATACTCCAGAGGTATAAGAAAGCTTTTCCTTTTCTACTTGGACCATCACGTCTCTTTTCCAGAAGGCTAGATAAAGCTTCGATATAATCTGAATCTTTGAGATTAAAGGGCTGATTTATCATTTTCTAACAAGAAGAATCACGCTGTCATAGGAGCACAGTGGGCTGATTTGGAACACCTGTCAACCACAAAGCAAATTCCTGGAAACAAATAACAGGGAAAACTGTAAGCCTATTTACAAATTCCTTAACATTTTGTCTGTACTCTAACACAACAATAATTTTTGACCCTAGTAGCTTTACCCAGCACAGGCAAACAAGCTTTGAATTATTGCTCTGCTGCAACGTAACAATTCCATTGCTCTGACCCTTGGTGTCTTGCAAAATACAGTAGAACAATAATTGTCAATCCTTCCTATACAATGTGTTATATTTGACAGAGGTCAGCATTAGCTACAAGACCTTTGGCTGGTGTTCAAAGAGGTAATATCTCTTCTCTAGTTCAGTTGATAAAATGTTAAATAGAATCAATGTTGGCCATGCTTTTACAGAGATGGAGATAAAAACAGTTTTTACGCTATAACATGTTTTTTAATAGACAGAAAGTAGGTGACAGTATTACTCAAAGTGCTTTGGTAAACATACTACTCAGATGTCAAACGTTTTAATTTTTCTAAAGAGAAATGGTGTAATTCTTCCTTCCCATTTTCAGTGTGATTAATTTAACAAGGTTTTGCCATTTGCAGAAAATAGAGGATTTTGTTACAGATCTTACATGAGTAATACATGAAGGAAAAAGACTGACTCATAGACATTTTGTGTCAGCATGTGATTTGTATAAAGTGAGTACATAATCTGACATGGAAATAAAATGCATCAGCATGGTAAATGCTCCTCTTTGGCACTATGGAGGAGCTACTGGCAAGGTCAGCAGTTGCAGCTTCTAAGCTCCGCATGTTGTAAGCACTTGGTAGTTAACATTTAGCTTCGGTCCTAGAGCATGAGTCTTCTGTCTGTCATCCCTGAACGTTTTGATTGAAAAATTATAAGTGAAAGAGACAGATATGGTGTCAGGCAGTACTCTGTATCTAAGGATGAAATCAGACTTTCAGACCAGAAAGAACAACTGGCATATGAGAGGAAAGCACATATTTTTGTAATTCAATTTAAAAAAATATTCCTTTTGGTATATTTCTATGCTGTGCACAAAAAAGACTCCTTGGGATTACTTTAAGTAAACACACTAGTCCCTACCCATTAAAAAAAAAAATAACCAAACAAACAAACAAAAAAAACCCCAAAAACCCAAAAAAACCCAAAACCTTTAACCATAGAAATCTTTGCTTCCCAGTTCTGCTGCATATTGCTGAATATAATGTTTTGAATACACTGTCAGCTCATGTTCATGAAGATCAGGGCAAAGAAAAGTCATTTTTGGTCAAGAAGCTCTCTGTGAGAAAACTCACTCTCTGTGAGTTATTTCACAAGACAATAATTTGACACTGAGCTTAAACATCCATCATGATCTTCATGAAAAAGATAACACCAGAATGAGCTTGAAACCCAGAAGACCAAACCTTTTAAAGGTTTTCCTGTAGAGCATTTGGGAATGTTCTCTGTGCTGCGACGCTGAAGGTCCCGAACAGTTCATTGTTACACAGCACAGACATGCACATCTTCAGAGCAGCAAGTATAAGAACACGGCGAACAAGGTGGAAAACAACCACTTGGAAGATCTTTCAGGTTTTGAGAAGCATTTGTATTGTGCTTATTCACACAGAAAATACACCTCAATTGGCAAGCTGCCTTACTGGTTGCATTGTGGATGTTGGTAAAGTACTATTTCTGCTGAGCCTGTGCGGCAGGATTTAGGCATCACTTCAGCTCTGCTTCCCTCGTCGTACCCCATCCCTGTCCCTGTCTGTGTCTTTGTCCCTGTCCCTGCCCCTGCCCCTGCTTCCTTCATCTTCGCTTTCTGAAAACCTGCCAGTGACTGAGGCTCTGTCTTTGCTGATACAAAAGTCTGGTTCTGCAGCAAGATAACAAAGGAGATAATTATCTAACTGCAAAATGTGATGGAGACAAAAGGTCCTTGCAATGTTTGCTGGAGTTCAGCTGCCTGCATCCTTTTCTCCTCCATCTCCTCCCCTTGCCCAAAGGTTGAGCTCACCTGGTTTTCACCTTGCAACAAACCTCCCATGCCTTCAGTATGCTGCCACTGGTGTATTTGTTGGGTTTGGTTTGGGGTTTTTTAAGACAGGATAGCTAAAACCCTTTAATCATGAGATTCCCCACTCCCCAGTCTTTATCATTTGGTCCCTGATTGTGAATTTTAAAAGTGGATTGTGAAACACGTTAGCAGACAGTGAACTTTGAATAGTAAGTATTTGCCTCACAAATTAAATGCTGACCTACGACTCATGGGATAGAAAAGCAGCATTACACTGGCTGGCCTCCCTGTCCGAAGGAAAGGATTCGTGTTTCAGAGGTTCACGCTTCAAACAGGAACAATCACCAGTAAATTTCTCACAAAAGAGCTGGGGTGCAAACACAGTTGTGCCTAAGGAATGTGGTTTCATTTGATAAACAAGAGGAGCTATCCTTCAGCAGAGGCACATTAGAAGCATCCAGGACGAGTAAGGGAGAAAGCAGAAAAAAAAAAAAAAAAAAGAAAAAAAAAGAAAAGAAAAGAGTGAGTATGAGCATTTATTTTCAGACAGTGTGAGAGAGAGGTTTATGAAGCAAAGCAATCTGTAACCAGTCCTTTTTTTCTCTCTCCTACATTTCCAAAAGATTAGCCCAGTGCCAAACCAGCTATCTATCCTCCTGCCTCTAAAACAGGCACCTGGCAATTACAGCTCCGCAAAGGTGCTGCGTTCCTTTTGTGGTCGTGTGTGAAAGAAACAAAATACCCACTTTCATCTTTGCATCTGAGTGCATTTGTACTACGCACGTACATGGGATTTTTCTACAAAGACAGGAAGGCGAGGTCTGTTTTTTCATCGTACATTTAAAAGTGAACTCTCACTGCAGGCACAGGGCTGTGTAAGCATGTGAGCAGCTTGCTCTTGGCTTCACACATTTATTTCTGAAGAGCCCAAGTGCACTGAGCAAATATGCACATTTTAGTACTAATGCTACTAGAGTGTGTACACTGGTGGTTGTACATATATATTTGTGCATTTACCAAGTGTTGCTGGGAGGTAGGGAGAAGAAACACTGAAGCAAAAAAAGTCTATTACCAGGAAAGGTAAAAATTCAGTGACGCAATTTAGTAAACTGTATGAAGCGTGGCGTTCAGCGCTCAGGAAAACGCCCAGATATTCAGCTCCTTATCTAAAGCATGTCCAAACTATCTGCACTTCTTGAGTCTGCAAAGCTGAACTGGAAATTGGACAAGACAGGCTTTTCTGGTATTGCCTGTTTCTGGCTTAGACAGATAGGGGATGATAGCATCTTTCTTTACACACTTTTGCAGCGCAGTTAGCCATCCCCGGCTAGCCAGGAAGTGCGGCGATGTGCAGAAGAGATAATGAAGCCCAGGGTTAACTTTGGCAGGCCCTTGATTTTGTTCCCAGCGGAGGTCCAGTCCCATGCGCCCCTTTGTGTGAGGAGGGCAGTCCGCCTGCGCCCTCGAAATGTCTCCTTCCCATCCAGTGGTGAGATGCTGCGGGGGTGGCCGAAGGTTTCACGGACGGCTGCGTGGTTTTTCTCAGCGCCATGATCTGCCTCTGCAGGAGGTGGGTGAGCCATGGATTTGTTTCCTCGATGACTTGTCCTGCATAACCGAGGTGACAATGGAAGAATAGAAGCACTGGATTCCACAGATACCAAATCCACCGTTGCTTGTAGGCTTGAATTCTGGAGCACCTTCTTGTGTCAGATAATGCAGGCACCTGCCAAAACTGAGCTTTTCTGGCATTTTGCTTAAAAACAGTGGATGCAAACTCTGCTGTGGACTCCTCGGAGCTTGGGAAGTACACCCACCCTGATTCAGCTGAAAGCTGTCTGGCCTAAAGAAACCAGAAGAAAAAAGGCAGGGTTTGTTCATTGTATTGAAAAAAAAAAAAATCAAGAGCTTGAATTTGTTTGCCTTGAATTCATTTTCATTTGTAGGTAGATGCATTCGCAAGAAACAAATTGGCTCTTCATAAGGGTGAAAGCAAGCAGCCACATTAAATGATTGAAAACAAGATTACAGAATAAATACTGATCTACGTTTACCGCACATTAGTAAAGAAATTGAGCAAGTGTTTTTTTTAGTGTGGGTTTTACTTT
Source organism: Aramus guarauna (assembly GCA_013400195.1). NCBI lineage: Eukaryota > Metazoa > Chordata > Aves > Gruiformes > Aramidae > Aramus > Aramus guarauna. The sequence continues at coordinate 371,824 of VXBL01004755.1, read as the reverse complement.
AACCAGAAAAATGGACATTTTCAGGGCTAAGGTGAACGAAACCATAAATAAAATTGCCTATTATTATGGAGAGGGGAAGGGATGTATAGAGTGATCATAAATAGCAGAAAGTATCGATCAGTGATGGTGAAATATCAGTGAACTCTGCAGAGCACTTTGAGTTGCCTCCTTGTCTTTGATTAGGTTCAAATGTTAAACTTAATCTGTAAACCTTTAAATGGGAATCAGACCCAAGAGTCTTGAAGACCCAAGGTTTCAAAAAACAACCACTGAGTTTGATCCAAATGTCAGAACAAAATTGCAGAGAAGGACTTCATATCGCTGGACTTGGAAATGAAATTAAAAATCAATGAACACTTTTTAGCCATTCCTTCTCCCCTTGAATATTGAGTGGGTAAGAGGAATAGTAGCATGTGGAGAATTTGCTGTATTAAAACTGTATGTAGTCAAAAGCTTCTTCTGTTCCACGTTTAAATAAAAATATATAAATATTTCTTTAAACCTAAAAAAAATAAAAATAGATATTTTTTCTACTTTCTACGTAAAATCTTCTGCTTTCTGGAAGAAAAGGCTCTAGGCTGCTCTGTTTCTTTGGGGGAAAGTATATTTTTCTGAAAAACAAAACATAGCGGTTTTACCCTATTTCTTACAGGACCAGCTCAAATAATCAGCATGGTTTCAAGGACAGCTTTTTTTTTTAATGACAGCTTTCCTAACTCTTAAGTAAATGGACTTTTTACTGGTTTCTTGGTCCACTTGGGAGGTGGGCACTGACACTCCGGATCAGCAGCTGGTGGCGAGGGCTGCATTGTAATGCAGAACAAATGAGGGTTGGATACATGCCCTCATCACATTCAGCCGCCACTGCTGCCACTTACAATTACAAAGGACAAGAGCAGGAGACACTTCAGCAGCGGGGAAGCATGACCTGTGAGCCGCAGCTCATTTTGCACTGCACTTATTCAATACAGCACTGCCCTATAATTTCCTATAGCATTGTTATCTGTTAGCCGTTTACACAGTCACACCTTCATTATGTCCCCGGTTGCCAGCGCCGGCTGCTTGTCACATCTATTGATTGCACTCAGGCTGCAATTTGCATGGATCACTCATGACTGTCCTCAGACGGACTGATACCCCTTATAGGGGCTGATACCCCTTATTGGGACTGATACCCCTTATTGGGACTGATACCCCTTATAGGGGCTGATACCCCTTATGGGGGCTGATACCCCTTATTGGGACTGATACCCCTTATTGGGACTGATACTCCACGCAGGGGCTGATACCTCTGCCAGGCACTGAAACCCCTTATAGGGACTGATACTCCTGCCGGGGACTCACACCCCTTGTAGGGACTGATGCACATTTTAGGGACTGATGCACCTTACAGGGACGGGTGCACCTCATGGGGACTGTCACTCCTGTACACCTGCTGAAGGGTGATACCTCTTGTAGGGACTGATGACCCTGCTGGGCAGTGATGCCCCTCATAGAGAATGTTACCCCTTATACAGACTGATGCCCCTTATAGGCATGGATACCCCTTAGAGGGACAGTGCACATTTTAGGTGCTGCTACCCCTGCCAGGGTCTCTGCCAGGACTGATACACCTGCCAGGGAGCGATGTCCCTTTCGAGGGGGCAGCAGCCAGCTGGATCTCGCTGAGGGCTCTGGGCGGCTGCCCCAGCAGCTGGCAGCTCCAGGCAAGGATCCCGACATCCCCACGGGAAACCCCATACGTGAGGATCTCCGAGAGACTGTCCCTGGCCTGGAGCAAGCACGACACTTGGTAAGTTCAAGTCACTGTGACTGCCTCATAGATAGCCACAAGGAACTTGATATCCTAATCCCTCTGTTGGCTATTTGGCATTAATCTCAACAATTATTAGGTGGATTTTCATGAAGAGGCTTGAGGAAAGACTGAGACACAAGGAACAAGAAGGGGAAATTGTATTAGATGAAAGTTAGTGTTTGCACTATTTCCCTACCGTAATGAAAGAGAAACTATCAAAGGGTGCAAGTGTGTCCCTGAATCTGAGGGTGTCTCCCACAAACGCAAGCTGGTATGTCAGCAATCACTGCTGGCACATGCAAGGAAGATAATATCCCACAGCTGGGGAGTAGCACGTCCTGAACTTGAGAGGCCGTGCTCTGAACACGTGTGTATATGTGCAAACCTGACTGAGATGAGTATTTTGCTGGAACCAAAGAGATGTCATACTTCATTCTGTTGACTTTGGCTGGAAGCAGGACTGGATCTGATATCAGAAGGAGCTGAAGATCTCTGTCTAAAAGCTGTTTAAGTGGGTGCACAAGCAGAGGACAACAAGGTGATCAGATGGGGCTGAGAGAAGCGCTAATTGCTGCGCTCCAGAAGGAATATAAATAGCCTCTTGAAAGGTTTGGTGATTCATTTGCCCTTTCTCTCTTGTACCTTTGTGTTTCAGGGAGAGGTTTTGTGAGATTTTGGCTGCAGAAGGAAGGAATCCAAGCTATCTGAACCAACGATGGTAGCTCAGCTGGATAACAAAATCCTCACATTACTGCAGAGCAGGCAACTACGCAAACCTTTTCAAATCCTCTCCACAAGTAGAGTGCAGATAAAAGCAGGCAGCAAAATGTTTCTGAAATTATCTATGATGGAGTAAAATCATGCATCATTTCATGAGGGATGCTGAATCAATGCTTATTACTAACAAGTAAGGTGTTTAAATCTTTCAATGGGTATGGGAAGAAAAGAAAGAGAAGGAAGTGTCTGAGATGAGCACAGTAAATTGTAACATGAATTTAAAATAAATCCATCCTAATTATTATTATTTTAAATTGTAACATATATGTTCCTGATCATTCTCTATCCCTTACTTTCAGTTTATGACATTGTTAATGTCCTGATCCATTCACTTCGTTTGTGTTTTGTCTTCTTTTCTCTTGCCGTCACACACAGCATTTAAAAGAAATTACACTGGTGTCTATGAAAGCCACAGCCTGTAGAAAAACAGTCTAATGCCAGTAAAATGTTGGTAATTGAGAATTTTGTCTTTGTCTTCAGGGAGAGGAAAGTCAGGCAGCCAAGCCTAAAAACAAGAATTAGCATAGGTACATGTGAGAATTAATTCTGAAAAAAGCCAAGCGTGCCTCCATTTGGTGTTTCAACATTAACTAATATGGAACAATTCCCATTGCAGAAATTTTCAGCATCTACATTAATGTAAACTATTATAATATTAATTATTGCGTCAAAGTAGATGGTATTGAACTATCAGCTTCCTATATACAGCTGAGTATGGAGTTGTTGTTTTGGCTGGATTTTTTTGGTGAATTACTATACTTCTATTCCCAGTCAGAAGGTCATGAAAGTCATAATACAGCCTGGGCACTTACCTTTCACTGTTCCTGCAATACAGAACAACACAGTGTCGCTTAAAAAATTTACAGCTAAGGTCAAGGCCAAAGGAATCAAATAAGCCCATGCGAGCAGTAGAGCACAGGGGTGGTGAGGTCGTCTGTGTGTCAGTGGTACTCTAAAGCGCGAGCGATGGAGGCAGAACGAGCTCCTCACCCCTGTTTTGAGACTCCATGCAGATAATATCGCACATGGTTACCTGACTTTTGATAGCCACTAATACTTACATTTTTAAAAGGAGTCTGAAAATAGCTAACTCAGAAGTAAGGCACAACTGAAAAATGAGCTGTACTGCGTGCGGGCTTCTCAGACAACAGCAGAGCTCATCCTGATACAAATCAGGCCACGGTTTCAGTCTCTCTGCATGACCAGATTCACTTAGGCAGATGAAGAAAGAGAAAGGAAGAATCCTGCTAAAACTTCCTAAAGTCCTGATGGGCTCTGGGGTCAGGCTATCAGCATGAAACATGTTTTCTATCCAAATTGTCCTCTGAGCTGAAGGAAATTATGCTCCCAGCCTTCTATCTGGGTATGATTAAGGAGGCATCCTGTACAATAAACACCACTCTAAATTATGATTTTTCAATGTTTGTAGTTTTACCTAAAAGTTTTTATGTGAGTTCTTTAAATCCAAGAACAATGGTGAAGATAAAAGAGCAAGAAAGCTTTCTTGTGCTATTTCAGTATTTGCTGAAACTAATAATTCAGTGTCATATGTGATGATGTAGTGAGTCAGCAAATGTGAAATATCTCTAGGGAGCTCTTTGTTCTGCTATTTTTTTTCCACCCAGTGCTTCTGGTTGTCAACAGAAAAACATAAAATAAATTTTCTGATTCTAAATAAAGCATCTTACATATGATCCTAATACTTCTTGCTGGGGAAAAAAAAAAAAAAAAGAAAAAAAGAAAATGAAGAAAATTAAGCCAAGCACTGATGTAGAATTTTCTTCAACTGTTTCTCCTTTGATAAAGATGAACAGGAATCTTGAGCATTTGAAGATTATGTTTATTAAACTGATTCTATAAGTGGAAATGTATATTTCCCAGGAATTAGGAGAATATTTTGTATTTTACATTGATGTCATTTCAACCTTCCTCTCCTTTGTCCTTCTTCATTTTTATACCGGACTTCGTTTCTAATAAAATCCAGGGAGAATCAACACAATGATCAAATTTTACCTATTTTTAAGACAAGATCTACTTTTACCAATTTTGGCTAGTTTTAGGATTCAAAGAAATGCTGAGAAATGCCATGTTGCCCGAGATTCACTCAATATTCAATTCACTTGTGGAAGAAGAGAAAGGTGTTTCCAAAATAAACTTGGTGCTACCATCTGGAGGCCTGTCTTTCTCCAGTTGTATCCCAAGGAGTGCAGGGTGACAAGACTCTTCACTTAGGCCTTCACCTGAGTTAAGTGGCAAAATTAGATGGGATGAATCCAGACTTAGGTCTCCACCCTTGTGTTTAAACAACAGATTTAAAATTGTATATTTCCACTGAATCTTTCCCTACCACTGAGCTTGGCAGACTTCAAATCTGCCAATTGTATTCAGAAACTGTCCAGCGGTAAAGAGAAATTCATTATTTTAAAATAAATTATGTCAGTTCGGCTAAGGTTTTATTTGATACAGCACTTGTGTCTTAAGGCTTCAGTGGCTGCCTGTCATTGTCATCCTGACATAAAACTGGTCTTTACTGGTATGGCACATAGAAATTAATGCCTGAATGTAGATTCAGTGAGAAAAACTAAGGGAAGAAGTTTTTGGACAGAGGGCAGAGGCAAAACCTTAAACTGAAGGACTCCGTAGCTACTGCTAATTAACACAGTAACTGGCAGAGCCACCGTGTCACTAGGGAATTGTTATGAAGTACAATGAGTTTATCCATTTCTTATATGAAAGGAGGGTTTAGGATTCACCAGTGAGATGGACACACTGGGCTTCAACAGGGTTGACTGGGGTCTTAAAATAGCATCTTTGACTTCTGCTTGTTGAGTTTGGACTGAGATTTTGGTCTGCTGAACCATCCAGAGATACCAAGTTGTTCTTTGGGACTTCTAGAGTAAGGGAGACCCACAGACCAATTACTGTTCTCTGTCTCTTGATGCCTCCGTTTCTCTTGATGCGTGTTTTGGATCTGTCATCTGTCTCTGATGCTGCTTCAGTTTCCCTGACTTGTCTGTGGACCCTGGATGGGGTAAACACCATTCTCCTTCAGTGGTTCAGTTGTTGTAACGACCTGCACGCAAGCGCCTCTAAGTATCTCTCTTTTCTGCAGACAGATGCTTCAGCACCTCTACTTTCCTGATGCCTATCTGAGATTGGGATTTGGACAAGGGAAAATCAGTTGCAGTGCAGGAGAAATAAAATTAAGGGCAAATTGATGTGGGAGGTAGAGGACAAACTTGTAATAGTATTGACTGCATTGGATTATACCTTCCCCTTATTCAGGATAATCAGGGAGTTTACTTTTTGATTCAAGAACTGCTACTGTTTTCTCAGTGGTGCTGGTGGATATTTATTTAGGTCTGTGATTGCAGTCATAGCTCCCTGACATTTCCTCAGTCACACTATAATATCATCTAGACGTCTCAAGCAAGAGTTGGGGTCCATTTTTGCAGGAACTGCACCTAGACACAATAAGAAGACAGCATTTATCTCAATAGTTGACTGACAAACCAATGAAACAAAAATTACAGGGAGCAATATGTCTTGCTGTTATTTTGCAGATCATGGATGTTTAGAGGACTTACCTAAGGCCATGCCTTTCAATGTCAGTTAAGGCCTGACTTCAGACCGAGGATGTTCAAACCTTGTACTAATTCCATGATGAGATTCTAGTACACAAGGGACATCTACAGGAGAAGTCTTCAGCTGAATGATGCCCATCTACATTTAGCAACATGCCATAATTTAGAACCACACTAGCATGAAATGGAAAGGGACCCACCAGCTGTTGAGTGTAGCAACCAAAAGAAATGCGAGCCAGAATTTCAAGCTAGATTTCAACTGTTCTACATCAATTGCCTATCATACAGGAAATAAAACGCGCAAAATCGTTTAATAGCACTAGGTAGCCTTTATGTTATTTGCTTTTCTCTACTGGCAAGATGTGTCCTCTCTGTTTCTGACTTCTGAATGGCTGTACTGTGCAACACACACAACCTTCCCCAGGAAAATCATTGTATCGGATGTTTTATTAGAAGGATGTACAGGGGTAAACTATTTTTTTTTATGATTTCCATTACAGAGTTTATAGGTTAGTTCATTCAAAAAATATAGATTATTTTCTCAGTGGCCTCATTCTGACTGTCAGTTGTATGGTGCTCAGTATAGGCTGTAGGGCCTTACATATCTGAGAAAGTTGTAGCTGTTACTGCTGGCCAAGTGTTGGAAAGCGTACGTAAATACAGAGGTGATCCTTCATTTTCAAACACTTTTCTGCATTTACATCCTGAACTGTTGCTTTTGGCTTTGCAGCGATTATATATCATATAAATCAGAATGCCTTTTGAAAACTATGTTTAAAAATAAGGTGACAGAAAATTGCAGTGAAACACCTTTTGTAAAGTAATAGAGTATCACTGAAACCTGATGACTCTGCTAGGGAATCTAACCAGAGGTTAATGCAATTTAATACACTTCTCTTAGAGTGACTATTATTATACCTTAGCCTCAGCCACTGGCACTAACAAGGTCAGTGACTGGTGCTAGAGGTCTAAAGGAAAAGGCTGTAATACTGAACATATGTATGTCTGCAAACGTAAACTTTACTCAAATTATACTTCTATAATAACTTTTTTTAAACTCTAACACATTGCATTACTGAAATAATGCCGTACAATAACTGGGTTGTAGGATTTTTCAGTACAGCCTTATTTCTCTACAATGCAGTTACTGCATGATTACTCTATAAAACATTTTTAGAACCCCAGAGAAGTTGGTTAAGGTTTCTCATGACGTAGGCTAGCAGCATTCATTTTAGAAGATGGTAGTCTTTCATCAACAACTTTGCAAGTCTTTGTAAACCACATGGCTGCTAAGGGGAGAAATTATTCGGCGTTTCATTTTTGGAAGATTTCCAAACTGAAAAGATTAGGGTGAAAAGTATATTGTATGCAAGCAGCCCTTGGTCATTTTAGCTTTCCTTAATCCCCTGCGGTAACTATTTGCATCTGTATTTCGCTGATGAAAAAGCTGTCAGCACAGAGAAATGAAGGTCTTCATTTTGAAGTCAGGTCACTTTTTTGGACAATTCTCTTCTCATGTCCCAGATTTCTCAGCCTGGGGCAGCTGCATGACGAGGGCGATGCTACAGTTCTGTCCCTTGGGAATTCCTTGCAGCCATCCACCCAAAGAGGTGGGCAGGGGACCCTCCGGTGACACTGCACCCCTGCCCCACCGAGGGCTGACCGGGGGCCCCTCTCCTCTGCTCGGGGGGCTGCTGGAGCCCGGCAGCGCCCGTCTGTGCCGCTGCCCTCGGCTGGTGCCGGGACGTGCCCTGGGCGAACAGGGCTGCAGCTCCTTGCGCTGAACAGCCCCGCTGCAGCACAGGGAGCATTCCCCCAGCAGATTCACTGTTTCCAATGGTTTATTCAAAGGATGTAGAGGGACAAAAATGACTTGTCAGTATTTCGATATCAGAGAACGAATATTTGATAATTAAAATTAATAATAATTAGCTGTTGTACCGTGCTGCATTTTCAAGTGCTTAAAGAAAGAGTGTACTTGATTACCTTTCTGCATATTGGGATACTGGGGCACAGAAAGAAACCTGGTCGGCGGAAGCCTTACAGAAGGTCTGTGAACAAGTTAATCCCACACGAACAAACCGACTATGATAAGTCTGGGCCAGGATTGAAACATCTGAAGACAAAATGAGGTTTCAGACATCCCTGCTTTGGGGACAATTTCATTCCACGTTTTGGTTTAGTTTATTACAAACACAGAAAACGCTATTAAAATCAAAACTGTTCCTGGTGATGAGCTGTATCTCTACTCCCCTCAAGGGTCAGAGCTGCTGACTTATGTTTTAATATGCCAATACAAACATCGTTCAGAAGTTTTGCTTCATCCCCGGTGACTGCTGCTGGTTTGTGTGGCATATACAGTTTTACTAATTACAATGATTTGCAGTCTTTGGCATCTAGGTATTTTCCCCATTAAAGAGAGTATTGTCTAAGCAGCTTTGAAATGTTTACCTCGTGCTCATCAGGGAGTTGGACGTCGCTTGTTGCTGGCATGCTGCACAGCGAACCCCCATCAGAGTAGATGTGGGTCCTGCAAGAAATGAGAGGAAGAGGGGGAGCTTCTCCTGTGAGAGGTGAAATTTGGCTGCTGTGGCTTTCCCATAGCAGAAAGAGAACTGCATCCCAAATTTCTTTGGTTCTGTTGCAATGTAATGAAGGGGCAAAATCCTTTTAGCATTGCCTTAACCTCCCGATAGCCAACACCACGGTGTTAGCCAGCCTGGGCTATTTCACGTGCAAGGATGTGCAAAGCAGACAGGCAGGAGGACCTGTCTGCAGTAAGGCGTTTTTCTGGCAAAGTTGATACACTGAATATGGATCCATACCCTCATCGCTTCATCACCACCCTGTGATGTTTGGCCCCAAAGCTAAAGTGGTTTTTGCTGCAAATAACCACACTGACAGCTCCTCGTAAGTAGGGCAAGAGTGGATTAGTGCAGGCATTTTGCGGCAGAAGGCTCTGGAGTCTCACCTGCGCAGCCACACGATTGCATTCATGTCCTGCTGTAATGCCCTTGAGCATCTTTTATCTTCCAAATTCTAAAGGCCTTCTTTTTTTCCTCTACCTATGCAGGCAGGAGGGAGCAAAACCAAGCAGAAATGGGGTGGGGAGGATGGGAGAAAAACAGAGGGTAGCTACTACATCCTTTTTCCCCTCTCGGAAGCCTACAGGGCACATCTGCTCCCAAGCAGCAAATTACAAAGGTCTCTACCGTGGCCTGCTGCTCTCAGTATCCACAGCTCCTTAGGGAAGGGACAGCACAGCTGGAAACTGGGGAACAGGGCAGCCGGACAGCCCCTCCTCCAAGGGTTTGTGCATATTCTGGGAAGTGCAGTCTGGAGCTTGCTTCTCCCACTTGCTGTGCTGCTCAGGACCCTTGTGCTCTGGGAGGAGCACCCCCTGCACAAGCGGCAGCACTCTCATGGAGCATCCCTGGTACATCTTAGATGCTCAAACCCATTTTTAGACATTTGCATTTCTGTAAGTTAAATGTAGCTTTTTCTTTTTAAATTGGTTTCACCTAATTTTTTTAATATGTCATTGAAAATCAAGTTACTCCAAACTTCAAAAAACAGAGGGATAAAGCAAAAACGTATTTCATATTTATTCTACTTCATCTAAATATGTTTGTACAGAAAAAGTACTGGCTACCCATAATACTGATGGGCTTAATATTCAGATTTGGATAACTTTTCCAAATATTTATTCCTGAAGTTGCTTTTCTGGAGCATAAGTTGCTGAAATAAGGGTGGGCTGCTTTTTTCCTTCAGCCATTTTCATTTTTCTCCCTTTCTGTTGACTACTAACTCTATACTATATTGCTTAGGCATAGAAATTTAAATGCGAATGTATAATTAAGGTGTGCAACCTGGCATCCAGTTTCACACTCTCTTTCCTCACCATACTCTCATAGTCACCATCAGTCTTTGAGTTAATAAACTATTTGGACTGCCCTCCAGCTCTCCTCTTTTGAGAGAACCTGAGTGAAGTGAACTGTCACAAATCCTGCAAAGCCTGCACTCCTTGCTTGGGTACCTCTAGCGCTGAGAGAGACCTGTCTATCTCACAAGAACAGCAACGTAGGTTTTGATGTACTGGCTGGGATCAGCAGTTGCGATGGGTCACAAGAGGAGTCACAGCTCCCCAGAGAGGATAGGGAAGAGCCTTTCACATTAGGACTCACACCTTAAACCCCCCTCCCTGTCTGATTCACCTTGGCCTGAGTAGATGGCTGTGCATTGGTGTGATGCCATTTCTTTGCAGGCTGTAAGTCAAGGTGTATGAAGGTATTGCCTTTAGAACAGTTCAAAATGCTTCAACTTGAAGGTAATAAACATGAGAACCTCCACAGCCAGGCTCATGGAGAAGGGAAAAGTCCTAAGCTGCTTTACTCAACAAAAAAGGAGCATGAAGTACATCTAACGATCCTTACCAGGGCATTCAGGAAACGCCATAATTTCTGTGGGGTGGTAAGACTAAGTGCATTGGCCATTAGTAGACATAAGCTCATAACTGAAAGAGAGCTGGTGTTATTTTATAATTCAGCTTTTTCTCCCTCATTCAGCTCATTGATACTGGTTTTGTATTTCCTGGATTGAGTTTATGTCACTTTCCCACAGTGCTTGAAATCACGTCCATGTTTGCCTGGGAGGAGAGACAGACACAGTTGTGTGGGACTGGTAACCTTGCATTTAAGTCTAAAAAGGATGTTGAAACAGGGGACGTCACTGGGTGGAGAAGCTGACTCCTTCCATTGTGGAGAACAAGAGGAATAAGCACAGCACATGTAAGGAATCCTATTGACTTTGTAGCTGGATGGTATAAAAAATGACTGCCCTTCACCTCTTCTTCTGGCCAAGAGGAGACCTTCCACCAGCATGACTTCAGCTGTCTTCATGCCTTCACCAGTCCTGAAACCAGCCTAGGCAGGAGCTATACGACCAGCACAGCTTGGCTGTTGCTAACGTCGGCTTGCTGATACTGTCTCGTAACTGCCTAGAAGTGAAATCAGTTCATGAAACTGTTAGCACCGATTGATAGTTTCTGAGAACGGGCAGCTTTTCAGCTTGGCTTGGTAGCATGACTTCTCTAGGGACCGGCAATCCCTAGACAGTCTATCTTCTCACAGCTCAGATTTCATGTTCCAGTCATTTTGAGAGTATAACAAAACGTTATCGGAAAGAAAGTCTTCAGAAACTTCAAAGAATGCGTTGAGCTTGAAGCCACTCCTAAAACTGGGTGAATGTTCTGGGATGCTAATTTTCTTTCTAATTGGATCTTGCTTTTCTTTTAGATCCCTAATGGATAAAACATAGATTGGTACTGAAGCATAGAAGACACTTTTCTAAATCGGGCTTCTAAATTGAGTGACTTAAATTCCAGACTGGTCAGAAGTTTGATGTGCAGTTCAATGCGCAGTTGTGTTCGGCAGTAGCACTACTACTTCACACGCAACTACAAGGTTTTGCCACATTCATAGAGGAGGGTCAGCTGTGGTCAGGACAACAGAAACCAAAAGGAAAAGGGAATAAAGGTTAAAGGCTGAAGGCTCAAGCTAAAAACAAAAAATAGCGATCGCATCTGTTTTCCCGCAGACACGTTTTTCTCCCTGAAACAGAAGCATTTTAAAGAGATGCTTGCTTCAGCTGTGTAGCAGTTCAAAGGTTTGATTCTTTTGGGTGATGTGTATGTTGTAAAAAAAAACAAAAACAAAAAACAACCAGCCAGTAACTATGTAAAAACCTGCTTTCACAAAGGGCTTCCTGAATTATATCCGACATTCACGCAATGCGGGTCTGAACTCACAGGCCCTCTGCCTTAGCTGGGGAGGTGGGGGGGAAGATTTGCCCTGTGCTTTGTGCTGTGCCACAGCGCTAAAAGTGGGGGTACACAGGGACTTCTTACCGTGTGCGAACTGCTCCAACAAGGACGGGGTTCAAGAGGTGACATCATCTTGGCACACCTGCGTTATGCAAATCCCGGCTTAATGAGCACTTTTAGAGACTTTTACGGAAATATTGTTGTTTATTTAATTTGAAAATCTGTGTAACGTGTCGTTCTGCCTCACCCAAAACTGTCAGAGGCCTAAACCAGCCAAACACAGAGGGTTTGTCATAGCTGGGAGAGGTGCAGGGGAAGTGCTTAGCAGCAGGAGCTGGGTAACCTACATTCCAACACGAGGAAGTTTTAGATTAAAGGAGTTCTGATAAACAGGGTTTTACTGTGCTCCTCCAGCCGACTACAAATGCAGTAGGCACTAATGAGGACATTAATTATTTAGCATAATTTTTTTCATGATATTCTTCCATTTTCCATTCACTGCCTAGGTTTCTAGCTACGCATTTTAAGTTAGATAATAACTAAGGAGGATAGCGCACAGAAGCAGTAGGTCCCTTGTAACTTAAAGCAGTATCTTATCTGTTGCATACCCTGGCTTTTTGTAATGAACATGTAATGCTTTGTAGTCAAGCTTTTCAGAGGAATGCTGTTGTCATCTCTCCTCTCTGTAAAAGCCCCTCTGCTCCCGACACTTTAATTGCACAGTTGCCTAAACGAGGCACTGCAGAGTGTTAATGTACGAGTCTGAACGACAACACGCTCCTCTCTTCACAGAGCTTTTGCCCTTGATCATGAATTTAGCAGTGCACGTACCTTAAAAATAACTGGAGATTCAAGGGGAATCGCTACACTTACCCTCTTGCATAAGGTTTGTTGACACAGGGATCCTTCAACTCATGTTCTTTCCCTGGGAATAATAAGCATTGCAATTAGTGAACTAGTTAATAAGTGGTTGGTTGGGGAGGACAGCAGCGGCATTTCTGTGTTTCTGGAAGCTGACTGTTCAGTGTCCACATGGTCTAAAGCAGACAAAAAA
>VXBL01004755.1:307388-358118 GCA_013400195.1 Aramus guarauna | reverse complement strand
CGCGGTGCGGCGGAGCTGTCCCGGGGGCTCCGCCGGCCCCGGCGCTGCCCCCGCCCGGCTCCAGCGCGGCCGGCCCGGCCCCAACCTGCCGCCCGTCCCGCCGCGCCCCGGTGCCCGCGGGCAGGACGTGCCCCTGGCAGGGCGGAGCGCGGCGCGGAGCCTCCCGGGGCAGCCCCGCAGCTCCCGGCCGGCGGGTTGCGCCCCCCAAACTACCTCCTTTTTCGGTTTTTTTTTTTTTAGATAAGGTCCACCGAGTTTTGCTATTTTGGTGCTGTTCCCCTTCCCGAGGCAAAGCTTTGTTAGGAAGGCGCTAATTGCCGTAAGCACGAAAAGTGGAGCTACAGGGTGTCATTGCGAGCGGGGAATATGCCCTAGATAAAAGCTCTTCGCAAGGCTGTCCTGTTTTCTCCTGGAGAGGGGATGACACACTACTGCCTGATTTTTGATTTGCCTGAAAAAGCCGAAGTTAACAGACAGTGAACACTTTGAAATGAACTGATCGGAGAAGCAGAGTGCCAGAGATGCCCAGCTGCAACGCATTTGGTTGCAGAGATGCTAACTCCCAGTGGTTACCTAAGCTGTAAATATAATCTAACCTGCAGTTGTCATCATTATGTGGGACTAACACAAGTTTTAGTCAGCTAGCTTGTCAACTCAAGCTGATGCTGGGGATACGCTATTTCTTCTTCTGATTCTAGAAAACCTAATTTGTAGGCACCATTAGCTAAGTGTCTTAATTATTGATTATGTTAAAGCCAGTAAGCACGGTATTTAATAACTTTTTAGAAAGGTGTCAAAGCGGGTTTTGAACAGTAACTGGTAACAACTGGTCAAATGCTAAATGCCAGACCGTGTCATTTGATTGTCACTATTTTAACTTCCATCTCTGAACTCTCTATTCAGAATCTCAGTAACAAATAGTGACCTGCGCACCAGTGAAAACAACAGCCGTGCAGATATATCAGTGCTTCCAGTAGCTGTGTAACCTTGACTTGTTACTCCGGATCTTTTACGTGCTATAACACCTGGTGACAAAGGTTGTCTTTTACTCTCCATTGCAGAATAAATTTTAAAATGCTAAGCAAAGGGAGAGCTCCCAGACTCAGGATCTTTTCATCTGCTTGTACTTAAGTTGTGCTCTGCAGACTTCTTTATGCTGTATTTGTTCTAGCAAAACTACTTTGTTAGGGAATTACAAACTTAGCCTAGCCTCAGCTACCCTGTACTTGGCCAAGAGAAAACAGTGATCCGCTAGTCTGTTCAACGGAGACAAGGTGCTTTTTTATAAAGGTAAATAATAAGTGTTAATTTTGTTTCTAAGCAGCAGACAAAAGTGAGGGTGTTTCAGTAAGACTTTTCTGATGCATCCTTTGTTGCTCTATGTTTTGCCAAAATAAGGTGGAAGTTGAATGTCTTAAAAAACCACAAAAACTTGCTGAACAATAACTTGGTAGATGACAGCTATTTGCAGAACACACAGCTGGAGGTTGATGCCGTTCTAGAAAGTGCCTGACTGACCAATATTAATAAGAAAGTGCACTTAAAGAGTTCGGTTTTTTATTCCTTCAGACATGCTGTTGTAACCCCTTTCCAAATAATGTAGTTGGCTACTATACTAATTATCGGGAGCAATGCTTGTGTTCATATGATTTCGATTTTCTTTTCTGTATTCATAAAACTACATATTCCTGTAAATTTACGATGGCAAAAAATGCTTGTAACTTAAGGCACGGCCAGTATAAAACCTGTTGGATTTTGCTATTATGCTAGTTTATTTACTGACCATATATTTCTGTGTCTTTTTTTAATGGTATCTAATGCAAAGGTATTGTTTAACAAACTGACTGTCCTGGAGAATAGTCAAGAAAATGTTTATTAGGCTCGTAAATTACTCTGTCTTTATGAGAATTAATACGGGCTCCGCTATTTTGCAGGTTTGATCTATTTAATAGATTGTGCAAAATCTTTGTAGAGAGTTACACCAGGCACATGCCTTTAACTATTCTCCAGCACATATTTTGTTCTTTATAGCAAGAATACTTTTAGTAGATGCTTTAAAGTGTGTAACTACGCACATATGTTTACACATACACGCACAGAGATACCTATGGACACGTGTAGACAAAGAAATTCACTCGAGTCTTAAATTTAGATTGACTATTAATCAGGGTAAGTAAATGAAATTATCTGTCACATCCTCACTCCTTATGGAGATAGACTCAGCAAATTATGTATAAAACTTAATATATTTTATTACACGTGTTACATATGAACTGTGCTTAAACCCACGTTAAGACATCGCCTGATAGAATATCTAGGAATGTGTAGCAGTCTAAGCAAATATTATTCTCTATTTAATAGCATTGTTTTTCCCCTTCTGATTTACTTTCCATGTTTTCAATCATATTTTTGTCATGGTTAGTGTGAATTATAAATTAATGTGTCTGGGTATAGCACTTTGCTCCATTTCTTTTATACCTGGATGCTCTGATTTAGGAGTTTCCTGGGGGCAGAAAGCAAGTTCAAGGGAGGAAAGCAAACAACGTTCTCTGAATAGCTGAATTTCCCTGTGCATTTAGGCTAAAAAACAATAAAAAACACGTGCTGCAAAAGACACAGAGAGGGAGAATTTCCATATATGCAAATCGAGCACTGAAAGCTGTAGGACACTGAGCGTGATTCCAGTGTACAATAATACCATTCAATAGTTAATTTGTATGCATCTTATTTTTATGCTTATGAAATCCAGCAACCCTTTCAGTGTAAAGATCCTACGTTGAAGACTTAACATGAAAAGTCCATGCAATGAGAATCGCCTGGCAAGCTTTTATTTGCACAGTGATTTCATTCAGTTTTACACTACATGCAGAAAGTCTGTTAAAAAGCTAAAATGTGCATATTCATTGCCATTTGTTAAATCAGTATAGGTAGAAATATTTTCTTTGTCATTTAGAAAACAAGTACGTTAAGTCCCAGTGGGAAGTAAATATCTTAATTTCTCGAAGACCTAATGAAAAATAAATACAGAGATGCCTGCCGTATTATCTGCATACTAATTTCATGTAAAAGCAGCAATAAGGTATTTCATATTTCTCTGCACAGGCGTTTTGTTTGTTTGGGTTTTTTTTTTAATTTATTTACTTGTTTTTAATCTCTGTGTCTAAAAGGACCAGAGATTAGAAAACTGTGCCTAAAGATTTAGAGAAATATGGTTTAAATTTTTAGGGCTTTATAGGAAGTTGCTGGATTTGTGGGTTCTTACTGCGTTTTCTCCAGGGCTCTGGAATATGGCAGAGTACTGGCAGAATTCAGCGCAGTGGCCTCAGCACGGTTTGTGCCGATTTCATAGCCTGTGGCATAGATTTTGAAAAGAAGGCTTGTTTTCTGAGATAAATGATTAAAAGTAGACCAGACAAAACCAGAGTTGCCGTTTGCTGATAATGCTAAAAAGGCCACACTTAGCAGCCTCCGGCAACTTCTTAGAAATCAACGTATAGAAAGTACGAAATGGGTGATTGGAGATATGCCCCTTCTGAGTTATTTTCCAATCTAAGACAACAAATAAGCCGTCTCATTTGTAATGCCGTTTTGTAGAGCTAGCGATTAACGTTAATTACTGGAAACAGGAGGGAATCAGGTATCACGGATGTGGTGGAAAGCCGTGGCCGAGGTCGCTGCTGATACAAGGGGACACGAAATAAAAGTTGACAGAATAAACTAAATAAGGGCAGCAAGCGGGTTAGAGAGGCAAAATGATAGTGAAATGAAATTCCATGAAAAATTAATGAAATAGAAAGATTGTGCTGAGGACGGAGGGAGGAAGCAGCTTGGTTCTTCATCATCCTGCAATGCCAAAGTAATAAATGAGCATGTTTCATCTTGGTGAGGCTCAGGGACACAACTCCTTCCCCACAACAGGATTGCGTCGTGCTTCAAGATGTGTTCCGCTTATCTCATCCCCTGACAGCTCAAGAGGAAGGGACTGGATTTGGTGATAAAATTAAATTGATTAAACCTTTATCCATCATCTAATTTGGTACCTTTCTTTTTTCTTTTCTTTTTTACTATTACCTCCAATTTCTAGTGATCCGTGTAATGACAGCAATTTGAGATAGCATCAAGGACATTAGCTACGATGACTGAACTTAAATTTAGAATAAAAATATGGGATTCATGAGTCCATATCTAAATAGCAGACGATTAGGGTATAGCAGAGTTGTGTCTTCCTAGCAACAGCACGTAAGTGTGAGTACGAGAAAATGGCGCATTTTACTTTGAGACAGAACAATATATTTCCACTTTACCTCCAAGTATTAATTACGTCAGTAGAAAAAGCCCTAATACAAATATTGACCATATCTTACATGAGCAATGATATACAGAGCCATTTTTGCCTTTTCTGAACGCAGAAATTGTCAGATGTTTTGCTTTCTTCAGTGGCGATGTAGAATCATAGAAAGCTTAGTGGCAAAGTATCATACTGTTGGAAATTGCTTCATATTGCTTAAAATCTTGTAGCTTCTCCTGGTGATTTGGTAGGGAGATTCTCCCATAAGGTGAGAGCTTTGCTTACAGATTCCAGTTTAAGTGATATTAATGGAATTAATAAAATACTTAATGGCAGCCCTTCATGAAGTGATACCCTACAAATGGGAAACGCTGCACTAAAAATTAAAGGTCAGATGAAATTGCCTTGTGAAATATCAAAGCTACTAAAGGTCTGTGCAAACTGTTTTCTTAGGTTCCTTTAATGCCCTTTAGGTTAGCAAGTTGCATCAAAAAAGCGAACATTAAAATATCTGTCTGATCTCTGTTAACTGGACTGCTTTTGAATTACTGCTGTCCAATATTGTATAGGTTTTGCGAGTGGTAATGAACCTGAATTGATCTCTGTGTTTACAGCTACAACCTTTCAGGCAGTTTACTGGGTTTTTTCTGTGTAAACTATTAGTTATCCAGACAAAAAAAGCTGATACGCATCAGTAGATAGATCATTCTCAAGGCATCTGTGATGAACTCGATGTTTTCTGCGTAAAACAGCTCGATTTGCCTGCAAATTATGTAAATTCCAGTAGTAAAATAAAGTGCTTACCTTCCTGCTCTAGCTGACCTTCGTTCCCCGCTGTATGAATTTGAAACGAAGCAGCCAACCCAGAGGAGTGTTAACAGCATATTGTGATATATAATATATTAAAAAGACCGCTTTGTTAACTGGTGGAAGCAGCTTGTCAACGCATACTAATAGGCGACCCTCCCTGAGTCATAAAATAACCAAATTTAATGCTTTAACAGCAAGCATTAAATGGATGGTGTCATCATTGTCGTTCAGTCAGTCAGTCTAGATTTTCTTACTTCTTACGATGGGTTTGAAATATGAAGACGTGTTTTTGGGCCCTGAGTTAACAATACCCGCTCCGGACTACGGGCTGGACGTTGCTGTGGAGGGTTTAATGAAAATCTCTGCTAAGTAAAGCGTGATAACAAGGGAAGCGCAGGGCAGAGTGCATGAAGAGCAGGATGGCTAATACTGAAGGTATTACGGTGTCATTAATGAATGAAAGGTGTATTTTCACTGAGTGTGTTCTGCTTCATTCTGCCTCTTCTAGCTCCCAAATGTGTACTAGTAATAGTGAGGATTCAGAGACATATGGCAAAAGGGATTAGGGATGTGTAAAATTTCAGCAGAAGAAAATTGAAAAGATTTATATTGTTTACTTCGGAGATAAACATAAGAAAGAATACAGTAAAATTATATTAAAGAAGGAAAGATTAGAAAGAAGGTAAACAGGCTACTCTGATTTATTCCTGATTTTTTTTTTATTTACAAAGACAGAGGCCTTTAAGGAAACAGAATTTCAGCACGTTTAATGGGAGTGGAAGCAGTTTTTCTGTTGAGACAGTAGGTAGCTGGCCTGGGGAGTTCATTCATTCGAGGTATGGAAAAACAAAACTTACATATGTGTAGGGAGTTGATTAGCTCAGCTGAGACTACCGCTGAAAAGTTTGCTGCTCACTTCAGTGAATGTAGGCTTTGGCTTTAGGTAGGATACATTAAGAAGGATTTGGTTTTTTAATATGAGATGCGATTCCTCTTTTTCAGGAAATTATCTGACTCCTGACTTACTTGGATTATGAGGAAAGGTGATTTGTAGGTAGTCTAATCGCTCCCGTTAGCTGTGAGGCTTGTTGCTGTTTCGGCAGCAGGAGCGGGAGCGCAGCGGTTCCGAGGTTTCCTTCTGCTCGGCTCCGCGGCGGTGGCAATGCGCATCCATCCGCCCGCGTGCCTCCCAGAACCGGGAGCACAGCTGCGAGGAGGGCAGGCGCGTTTCCTTGGAATATTCCTGACGGCTTTTTCAGTCGCCTTCCTCTCTGTTCCCACTCAGCACCCCGCATGACGTATCTAAAAATAGACCGAAATTGAGACTGATTCCCAATCTCTGACTTGGATGCTGTGGTGAGGTTAGGAGAATGACAATAAAAATTAATGTACTCCCTGTTTCTCATTCCCTTGAAAAAAGAAACAAAAGGGTGAGATGAAAGGGGTTGAAAACGAACTTTACAAACACATGGTGATTTGTTGAGCAGACAGAACAGAGTTACTGGCGTGACGGCTGGTGCGTCGTCATCAGATGAGTATAGTGTAGCCGGGGTTACCCCTGCAAACCACAGCCTGCCTTTGTGCAGGAGTTCCTGCTGGGTTAGGGTTTGGTCCCAGCGCGGCACCAACTATTGCACCTGAGTTTGGACTTGTGCCACTTGCGAGCGCCGCGTCTGAAACCCGCGGTACGTGCTGGTGCCGTTTGACGTGCGGTTCGGGACTGAGGAATGAGCAAGAAGCTGATCTCAGCAAAATACTTCGTGCTAAAGTGTGATATTTGTTCCCCATTTTTACATCATCTTTGTTCCTTGTAAGAGGAGTGATGCTCAGAACTATGGGCAGAGTCCCCTTTCTCTAACTGCTAATGAAACACCAGCATGAAGAGTCAAAGCTGCTGGGAAGTGTGGGAAGGAAGAAGTAGAATTCAACAGATATTTTATCTCCATCTCCGTAGAAGGAGATTTACACGCAACTAATTTTATGCAATTGCCTACTTCTTACCACTTCTCAGGGACTGTGAAGTGGCTATTTATTCCTTAAATAGTGGGGTTTAACAAATGTAAAATTATGGCTATCAAGCCAGCTGTAATAATGTGTTACCTCTGCGTAAGGCCCGATGCTGCTCCCCCTGCTCGCGCTAAAACTGAAATGGAAACTTCTCAGCACGCGTCAGGGTGGCAGAACTGAGCCGTGACGTACATGTGTCTGTGCCTTAGCACGTATGTACATATATACATTTGGGTGTGAAATACAGGCTTTCGCTTCTGGCTGTCTAGCGATATTAAATGAAGGACTGTAATGAACTCCAGGTTATATTAGACAAAGGGCCTTAAAGCCTGTAGGGTCCAAAAATATTTACATGAGGGATTTGTATATTACATTGAAGTATTTTATTTAGAGATGTAAAAGTAAAGTACATTTGTATCATTTGTGTGTTTGCACACATCCATCCATACTTGCTGTATGAATTTGTAATTTTAAATATATATATAAACATTCTGATAGGATTTTGTATGATCTTCCTGTATGTAATACTGATAGTCTTACAGACAAATCACAAAGGCACAACTGCACGAGGATTATGAGATTTTTTTTTTGAGAGTGAGAAATAAATAAATGAAAGAAACTTCTTATAAGCCAGATTTTTTAGGATATTTCTATGTTCTATTTTTGTAGATACGTTTTTTGAGTAGCTAAGTAATTCAGAATGGTGAAGACAGATGCTTATGGAGGAGCTTGTAATACTCACGTCAGCAAACCCCGAACCTTTACCAGAAAGGTGGATTTGGTCTGAAGTTTCTGTGTGTGCTGATCTTTCTCCAGCTGCATCTCAGGGAAGAACCGACATCACTGGGAGCAGAAGCCAACCCTGAGCTCATGCTCCGTTTTCCATCCGTGCCAGCAGCCTTGCCACAAACTGCCAGGCAAAATGCCTATGGATGCTTGAACGATATTTAACTGAAATTAACTTTCATTACCTGATTTCCAGGTTGTAATTTCCCTCCCTCGTGCCAGTCGTGAACTGCTATTTACGTGTCCGTATGAATGGTGGTTTTGGGAGGCGAGGGGCAGAGCCGCCGTGCTGTGCGTTGCCTCCGTTGTTGAGCAGCACAGGCAGTAATTAAACTGGAGCTCAGCTCTGGCTGCTCCCGGGTTCAGAAGTTTAAAAGAAACACTACGGAAAGGGAATGTTCTCTAATACCGCTGACAGCAGGTATCCTCCAGCTGCAACTGCTGCAAAGATTATTGGTTGGTCTGTGTTTATCATTTATTTACGCTAAAGCATCTGATGTGTCTCTGTAAAATCTGTTGTTTCTGAAATTAAGATACTTGACTCGTTTTCAAGTCACGTTTATAATGACCAGTTTTTACGGCTGTATGACAGAGGTTTGCTTTACCTGGTGCTGTGCCCACATGGAGCACGTTTTGTGCCTTCAGCTGAAATCCACGAGCATAAGTCATTTGATTTTTATTTTTTTTTAAAGTTTCACTATGTGAATATTTTAGATTTCATGTGCAGGAAGAAGAGGGAATATACAGCATTCAAGCCTAAATGTAAAGCATTTCAGTTCTGCCAGAACAAGTCAAAAGCTAGTTTTTCTAGGTTAACTTGTACCCTGCCAATAATACTTTTAAAATGAGACTTTAGCTCTGCATTCATTTTGTTGAAAAAAAAAAAAAAAAAAGAAGAATTTTGGAGTCTCTGCATGATAGAGCACAAGGTATAAAGTGTAAGGTTAAAACAGACAGTAAGATACTCACAGTACCAGTTATCAGAAGAAGGTTATTAGGTATCAACAAAAGTGGGGATTTTTGAAAATATACACTGGTCTTGATTAGTCAGAAATGAAATAGCCCTCTGCAGTTTAGAAATGTGATTTGTAATAGACATAGTTTAACAGAAGACTGCTTTAAAGATTGGTTAGCCCAGGCACATTTTTAAGCAGGTGATATATTCTGCTTAAATGGGGTAAGAAACCGTAGACAAAGAAGTTTTGGCAGATTTTGCTGAAGGCTACCAGTGAATTCCATATTAAGTGTATACTTTTACGATGTAAGGCACATTGGAGTATTTTTCCCTGCCAGTGACTAAGATCATCCTTCTCTTCGGATAATTCCCACTCCTCCTAGCCAGCAAGGAGTCTTACTGCCCAGAGTTAATAAAAATGCATCAGCGCAATCATACTAGGTAAATGCTAAAAGTGTTTATGAAAAGTTGTTATGAATTCTCGCTGACAGAGAGGCCACATTCGCCCAGGTCACAGAGAGGGAAACTGAGTCAGAGCAGTTAATAAATCTGTTGCAGAATTAATCAGCAAAAGGTAGGAATTCAGGAGTCTGTCCCTCCAGTTTCAAGTATCGAATGAACCTGTTTCTAGCTGGTACCGATCTCTTCTGTAGCTGCATCACATCCGTAGTTGCACCACATCACTTGGGTTTATCATTGCGAAATACGCGTGTGACGCGGCAGGTCCCGGGGAGCGCTGCTCCTTTCGCGGCGGACGGTGTGCCACGCTGCGCGCCGGCGGTCGGTCGGTGCTCGCGGGCAGGAGCAGGTATGGTCCCTGCGGGCAAGCAGCCTGCTACCTCTGTTTGCAAAGCAGTTCTGCCTGGTGGTGTTCGAAAGAAGGCGGCTTTTTACTTATTGATCTGGTTTGCATGTAAACAAATGCACAGGGTCAGATTCTTCCTTGGTGGTAAATCACATTTGCTCTTCGGTTCCTGGAGGGCTTTTGATTTCTCCCAGAACGGCTTGTTACACATGCTGAACGCGAGGTTTCTATGTATCCAAGTTTACATTTAAAGGCAAGTCTTTCTTCAATACTAGCAGCACATTGCTGACAAATTTGTAGAATAACTCAGTTTTTGTCACATGCGTTACTTCAGATGCTATGAGAATTTGCTTATGGAATTGATTGAAACTGTTACAGATTTAATTTTTTTTTAATGAGATTGTGCTTTTTAGATGGGTCACTTAATTTCTGTAAGATTAAATACTATCCAAATTTAATAACTTTTATTTCCATTAAAAATCTTAGTAACAGTGCCTACATTTGTGCCTTGCCTGTAGTTCCTCAATTTTGTATATGCACGTGCTTCATGGAAGAGCATGAGACTATTCCACTTCAGCTAAAACCACTGTAAATTGACTCTACTCTTTAACCATAAGATAATTCTTTGACTTAAATAAATAAATAAATAAAATATATTAAAAAAAGAACCAAGCCCTGGTTTCTGAGTCAAGGAAAGTAATTCTAAAAGTTTAAAACAATTAAAAAATGTATTCCCTATGCATTATTACTTTAATTTTGCCTCAGAAAACTCCAAGCCTTCATCAAGAGTCTCCAAAATTAAATGAAAGCAAGAAGCAACAAACTACACACTGTTTTGGGTCTTGTAGAGTGCTGTTTTAACGGGAATATGAATTAAACACTACCGAATCTTTCTCAATCTGTTTTTAATGATTAATAAGATAACTGCAAAGGCTCCAAAAAGCCACTCTTAAAATAAAACATAGTGTACGTAACCCTGAAGATCCATGCGTTTATCATATATTTGCACCTTTTGCATTTGTTTGTTTCTTTACCAAAACACCCATCTCTTTCCTCCCCTTCTTATTGTTATCTTAATCCCCTCATGTGTAGCCTCAGTTATTGAAGCAGCTGTTTCTCATACGAATTGTAAAAATGAAAGTATACGTGAGATTGGTGGCTGGATAGGACCAGTATATCATTAAAGGTCTTTGGGGTAACATATGGCCTTGGTTCAGCAAAATCACTTGTTCAGTCATTCCATTGCTGCTCAGAAAAGCAGTAAATAATAAGTAACAAGATCTGCATACAAATATGCAGGTGTCTAATTTTTTTTTTTTTTTTTTTTTTTTTTTTTGGAATCAGGAACTGAATAAGAAGTTACGATTCTTTTCCTAAAAATGTTCTACATACAGAAAAGTTCATAACGCACGTACTTGCCAACACATATTTCTTAGGGCTCCAGTCTCATTCTGTTTTAGCACATCTAAACCCATCTTCCTACCACTTCCTGAGCTGAAGAAATGTTTCTCTGACACCGGCGTGTAAAGTTGGTTTCTGTGCCATTTAGACAGAAAAGGGAACCAGCAAAAATTAAAGGTAGCGGGCTCAGACTATTGTTCTAATGGCCATTACAGCAAAAGCAACGTGTTCGTCGTATGCAGGCAGTTCGATAAAGAGGGTGGCTTGTTAATCTTGGCTTCAAATACTTTTCCTTTTGTGGGTTTGTCTCATACTGTATTGTTACAAATGCTGGCGTCGCGCACATACCTGTCTGCAGGTGCAGTCGTGCACAGACCTCATACAGACAAGCCACTGAATTTCCATCTGTCATTTCCCCGTGCTCCAGCAGGTATCAGTGAGTTTGTGCGTTGTAGAAGAGACGACGATGACTCACTGAAACCCACATGGCAGAAAGAGACTTCGCAGCGATCACCAGCACGGGCTCTGCATAGAGATGAAGTACAGGTGGGCAGGAACACCAAAGGCACCAGAAGATGTGATGCTCTCAGCGCATCAGTGACCAAAAACACGGCTTAAGGGTAACAGCCGCCAGCTCCCCGACCGAATGTAGGAAACTGGTTTCCGTCAGCCCTTTCGAGCAGCCGGCTCGTCTCTGCCGAATGTTGACAATATATTACATAAATTTCCCTGCGACAGCTTGTTTCAGAAACTTTCCCCAGTAATGTAGATTAAGTTAGAATTTTGTTTTGACTGCTTTAATGCATATTCATTAGATAAAAGCCCAGACAATTACTGTGATAGTTTCACTAGCAGGTGGAGTATGTTTTAGGATTTGATGGGCATGGGATTTGCTGGACTTATCTCAGAGAAATTTGGGGGATTATTTTTATGATGGGGGTTTGTATGAAAAGTGAGAACGTAAGCAGATTTGAAGGTGATTTCATTATGTTTCTACATTAGTTTGCTTTTATCATTTTAAATCTAGAATAAGTTCATACTTTGAACAAATGAAGGTCTCTTAGGGCAAGCAATGAAGCACACAAATAAATGCTACCTAAGTAATATAGTTTGAATTTGTGTAAATAGTAAGCAGCGGTATTTCTGAAGGGATATGACTTTATTGTGTTCATTTTCCAAAACAGTAAGAAGAACTAGGAAAAATATTTTCTATCTTCACTTGTATAATGTTCACTTTCATCCATTATGCACATTAAGGTTATAGATTAATTTTTGTTGAGTAGGTAACATTACAGAAAATATGTATGCATCAACATTGTTGAGAACTTGCAAACAAAAGCACAATTTCCTTCTTTGTTTCCACTAGAAAAGAGAGAAAGATCCAGGGCAGAATGGAGATGAAGAGAACAGGAGCCCGATCCTGGGCTGTTACGTGAGAATCTTTCAGGAGCACCAGGCCCTACTGGTTATGGGATCTTCATCCCGTAGGTCATCCTCATGTGGGTGGTCACGTTGTCTTCAGTGCAGATTGACCTCAGTGGTAATTTTAGTAGGTGTTAGGGTCATGCTAACTGGCACTATCAGTAATGGATCACTGCCAAATTAGAGTTTCAAAAACAAAACAAGAAGGTTAAAATTGCACACTCAGGAAAGCACTTTAGTTCATCGCTACAGCACAGCATCAGAAATTAACATTAAAGGAGGATAAAAATACACTTGCATAGCACAGAAGTTATCAGTCTAGACTCCCCATCTGTTGAATGCCTAGTAAGGCTGTATCAGTAGCAGTTCAGTATCTGACTTAAACAGAAATCATCATGTAAAAATGCTAATAATTTCTCTACGCTGTTTTGTTACTAATGGAACTTCAAAGCTACGAATGCATATGTTTATATTCAATTTCTATTTATATACTTAAACACAGACACTCTAGTACTATGCATATTAATGTGCCAGTATGTGCTCCAGCAACGCGTATATTAACGTACATGCATATTTATATAAAAGGCTGAACTCAATGGAACGTTTGTCCTAGGCTTCATAAGGAGCTTGGATCAAACCCCGATCTTTTTAATAAACATTGGGCCAAATTGCCAGGAATTGATTTGGTTCATAGTAATGTCATTTTGTTGTGGTTGGGTTTTAATTCTTAAGCACAATTTTTTCACGAGCTGCATCATTTTCACAAGCCTGCGTAGAGATGTTTATTGACAGAGGTGTTTCCATACTCCCTTCACCATCCTCCTTTGTCATTCTTGTTCTCAGTGTGTTTTAATCGTGTTTTGTAATCCCCTATGCTCTTATAACTGATTAATTAGCAAACCTTCGGTTTCAGGCTCTTAGTTTTTCTCTTAGGCTCAGACCATTTGTAGTCTCAGCTGAAAAGACAAGATAGAACATCTGCCTTGTAATTCATCTCTTTGCATCTTGTACCCACCGTGATTATTGTTCATTCTTTATTATAACTGGAGCTTTTAAGGGTGAAATGTTACACTCTGCATTATCTGGGCTTTTAGCCTGAAAATAAATCCATGCAGATGGCTGCAGGGAAATAGTGAAAGTCAAGGAGTCCACAACTTGTGTTCTTTTGTAGAATTTGGGACCTCAAATGTCCTTTATTTTTTTCAAATATCAACTTAAAGTGTGGCTGGGAAAAGATAATGATGGATTAATGGTTTCTTTTACATAGCTTTCATCAGTTTATATTTTCAACATTTTCTTCGCAAAGATGCAGGATAGAAACATACATATATTTGTATATTTATTAAAAGTAAATAAATCCAACATTTTCATCCAGTCGTAGGATGCCAAAATCTATGGTTTTCAGAAAATCGCATTACGGGATCTGCAGCTGTACCAGCTACTTCTGGCAGCGAAAGCACCATCCTCCTTCAGAAGTTCAGGTCTGAGCTTCCCTCAGCTCATTGTCGAGATTTCTGCACGAAGCCTGTTTGCTCAGAGCCTGTGCTGGGAGCATTTTTTTCTGCTGCACTTGCTGTGCACATTTTTTTATAGAGTTGGGATCAAGATTTTGAGGGATTGAAGGGGGATCAAGTACTCATTTGCTGTTACCTATTTTCAGCTGGAAACTGTGGGATGGCACACTTTCTCTTCCCCCTCCCTGAGGCACACCCTGAAGGGATAGTGGAAGAGAAAATTTGCCAAGATGTTGTACATTTGTCAGGACAGGTAGAAGAGTGATGAATAAAATATTCCTTGCTCGTCCCACCTACTGTCCTAGTCACCATCTCAAGCACTGGGTAGCAGCACAAAGAAGATTTATTTCTCCAAGAGGAACTGGCTCTTTCCAAGAGTCCCATAATTTATGCATAATTTGCTTGTTTCTGCTTTCCACCACAGCTGATACCCACCCTGTGCTCTGCAGCCTGAACCGGTCCGAAGGGGGATGCTCAGGCTGTCCCGTACACAGTTTCTTACATCGGTGCCAGCCGGCTGCTGGGTCTCTTGCAGCTACGCATTTCTGTTACGCATGCAGTCTGAGCCTTTCAAAATCTGTGAGAGCTCCAAACGCTTCTCAGTAGGGTCACTGCAGGTTTTGGAATGATACTGTAAAATAATATAAGCATTTTTATTACATAAATATAAGAGGAAAGAAAACAGCTAATGTCTAACTTTTTTTAAAACTGATTTTATTTCTTTCACAACTCTGTGTGATTATCCATGATCTTTGTAGGTACTAGATTAAAAAATAATTTCAGACATGAATAAGAAATAACATGTGCAGAAAACTTAATTTCAGCTAGAATGAGCAATGTGAAGCGCCTTCCTGGGGCCGTGATTCCAGTCTGCCGGTTTCCCAGAGTGGGCAGAACAAGTGTGGCTGAGACCAACGAAGCCTGTGGAGCATTTTGAAATAGTCTCTTGTGCTCATTTCTTTCTCCAGGAAGAACTAATTTTAAATATTCCAGCAGGCCTTTCAGGAGACGTGGCATCTTGCTCTCCTGACCGCGTCTTTTCTTCTGTTTGTTTTTTAAGAGATCTCCTCTCTCGCAGATGTTTATTCACGTGCAGCCTCGTATTGCCCTCTTCTCAGCTCTCTGTTCAGCTGGCTGGTCCCCTCAGCTGCTGCCTGTGGACAGCAGTACATCAGCAAGGAGAAGCTGACCCTGATGCAATTTGTTTAGGCTGAATTTTGGGACAACAGAGTGTTTCTTTAGAAGACTCAATGTCTGAAGAGTTGATGGGGCTTAGGGGAGATGCAAGACCCCACCAACGACAATCTGTCCCCCTGAGGGAGAGCTGACGTAGATGGCAGACGTGAGACCCTCGCCCGCATTGCCTTCTCTGCGTGCTTTCCATTGAGGATGGCCAGAAAGTCTGTTTTGTGAAGAAGTCCACGAACTCTGTGTGTGTCTGTCCAAGTGCAGGTCAGGGACTTCAGTTTAGCACGTGTTAGTGAGCTGCCAAAATGTTGGGGTCACAGGGTGGTGCAAATACCAGCCAGTTCTGCTGGATGTGCTCACCTGAACCTGTGAGAGACGTATGGCCAGCTGAGGAGTCACACGGCCATTTCTTCTGTGTCTCCTGGTGGTATGGAGGGAGCGGAGTGGCCTGTTGGTCCCCCCAGCCCCATCAGCGAGGGAGACGTGTGTCTGACCTGATGTCTGTCTGGGCTTTGGGGGCAGGATCACACGCTAACAACATGCATTTCCACTGAAGGAAGCTCTATTCTGAAATTGGCAATGCTGAAACTTAAAATAATCTTTTCTTTTATTACTAGGACATATTTTTAGGTCCTAATTCATGTCTCATGTGAACACAGTCCTCCCACTCCTACGCTGGGAGTACTGAACTGGAGTCTGAGAGCTGTGCGTTACATTTTCCAGAAATAGGTGCTACCCATGATTTTGAATATTTACATTCTTTGCCTTTTAAAAAAATGCACCCACTGGTTTTAGGCCTGTAAATGGTTTTAAAATAGTGAAAAATCAACTGCTACCCTTTGTTTTCTCATCACTCAATCCTCATTTTTATTTTGGTTGTGTGGAGAGAATCTTTGCTTAGCTTGTTTGCGTCTGGATGCTGCAAACTGCAAAAAAAATAATGGAGAATATAGGCCGAATTCCTGTAGAAATATTTTGGATGTCTCCTATTTTCTGCCTATTCCTCTTGAGCTGCAGTAGCACAGCTGTGGTCATGCGTAAGCGCCTGAAGCTGTTTAGGCCCTGCTGTCTGCAGCGGTCAGCGTAAGGCCGGATCCAGCGGCGTACCTACATCACGTGCCCCATGCAGCACCTGGAGCTGGTGCTCTGGGAGGTAAACTGCTAAAACCCCCCGGTGGGAGCCCTAATGAGCAGCAAGGGCAGCGTCTGGCCCGGAGGAGGCTCCAGGAGAGGAGCTGGGAGATGAGGCTTGACCCCACCACAGCAGCCCGGGCGCAGGAGGTGGCCGAGCAGGCTGGCGAGCTGTGGGAATCGCAGGCGCTGTGGCTGGGGGCAGCCATGCCGCAGCACCCTCGCTCAGCTTCCCTGAGGACACGGGCATGGAGATAGCTGGATCAGCGCTGGGGGCTGTGAGGCAAGGAGTTCAGTGGGACTCCACTCATGAACAAACCCTGCTGTTCAGCGAGCTATCAAGCTGGATGGTGAACCGCAACGAGGATGGGGGTTTGGTTTACTCTGGAAGTGCTTTATCACCGCGGCCATTAGCGCTGTGTTGGTGTGCCGGACCCTGCCCGCCGTGGCTGCAGGCGCACACTTGGGACCGTGCTCTTCGTCTGCTTTCAGCTGTCCTCCGTTCAGCACCAAAGTGTTCATGCTGTACTGACAACAGGGTGACCCTGCAGCCCGTATTCCCAGGAGCTGCTCTTACGCACGCGGGCTGTCCATTCGGTGGGAGACCTACTTGCCCAGCTATTGCAGGAGCTGGCCTTCACGGTCACATCGAGTAGCCACGGTCTTCTAATGCAGAGTGCTCGGCTCTTGTGCTTTCTCTGTGGCCATTGTGCCATGGGAGATCCGTTCCGAGGAGCAGAGAAACAGGATTTTAACCACGAGTTGTGCAGCGGGGGGCTGTCTCAGTGCCTGTGTTTGGAAGGTGAGCCAAGCCAAGAAGGCATCCACACTCCACGAACAAGTTACAAATATAAAAGATGTAAAATATGTATGTTTTGCTACAGGGATGGAATTATACGTCAAATAAAACCTAAAGTGATTATTTTATTAAAAAAAAAATAATTATCAAGTCTCTTATTCTGTCAATATACTCCACAGACTAACGTGATCAACCCAATAACCACTGTCTTGCAAAAGAAAAGAAAGAAAAAAGAAGCAGTGTATAGAACTTGGGAAAGATATGTTTCATACCTTTACATAAGTAAGGCAAAAATAAATGAGACATTTAGAAAATGCAAATCAAATCTGTTCTTTGTTTTTATCTATTATTATGGGAGCTTGCTATAGGTAGGATTAGAAAATGATCACTGAGAAATATTATTGGTGTACTGAATATTTCAAGTCACTGAGGACTCTCTCATTTAAAATAAAACCATCAGCAAAAGGCTGTGTCAATATATGAACGGGGAGGAATCAGATATTTCTGCTACTGCAAAAAAATTAATAATATAAGTCATTAGCATTAGTGCAACTTGCTTCTCTTTCTAATTTACAGCCACATATCTAGATCAACTGTAAAATATTCCTGGGTTTAGGACACACTGTCCTCCATTGAATGCTTAGCCTGGAAAGGTTATTAACATTGAATGGGGACTCTTCTCTCAGGAGAGCTGCAGATAAAATGACCAGGGAAAGAAATAGCACAACTTCTCAAATTAGCATAATTAGTAATTATCTCTTAATAGCCCCACTTGGCTTTGGAGACTTGGCACTTGAAATTCCGCTTAAAGTTCAGTGAGGAAAAACAAATTTCACGCTGAAATGTCTCAATAACACAGCTGAGCTGCTGAGGTAATCGTCTGGTTTAGGTAAAGGGAAGGAGATGAACATATGGATAGGGAAGATCTTTCCTGTAAGCACTGTGTTTGTGTTTGCATATGTAAAGCACTCGAGGCTTAATGGTACAATTGCCACTTTCTCTGGGGGCGAGGGGAGAGGAGGAGGAGGAGGAGCAGTGGGACTTTTCTCTCTTCTTTAGAGGAGAGAAACAGATGAAGATAATAAACTAAAATGAGGAAATCCCATTCATTTTGCACTAGAAGAGTGTAATTTCTTTTGCAAGTCTAGCTGAAATAAAAAACCTGGAGACAAACAAGCCAAGCGGTGGATAGAAACAGCAGCCTTTATCGTAGCCAGTGGCAGAACTAAAACCTTCCCAAATGGGGACGGTTCTCCAATATTTAACTCAAGGCAAAATCGGATGAATAAGCATAGGGAGCCTGGTAACCCTATTTTTATTTTTTTTTTCCTTTCTGTGGCAAGGAAACAGATGGCTCTCTTAAGATGCTTTTGGCTGGGAAAGAACAAAAGCAAAAGAGAAATATTTACCATTTCTACATACCTAAAGCCCAGTCCTCTTTATCCTCAGGCAGAAAGCAATTTATCAGCCCATCCTGGTCGAAACAAGCCTTTGTTATTAAGAAGGCGCTTTTTGGTTTACATGTTGCACAGCTGATTGGAAGCTTTCCACCAGGAAACACATATACGATTGATAAGCCTTCCTAAACTAGTTTGAAATGGGAAAAGAAGTTGTTTCACTCTACCCTTTTTGGCAGGCAAGGCAATGCGTGTTGAGTGCCAGCACATCAGTAATCGCTTTATTGAGGTGATGGTTCGGGGGGCTTTGGGTTTGGGTTTGTTTGTTTGTTTTGTGGCAGATATATATATATATATATATGTATGTATGTATGTATGTATATTTTAAGCACTAGACTGCCATATGCTGAAGGTGCAGGGAATCAGGGGTGCAGTGGCTCATGCCACACATGGTCCCTCCTGGGTAGGGTCAGTGCCCTGGAGAAGAGGCACTTTTTGTTCTGCCTGCAGAGCAAAGGACCCCGTTGCTGCAGGGAAATAACTCTTTTGGTGCCGTGTCAGCACACAAAATAGGAAAGAGGAAGATAAACTGGTCAGACGAGGTTGACAGCTGTTATAAAACTGATGGGCTGACACACTCATGGCCAGAGGAGGAAAAGGTTTGGCTTGGAAACTCTAATTAAGGCTGGCCAAGGTCCATTAGCTCATCTTCACTAGTAGCTTCGAAGCCTCACACCCTATGTATCACCCTTATTATACGGGTTCTAGGTGAGAAATGTGATTAAGCAAGCTGCTATCCTGTGTTTCCAAGGCCCAGCTTCTGAAAGCATTTCAAATGCCTCTATCAACCAATAAAATCCATTTCAAAATTCAGAAAGAGCATGAAGGCAAAGAGGGAGAAGGGAGAAAAGAAATGGAAGCAGATCAAAAGAGATGAAATGACATTTGAAAAGTATGGAAATGAGGAGAATATTGAGACCGAATTAATTACAAAAAATCCTAAAAGATGCAGAATTCCAGCAGGTCTGATGTACGTATTTGCAGGCTGACAGAAAGCAGGGAGATGGGGCAGTATCATGATGAAACGAGCACATTTCTCCCTGTTCCCCCCCCCCCCCCCAGTCCTACTCCCAAACGAGCACTTGACAAATAAATTAAGCTCAAGCACTAACAGCGGAGAGAGCACAGAAAAATATTCTGATGGACACCTGAGATATCTCCTGATAGGCTGTACGTGGGCAGCTGCTGAGAAGAAAACGCTGCAAAAGAAAAATGCCCACTCCGTGACAAGCCTCTTTGTTGAGTGATTGATACGTTTCTGCTTTCCTCCTTCCCTGTAATGCTGGGAATGTGAGCTGCTGCTTCGAGGCCAGAACTATTAAAAAATAATAATCTGTGAATACTAGCTTGACTTTTTTTTTTTTTTTCCCCAGCGCATATAGCTGGAGGTGGTGAGTCTTGGTACCCCAGACTGGATTTTTTTAGGGCAGATTTTTTAGAAGTTTTTGTCATTTTGCTCTTAAATTTTATCTTGAAAGATGTAGGAGTTCCAGTTGGATAATTGCACGTGTGTCTTGTTTGGTTGTAAAGTTCATTAGAAAGATGATCTTGTTAAATTCAGGAGCCCTGCATTTGATTTTTGGCTCTGCTGCTGCCATCTTTGTGAGGGTGGCAATCCACTTGCCTCCCCTCTGCGTGGGGTCCGTGGGGACGGACAGAATACATTCATCATTATTATTTGTAACCTCTCCATGCTGTGAGCCCTTGAGAGGCCACTAAATTATGTCTGAAATAAAGTGGTCCTGATCTGTTTTGGGACCTCCTGGTTACTATTATAAAAGTAATAGCAATGTTACTGAATGGCATCAAGTTTTATTTCCCAGCATTGAGGATTCTGAGTGTGTAACCTGCAGGTGAATTTTGAGAGGCTACTTCTTTGACATTTGATTTTGCCTGACAGCGATTAATTATTTGGCCTAATTCTTCGATGCTTGGCAAACCTTAGTGAGGTGCAAAGGACAGTTCTGTTCTGCTAAAACCAATGCTAGAGAGGAGTGCTCAGCACTGCAGTCAGGATTGAACCTTTCAAATTGGACAGAGCAAGGAAGAGGAGAAACATGCAAAATCACCTGAGCAGAAAAATGCCTGAGGATAATTCATTATCTTAAAAAATGCCATTGGGTCATACTGGCTTCATAGGCAGCATTTAATTGTGTCAAGCTGATGATCTGTCACCTTGTTCCATTTTTTCTTTCTTTTTCCAATTTTTGGAACCATCAATTTTGGCTATTTCTTGAATTGCTGGTAATTCAGAACAGGGGGTGAATAAGAGCATACTGTGTATTACATTTGTGTTGCTTTCAAACAGAGTTAAGAATAACCTGTATATATAGATCATGGTAAGGAAATATCAGTAATTTTAAGTGGAAGAGTAAATTGGGCATCCTAGCAGACCTATAAGGCCTATTTTCCTTCATTTAATAAAAGTAGGTCAATGTAGGTTTTATGCTGTTCATATTAGTGTCATTCATTTTAGCTTTACTAATAAAAGCTAATGGCTGGTTAAGCATTACTGGAACAGAATATCAGAAAAGAAATTAGAAAAAGATAAATGGGTAAAGAAACTTAACAGAAAATAAACCCCTAAGTCATTGGAATGTACCTATAAAATTTGCTGAATGACATCAGCTAACACCCTGGTTTTGAAACTTCCATTTGCACCATGACTAAAGTACAAATAAACTGAAACATGAAAGAAAAATCCTGTGTACTTCTTTAGCTTCAGATCAACTATTAAACACTCGGGAGATGCTAACAATGGGTTTTATGCAATCCTGTCATAATTCCCATTTAACTCTCCGAGCAGTTATTAGATGTTTGAGACGCCCGTGATCGGGCTCTAGCCTGTGCAGTTCTGCTTCAGCTATGAAGAACTTGCTGGTTTAGCTCCTGTTCATTTTGGTGGCCAGGTGCCTGCCCGAGGGGCTGAGTGGTGGCACAGGGAATGCTGGGTGGTTATTATTCAATAAAAATAGAGAGAATGTTATTCTGTCTGCTGTTATTAGCACAAGGCCGTTTATTGAAGCAAATCAAAGGAGAATATAAACATATAGACGCATGTGCGCACACAGAAATCCCATTGCGTTTTTTTCATTTGCCTTCTACAGTTTGTAATAATATTGCAATTATTCTTGTAGTTAAGAAAGTACTACTTCAATATTTCTCATACAGGGCCTTGGAAAGTCATGAATGAGAAGAGAAAGAATTTGGATTCTTTTTATTTGCTTTTCAGCTTTTGGTTAAGGCATAGGCTATACTTTCATATCTTTCGTGAAAGAGCAAAAAGCTTTCTAAACTCTTCAGTAAAGGTGAAAAACTTGTTCAGCCTTACATAAAAAAACCCACACAAATTTCCTTCATATCCTGCACCGTAAGCCACTGTCTTTTTCTCAGCCATTTCTTAATAATACTTGAAAGAGACCAATTGAAAATGTGTACCTCAAATTAGTTCATGTTAAAATGCATTTCTCGTGCTGGATCCACCATTACAGCATTTGGGGAACTATGAGCGTTTAGTGTGTTTATCTTAGACTCTTTCCAGGGACTTGTGAGCGGTCCCCCTCTCCGATCATCAGCTCTGTGCGGGCTGTGCCTTCTCCCTTCTCCTAGCCTGGAACGGCTGTGGGACCTGGGAAGCCTTTCTGCTGATGGTGTCTTCTTTGTCCCTTCATTCCCCTCCTTTCACAAGTCACGGTGAACTCAAAAAAAAAAAAAAAAAAAAGAAAAAAAACCCCAAACCATCACCAGTAATAAAATCTACTAACAAAACAGGTAAAGGGCATGAGGAGATTTTAGGTATCTTAGTTTCTTGACCTCTAAAAACTGTTTCAGGACATGCCTTAGACTCAGTCTGAGCCCATACTGACATGGCATACCTTAGTCTTTGCTAAATGTTTTCCTAAAC
This sequence comes from Aramus guarauna, assembly GCA_013400195.1. Taxonomy (NCBI): domain Eukaryota; kingdom Metazoa; phylum Chordata; class Aves; order Gruiformes; family Aramidae; genus Aramus; species Aramus guarauna. The sequence continues at coordinate 335,651 of VXBL01004755.1, read as the reverse complement.
CAAAAGAAAAAAAAAATCCCATTCTTTTTACGTTTGCCAAAGTCAAACAAATTCCCCATTGCATGCTGAGCTAAGGATATCTCTTCTTTGTCCCCGAGCAAAATACTGTAGTAGCAACTAGAAGCCTTATAATTAACAGAAACTGGGAGAGATGAGCTATTTCAGTAGGTCATACTCTCGTAAGTGGAAAACTACAATGCCCCTTGTGCTTCTCACACGGTGCTAAATTCAGTTCAGGTCTTCCAGGCTGCGAGATTGAGCACGTCGGAATGGTCAGGAAGGCAGTGAAACCACTTTTCTTAGTCTGTCATTTGCTGTGAAACACAGAAAGCCACAGGCAGAGGTCTAAAAGAATGAGTGGCAAAATTTCCTCCAGGGCAGCTTTGTTTTAGAATGAGACCAATCCCTGAGTAGCCGTCATCGGTGGCCGACCTAAGAGATGGACAAGATAGTATGCATACGTTGTATTAGGTGGCATGGGAAGCAGAAGTGATGTTCCACGTGTTGGGAGATGGCAAAATTTGAATGAACTAGAAGGTGAGTAGGTAACTTTTAAGAACAGGTGAAAACGCAGAGTCTCTGGAGCAGTAAGAGTGCATTAGACCTGATTAGTGGTACTGTAGAAGATACTCGAATTTATTTGACAATCATTGAAGTCAATCATTTTCATTTTACCCCTCAGTATGACATTCTGTTTCAAAACTTCTTTGAATTCAGTTTTGAAAAGAAGTCCCCAGCGTTTGCTCTCACTTCTGAAGGAATTGTTTTACTTTACTTTACACACACACACACACACACACACACGCTCTATTGTATTTTCCATTTTCTTCTTTGTTTCTGAGAAACAGAGAAGTCGATTGACTTTTCTTCATCCAGTCTCTCAGCTAGGTAAGTGAGCCATTTCCAAAACCCCAACATATATCATAATTTCAAGGAGATGCATGTCATTTAATACCATAGAGGTGCCAGTTAGCGTACAGATTACATATGATGGTCTTGGAGGATGCACCAAGTTGTACACTAACATTGCAGTTTACTCCAGGCGTGCAGCTCACAGATGAATTCCCTGTAGTCTAATGGGTCATGTGCAGCTTCGGTTTCAGCAGCACTGTCTGAACCATCTGTGGCAAGATGCACTTGTGCCTGTGCCGCGTACACAACTCCTAAGTTGCAAATATGCAAGGTTAGAAAACAGTATTTTAAGTGTGTATTTATGCTCATCCCTTTAGAGATTTGATAATGAGATCTGTTCCTTTAGCAGTCAGTGCTTTGTTTTTTTCCCTGTCATTCCCCCAGACATCTGTGGTTGCACAAAGAATCTGGTGTCACGATAGAGACGGATTGCCATTGCATACTTAATTTGTAAATACAGTGTTTAACTCTCACTGACCCCAGATGGGTTGGTATGAGACCTTCTGAGATCTGAACTTCCAGACTTGCTGTATCCTCCTTAAAGAACAGGTGACCTTAGAACATGAAGCCTCCGTTTTGGAAATCATATTTAAAAAAAACTTGGGAGAGAGGAGCAAAATCCTAAAGATCTCAGCCCAGATAATTACACTGAGGTTCGTAACCAATGGTCGCTGCAGTCACAAAATGAATCAGAAAAAGTAATTCAGCTTGCAGTGCTGCGAGCTGCCAGTTTTCCTTCTATCTCCCAATGAAGAACGAGCTGAGATCTTTAAATTCTGACATCTGGTAAAGCGTAGTGATGTACAATTCAGCACACGAGCTAGTACATTGCACAACAAAGTATGCCATTTACGAGGCTCTCTAAATATAGGAAAGCAGTTTTTTAAAGTAATGCAGTAAATAACAGAGTGAATATTTCAGTTCAAGGGAATGTGTAAGCCTTGAGGCTGAATTCAAGCAAGGACATTTTTATGTGGATACAGATCTTGGATTATCGGGACCATATGCCTACCTGTCTGTAGTTTCTCTGTTACCCAGTGATCATTACTGCCTGACATCTTGCAATAAATATTCATAATTGACTAGAGATTATGATAGAAGAAACAAATTGATTTCATTTAATTTGGCAAAAAAACCCTGAGCTGTTAATATCAAAACTTTTGTACGCAAATATAATTGGGAGTCTGTGTTGTTCAAATTGGTGGAAATTAGAAATGTCAGAGTCACCAAACACCTTTAACTGTGAAACCTCAATGAAAATAATTTCTTTGCTCATTCCTTGGCTGGAACAAGAATTTGACTATTGATTTCAGCAGTGGAGCTTAACGTCCCACAGCCCTGAGTGAGACTTGCCGCGCTAGCCCAGAGCTGGGAGCCGGCCGGCCTCCTGCTTCCAGCAGGAATCGGCAGCAGATGTTTAGGAAGGGTCTAAGTGCAGGACAAGCTACACCGGGAATTTTCCCCTCCTGTGTGTTTCAAGTGAGGAGGTTGTGGGAATGCCAGAGCTAGAAGTTAGGCCCGAAGAGCTGTGTTCAGTAGCCACTGGTGGGCATGAATTTGTCCAGTCCTTTTGAACATGTGAAATTTAATACGTACACGGTCTTGCTTAAGCCAGTGGGTCGACTGAAAGGTAGGTAGTGTGTAATTGTTTGCTAGACCCAGACTTTTCCTATAAATTACTGTTGATAAAGTTGTAACGATAAGAATAGCATCTATAATTAACTATACAATTCTTTATTTACCAGCAGATCATTTGTTCAGCACACCTTAGATTTTGCATGTGCAGCACAAACAGAAATAAGTAATGGAGTACACGTTCTGGACGCTTCTCCTTTGGCCTGCAAGCTGAAACCAGCATTTGGGGGCTGTTCAGGTCTGGGCTGAGATACCCACTCTGTGAGACCTTCCACCACGGCCCTGCAGAGGGGGACACCCTTATTGCCTTCTCTGGTGCCCCAGGTGCCACCACAGAAACCCGGGTGGAGGGTGAGGAGGTGTCCCCCTGCACCAGCATCCCTCGGGAGCTGCAGGACACCCCAGACTGAAGCAGCTCCATCCTTCAGCTGCGGTGCCAGACCAAAGCCTCGCTGGGTTTCACCGGCAGGGAAGACAGCGTTGTTCTTTGGGGCCACGAGGTTTTAAGTGAGGAGCTGGTGGGATCGGAGAGGACAATTGACTCCAGTGGAGTCAGGAGGTTGCAGAGACTTATGTCAGTGCTGCAGGTACCTGTAATTTTCAGAAAGAGGCCCTGGCTCTCTAGTTTTCCTATTAAAATCTTTAAACTTTTTTTTACTGTACTATTTGACCACATTTTACTATTAATTGCTATTATTCTACCATGTACTAGATTTGCATATACTCATAGGCAAAATCCTATTTACTTCTAAATTTACTGCTCTCACGATTCTTATTACTTAATACCACATCATAGTGCGTGAGGTAAAATAATACATGGATTTATCTTTTTATATCAACTCGAGAGCTTTGCAGTCCATCCATGCCCACAGAAGTCACTTTCCGGCGGAGCCAGAGCAGCTCAGAGTCGGCAGCTCACGGTGCTGGGGGACCCGGTCCCCTTTCCCTGTACCCAGTTACCCTTGTAACCTGGCTGCTCCCCCTGTTTCCACGGCTGATTACGGGTCCCCCTCACCTTGATCTTGTTTTCAAAAATCTATTGGACTGGAATGAGCGTTTTGTTACTTTCAGAAAGCTTTGGTCAGATGCAGACAGTTGACTGTGACCAGCAGATAGGCAGCGTACGTGCGCCCATCGGTGCCATCATGTGCTCGATTCTTACCTCACTACGTGCATCGCCCAGTTAAAATAAACGGGACGCTGGTGACTTAAAATACGTACGTTTCTAACAAGCTGTGTTGGGCTGGGGGTTGTGGATGCGCACATTGTTAGCTCAAGTGCATAGAGCCCGTATGCATCTAATTAAACATTTTTTAACCTTTTCTATTCAATAGAATAGCATTTCCTGTGCTGCAGTATTAGAAAGCTGGGAACTGCATTTATTGGCTAGTGCTGATAAATCATGGATTATAATTACCTTTAGTCCATTTAAGCTTTCAGATTTGGAGGAAAATGCGTTTTCTTTTCAAAGAAGAACACATTTTGACATTGATGGTGACTGAAAAACTGGAAAAATGTGTTTCTGTCAGGAGACAGTGGTACTGTTAGGGGCTGAAACAAAGCATGGGATAGATAGTAAAATGTTCATTTGCCATTCATAAGAGTAGTGCAGAATTTAAAAAGTTTTAAACTGAACACGTACAGATATTGCCACATTTGTAAAGAGTTGCTTTTGTCAAATCTGTGTATTTTCAGCTGAGAAAACAAGCTCTTCACTATACTCCCTCCAAGCTGAGGTTATGTCTGCGTCCATGTTTCCCGCGGCACCTGCGGCTCATACAGATGTAGCCAAGAGAAGCTCTTTGGGGTTTTTTCGAATATTCTTAGCAGTGCAGCCCTGGTAACACAGTGCTCTAACACAGCCTCGAACACAGGCTGGTTTATTCTTTTTTGTTGTTCTTTTTCTTTTTCTTTTTTTTTATGTCTGAGCCCCGTTCTGCTCCAAAGACTCGTGCTGCCACCTGCGATGACTAGTTTGAGCGAACTAGAGCCTGCCTGTGCTGCAGGGACAGCCACAGCTCTGCGCTAACGTCCGCCGCGTCCAACGTGGGACGTAGCACGTGGACAGGGTGAATGAAACACCCCTAATCGCAATAGAGGATAAAAAACAGATTGTTTCCTGGGCTGCTAGCTGGCCTGTGAGCTGCAGGTATCGCTGCACGAAGCCCTGGAAAAGCAACGTCAAACTAAAGCAAATGACATCATCTTTCAATGCCTTGCTGACCGCAGACGTTCCTGCAGTGTGGCTGCCCGCGTGACGGAGGAAGGCGAGTAGGATGGGGCGGGTTCAGCTCAGTGTTGTAAGTCCACCTTCTCCTGCTCTTTTCAAAGAAGCCGTAGGCAAGGCACACGGTTGGAGAAAGGAAACGTGGTCCGAGTTTTCGCTCACTGTGCCGTTGTGACCACACGCTGCTCTGCCAAACCCGTCCTTCGTAGCTTTGAGAAATTCCAGTGTGTGGCAGTAAACCAACAGAGACACTCTGTGCATTAGCTGCAGAGTCCCGTTATAATACAAACAACATGTAACTTGCTTCCAGTCTCGTACAAATTAGCTGCTCATCAACTCTGTTATTACACAAACGTGTAGCAGCTGCACTGCAGAAACTGATTACTGCGAAACTCCTTCCATTCCGCGCTCTTATGCAACTGTCCCGTCATTTTACTCAATTGATTAACTTGATCCAGTTTTACTATTAATTTAATTTCACTGTTGTCAAAGGCCTCATATAATTTTTCATATGTTTGTATCTTTTGGGTCTGGCTGTATCTCATATACCCTTAAATCAATTATTTAAAGAAGTCTGTTAGGCCTTAATAATTTAAAATACCATCATCAGGCAGCATGTATCCATTAAAAAATATTTTAATAGGTATATAAGCTGCAAAATCTAATGGCATTAAAATAACATGGATTATTTTGCTGATTCAAAATTTTATTGTCTACCACTTCTTGCCATGTTCAATAAAAAAACTTAAGCTAGCTTCTGTGAAAAGCTCAGGAAGCAGTAAGTAAATAGTAAAGGCTTGAAGAACTTAGAGTTGATATCCGTGACTACATAAATTGTCAGTTATCGTGAAGCTTGTCTCTTAGATCTGATGCATTCTGGATGCACGCACTCAGCAGGGGGAAAAAACCTCTTGTCATTTTCATTTGGAAATGAAATGTGAGTCAGTTCTCAGCACACTTAATTCAGACTTAATTCAGACTTAAAAACCCCTGTCGGGCTGGTCATCATTAACCACTTTATGGGTTGGGTTAAGTTTTCTTCTCCTTTCCTACCTACTTTTTCTGTTCCTGTTGCCCATCAAGCACCCAAACAGTACTAGGTATCACCATGTCATCTGCAGCAATTCTTTGCCAGATTCCCCAGGCTGCGTGTTTTAACTCCATCGTCCTTTGAACCTGCTGGTACCAGGTTACTGGCTCAGTGGTAAAATGATTTTCTGTCTATGCATTTAATGCCACCACCAAAAATGAGCCTCAGAGCAATTTGATTACCATCAACATCTAATGCTGTTATTAAATAGCGATAGGCCACAGAAGGCCATTCAAATCAAAGGAGGCCCTGAACGATGGAAGATACATGTTAGTGGAAAGTGTATGCAAAACAAGGGTAACAGCTGTGTACAGACAAATGAGATTGCACTGATTTCTCCAAAAGTGACTGTGAGGAAAGGACAAATGAAGGAAGAGTTGGGCAGATGTGGTTAATGGGCTTCTACGGGGAGCGTTAAGGTGCTCATCTGAGACGCTGAGAAAGAGTCAACGCCAAGAGGCAGAACCCTGTGCGCAGAGTGGAAGGGATGGGTTGCATGTGGTGGGCACTGGGAATGGGAGGGAGTATTTGGGGGAGCTTTAGCATAAGGCTAAAGAAAAGAGCATATAGCTAAATGTTCAGTGTCTTCTGCTTTGAAGTAAATGTCTTTGTTTCACTTTTGCCTTTTCTGTTACAGCAGGAGACCTGTACTTAATTGCAACAGTCCATTACTCTGTTCTTAGCCCACCAAGAGGCTGTTTATTAAATAATATGAAGGATATTTTACTATAAAATCTGTCCTACTGGAAATAATTGATGACCAGATAAGTGCAAAAGTGGGAGATTTTTCCAGTCCAGTTTTCCGCCAGGATATGCAGCAAAATTCTCCTGCATTTAGAAGTAAATCCTGTCCTTCTACCCCTCTCACCCCTAGAGAAGCAAAAGCGTCTCCAGGCGTGAGTTTCCAACTTCTCTAACAAGTCTGTGGGCATGGCAACCACAGTCTCACTGCACGAGACCTCAGGGGCAAGCCAATCTTTTCTGTTTTGTGTCATTTAATGCCTATCATTACAGGGTCCTTGTATTATGCTGCAATATAAATAATAATAATAAAGTATGAAGATAATTTCTTAAGTAAATCAGCAAGCAGGCAGTTCTAATACTGTACTGCTATTTGTTTTACTTGTTCTGTGTAGATAAAACCACAGGTGTTCTTTTTTCATATGAAAGGTGACTTATCTATAAAACAAATAAGATGGGCGCCAGCTGCCCAAATTGCTCTCTAATGCTGTTTAAACAGTGTGCTTTGTGTTTCCAGGAGAAAATCTCTTCCCTTTTAAGTCTATAAATGGCAGCATAAGTTCACTTAGGTGTACGATAAATGTTCTGCTTAGGAAAAAAAAAGACAGGTTCAAATTACTGAATGGGGTAGTCTTCTTCATCAAGCACCGGTAGCGTAGGTTCTGCCTTTTGGAAGGTGCTCAGATGGGATTTTAAGTCATGAATTTGTTGATAAAATAGCAGACAACAAAGGCCCCAAAAATGTATCTGAGCACCATTTACAACATCTTGTACGGGACATGAGCCCTCAATGTCCTCCGTTCTTATCCTGTGACCAACGTGAGAGATTTGGACAGCCCATCTAACTTGAAGGAGAACACTGTGAGCAAGGCAAAGGAAAAGGCTAGTGAAAGGGCTTACAAAATGTCAGGACCCTCTTGACATGTACAGGGACATCTTGGGGAGTTCACTCTCAGTTATTGCACTGTGTTGCTTTAACCTACAGGCCATACCAATAGATGCCAGATTTTAGTTTTCTTCATTCAAAAATCTGTTTCTTTTCCTTTCCAGACAACTGGATCAGCTCCCAGACCGTCCTTTATTGCTCTTTCGTGCCCCCTCCCCAAGCTAAGCAATAGGAGCAGATGCAATGCGGACAGCATGTCCATTGCAGAGGGCAGTTTCCACTGATGGACGACATGTCCGTAACAGGTGAATCATCATTCTCATCTCTGTCTTTGAAATACATTAGTAACTATTAGTCAGTGTTATCGCTGGACTCGCCTTTGCAGCAGCTGCACTGCTCCGACTGCTCCACTTTGTCACTGTCTTTGCCCCTTTGCTTGCCCAGCATTTGACATTGTGGACGTTGACCTGCCTTGGCCTCCCTCTTACAGCTATAAATTATGCTATTTTAGTCCTCTGGCTTCTTTTCTTACTTCTACCACTGCTGTTCTTATTTTAACAGATCCCAATTTACCCAGGCACAAGTGAGATCTTATCCTCTACTGGGTAGCCTGAATCCAAGATACATATATATATATATAGTGCATCCAGACTGTGAGAGAGTTGTAACCCAAATTCTGAATCCTCTGGCTCTTCGCATGAGGTTCCGAGTGTCTCTTTGTAGCCCTTGATGTTGTTGTCTGTTTCTTAGAAGGCTATGTTACACTATGAAATAGTAATCGATAAGGAAGGAAAAGAAAAGGAGTTAAACAGAAGTGGTAGTAAAAGTGATTGTCCAAATAGCTGAAATGAAAGCGTTCAAAATCATCAGCTTTTTTCACTGGCGTCACTAGGCTTGTGATAAAGTATCAAGTGGGAGTGACTGGGATCATCAGGTCTTTAGTAATGTCAGGTTTATTAAAGTTTAGTAGTTATCACTTAGAGTGACATGAAAATGTTTTCCCACCTCAACCAATAATGAGGATATAATTACTGTACAAAGAAAACTAAAGATAAAATGAAATCATATTTCTAAAGAATTTTGGGGGTGAAGGTTAAAAAATGCCTCTTATAAAGCTCAGGGCACAAAAGTCAACAGGAATCCTCTTCTCCCTTCCTTATCCTTGAGGTTTTTGTGTTCCAGAAGCTGTGGAATGTAAAGTGATAGAAGTTGTTCCAAAGGGATGCAATGTACTTGAAGCTCTTTCTCTCCCCTATGGGCTCGTCTGTCGCCTGCACTCCTAAGTAAATAGTCAGGTCACAAAGAATTAATCTTGGAGAGGTCAGAAGTGCCGTGGCATTTGCCAACCAGCCTTTCAGTTAGGAGCACAGATTAAGCAACCACAATGGAGAGGGAGCCTGATGAAATCGATCATTCAGCTTGGGAGAAATCATAATTAGCTCCACAGGAACGCAGCCTCTGAGGCTCCCCGAGACTGTGACAGATCTTTGGGAATCTGGTATTCTTATTCCTTTTGGGATCCAGCTCTTGTCTGCTGCATTACGTGCATGAGACGTGCAAGTCCTTCTTCTCCCCAGGGTGCTGACAGGCAGGGTTGGAAGGATCACGTTCTTGCATGGTCACTGCTCAAAGACTTGGTCCAGTTTCCTTTTCCCAGCCGTAGCCCCATATGATGCCGCGAACAACAAGGCAAGGAAACAGCAAGGGAACCAAGAAGGAGGCCACTTTTAGCTCCTTATCTTCCCAAATCTTTGTTAGCTCTTCTCCTGCTGCGTTATTCCTGAGCATGCGTTTGTAACTGTACTGATGCAATAAGCAAATATCCCGGTGCTCAGTGCAGTGTGTGGCAGGCTATCGCTCCTGCACCTGCATCAGCTTCTCTCTTCAGCCCTGATGGAATAAAAAATTATTTCTTGCAGAGTCGCTTACACTTGCTTCTAACTTTATTGTAATAGACACTGACCTTTTAAACCACTAAGCCTATAGAGGGCTAAATTATAGACTTTACCTCCCTAGATGCTCCTTAGCTGTCATAATGAAGGAAGTTTACAGTGGGAAAGTGAATGAAGCAAGCATGTTTTTAACCATATGGTAATTATCTGCTATCTGTGCAAAAGACATAAAGTGTTGTTTACCGGATGTGAAAAGAGCATCTGAGAAGGGATTCCCTGGAGAGGGAGTAAGGGAGATTTGGCACAGTGGTTGCTCTTCAGATGGCTTGTAATAGACCCTATAAATTTGGAATATGCTATTGTTAATCAGTGGAGATTGGAGATGCTTGGCAGATAATGTTTTAGTTTTAAGGGGCAGGTGATTGTGTTGCCAAGCAGACATTTTTTAAAAACGCTAATTGAGTTATGCAAATGCATAATTGTTGGTTGAGCTGTTAAAGTAAGGTTAAAGAAAAATGTGTAAAATGATATCCTTAACTCTTTGATATCAGTGGCACTTTAAATAAGAAGGAAAAGTTACTCTGGTAGTAGAGTTATTGTAAAACCCATAAGCTATCAGCTGTGTTCACACTCTTAAGTACAATTCAGTTTGAATTCTCTTTTCTTGCTTCCAGTACCTAGGTAATATAGTCTTTGCTTCTTGAAAAAAGAGGGTGGGGGAAAGAAAGGAGAATGTGTCATGGTTATAACTGTAACCACACAAGATTGCAAATCATTTAATTTTCAGTACATTGAATTATTCAGAACAATTGCCAAGGCTCATTTGCACAAATCTACTTAAACTACTTTAGCACTTTAATACTAAGAAAATTAGTTGTGAAAATCCAGACAAATCATTTGCACAATTCATGAAAATGTGAGGCACACTTAAAATCCCTTAAAACAATCCCTTAAAACTGCCCAGTAGCGTGGAGAGATTCAGCCTCAGACATGTGAAAACTGATGTACTAAATGCCAAGTAAACATTATTCTTATTTTTAAAAAAAATATTGTTTTCAGCTTTACTTATAAAATCAACATGTTTTTCTGTGCTCAACAGTGAAAATACTCACTGTATAGTCAACACATTTCTTATGAAGCTCCCTTTGAAGGGGTGGGCATACATGCATTTTGAACTGAGAATGTGTCTGATCAGACCCTACATAATTTTTTATTTGTATTTCTCAAAAACCTTTTTTACTGAAGAAAGAAAAATACATGTTAGTCACTTTTATTTGCAGTGTTTAGTACTCGGTATTCAGAAGATTTCCAGGCTGAGCATGCTAAGTTTAAGCAGTGAGACCTTCAGGTGGAGATTCCAGAGAAGTAAAATGAGAAGCTGAGTTCTAGAGATGGAAGGAGATCATGAGTAAGAATGTAGGAGATATGAAGAAGCAGGCTAAACCATGAAAGGATATAAAGACAATGATGGGAAGAAAATGGAGATAAGATCCTAAGACAGAACATGATTCTTAGAGGAGAAATGAATGAGCCAGACAAGAAGAGCTTAAGAGCGCAAAGCAGGGAAAGCTACAGGAAGGCAAGATGCTGTGACTGACAGATTCAAAGGCAGCAACAAGGAACAATTCAGACAGAAATAAAATGTTTTCCTCACTTCTATATGCCGTCCCTCAGCAACTCCTGAAGATTAGAATCTGAGCCTTAAAGTCCTGACTTGTGTGAGAAGTCCTTTGATATCTGTCAGACTTCCAGTTGGGTTACTGACTTGAGTAGGTATTTCAAGGAGTAAGTCCTTAAGGTGTAAATTTTTCATGGCAGGATTATTATCTTTCAAACCAGGCTCTAAAGCCCAGTGCACGTTTATGGTGCCATTTAAATGAAAAACAATAATATATGATATACTCTGAATATTATACTTAATAAGCTATATTTTCTTTTAAAATGATGTTACAGACTATAGCCAGAACATTATGCTGCCATAAATTTCATGAGACTTTTTTCTAAACACCTCAGTCTATAAAAGTCAATGACTCACAGAGTAGACATAATCTAAAAGAAACTTTGACCTTTCGTGTAATAACAGCCTTACAGCCCGTCGTGTCAATGCTCTGCTTCCTCTGAGTGTACTCTGAAGGCCTCAGTAAAATAACTATTATGGCAATTTCCATCTGGAACTTGCATGTTAATAATTCTACAGTTGTATTTAAGCAGTAATCTGCTTTACGCGATGCCTTTTTTGCATTGTTTCTCAATGGCCCATGCAATTACTCACCCCTTAGCTTGGGGCAATCCAATGTAGGACTTGAGGAAGCAGGTTGGGAACGGTGTGACGGAGCTGTTGTTGTTCCTCAATGACTGTCAGAGCAAACTGGATGCCTTTGCTTAAACATGACAATTATTACTATTTCACTGATATATCTGGTTATAGGTTATTTAAGCCTAACAGTATTCCAAGCCGCCTAGTTCTCACTGCACGTCAGACCCTTTCTGTTTTACACAGCTGCCATTCACAGCGTTTTCGGTTGAGTACACGGAGGCTGAGCCCAGGTGACGTTTCTTTTTACTCGAGAGGAGAACTTAGATGTGTTTATGTCTACGAATTATCGCTCCTCACTTTGCTCGTGTCTGAGTTTTCCTTGATAGATGCAAGAATATGATACCTGTCCTTAATTCTCAAGGTGTTAATTTTTGTTCTCCCGCATTTCCCCCATTGTAGAGGTTGTTCTGCTCTCAGGTCAGAACGATGTGTGTGGACTTCAGGACTTCACAGAAACAACTTTTGGGTATTTGATGTCTGTGGATGTGTTTACGTGATGGAAAAAGCAGCCCGTGGTTACAGTGGGAGTAACCGTGGCACAGAAGCTGTGATGATTTTCCAGAGAATTTTGCTCTTTACCTTTCTTAATCTCAGCAGTCGTAAGCCAACACTCCTCTGATGTCAGGGTGTGTACAGTAGACACTGATAAAACTGAGTTTCAGTTACTAAGATGGCATTCAACCAGAGATGAAAATGAATTTTTGTGACTACTTATATTGAAGTCCTTGAGTTTCTTGACAGTGCTTTGTTTGAGATCAGGCTTTGAATGCTTTTCTAAAAGGTCAGGCAAGCAGCTTGCTGTGTCCTTCATGTTGGAGAATATCCTGTGTTGGTAAAGAGTTCTCTCTCTCGTATCAGGAATCTGTGAAGGAATCCGCTCAAAAAGTAATTAAATAAATAACTCATGCAAAAATGGTGGTTGGACCTTCCAAAAATACTTACCAATCTATGCTAATTCTGTGAGTTAGGGGAAAAGAAAAAGTAAAGCAGGAGGGAAGAAGGGGAAATAAAGGAATTTAAAAATAGCTAAATTAATTGTTTTGAATTATTATTCCCCTAAAAAGAATCAGTATATTGTTTTGGCTTCATTTTCTTGTTTTTTAGTAGAATGGTGCTAAACTTTTCTTCCTATACTGGGTTACATATTTTGCTTTATTCTTATTTGTGTCCTTTCTTCAGCAAATAAAAAAAAAAATCGCAATAATGCTTTTCTTTGCTGCAGAGAGGACACACAAAAAAGCATTGTGGGTATTTTTTTCTTTTGATTTATCTACTGAACCAACCATGGAACTGTGCACAGTTCTACACATAATGTTGTGGGCTCCAGCGTATCGTCTCTTTTGTATCTGGGTGTAAGAGAGTGTAGAAGACATGAACCAATGCATATGATTCCTGCATAAAGCAAGCTCCATGAGGAGGGAATGGAGATCTCAAGTAGACTTGTTATTTGTTACACACTCAAGTATCTATGGTTACTTCACTGTAGACAACATGTGAGCTCCAACAAGCAAGTATCTGGTGACCTGTATCAGCATTCATGGTCTTCGCAGTACTTGATGTGACTTGAGACCGGATTCAGTACTGTCCTACCTGGTGACTGATGCTGGTTGGAGGTTGATGGAATAAAGACAACCAAGAACAACGTTTCTCTTATCCTAATTCTAAGATGCTAAGGCTGAAGCACTGGGAAAGCTCTCTGTCAGGTGCATCCTGGAACAGTATGTCATTTGTCAGGCTGTGCAATGCTGATGGTGTGATCTGGAACAGGACATACAGGCTGCACTGCTTTCACATATCGAGGCAGGAAATACATCAGCTGTACTTCACTGAAACTTCCTGACTGATATTCTGCTTGTTACTTTAAAAGACACACTACTTGTGTCTTCTATTCACGCTTTCTGATTTATTTGATGTTTGATGTTTACTGACCCCACTGATTCACTAGGAGCTTTTTTATTAACTTTGGATCTCAGCCTAGTACTTAATTCTCATCTGAAGTCTGAAATTCAAGATAATATTTAAGTCCTTGAATCTACTATCAAATACAAATGTCTGACTTGATGCATATTGCTAGTTCCTTTAAGTTCTTTGTTTTTTCACTTTAATTTCAGTGAAAATGATGTGCAAAGTTCCTGCTTAAACTTAAGCATTTCTTCTTTGCAAAAAGAGGAAATTTAGCAGATATGACTGTGCAGTTAGGTAAGAATTACTGTAATGTCTGATCTTTTTATTTCATAACCTTCTTCGCAAAGAAATGGCTTCTTTCTTTTATCATTTAACAGCAGAAAGATTTTATCTTTCCCCATATGCACCTCACTCGGGCTTTTCCCAGTACGTTCTTGAACGGTATTTTGACCTCTAAATGGTGATGTACACAGGTTAGTAACATTTATCTTGTAAAGTTCTAACCTTCAGGTTCCATACAGTTCATCAAATAGGAAAGCAAAAAGATACATTCAAAATGTTTAGTTCTGCTTTGCAATGCAGAGGATTCAGGAAATTGGCAAAAATAATTGCGGGAGGCTTTATTTTATGCTTCAAGTGAATAAGCCTGACTTTGGGATGTTTGTACTCTTTTTTTCCTGTAGAAAGACCAAGTGGCTGAGAATACTGGATGGAAATGATGGGATTTTGTTTTGCAGTGGTATGAGTCCCGTGTGTTTTTTGAATGCGAATGTGGTCTCATTGGCAGGGTTTGCACACAGATGTGTGGCATTAACATAGTGGATAATTGGATATTGCAAATGAATTATCCAAATGTGGTGACTAACAGGATAATGTCCCTAGCTGATGTATTCAACACTCCTTTAACATTAAGAAGGGGAAAAAAAAAGTACTTACAAGAATAAAGATGCCTCTTTACATTTGGATTTTTTTTAATCAGTAACAGTCTAAATTATCATGATCCAATTCACTATGTTTATGTATGCACATATATTATTGTATGTAGAATATATCCCCACAGCAATATACGTATGTATATATAGAGAGGTATGCTCATAGTATATATACCCTGTCATAGTAGATATTTGATATATATTAAAATAACAGATTGTACCAGAGGGCCTTGGCACCTTAAGAAAAAGGTTGATCTTATAGCACAATGCCTGCAAAACTCCCATTACATCTGTAGGAGTTATGATGACAATATTTAGATAAATAAATCAAAAAAGCCAAAAGAGAGGAAAACTGGGAGATCCAGCTATCAAGGATCATATATATCATCACAGATATTGATTGGTCAGGGGAGATGCACTGTTCTTACCAGCTGAAAATCGAAACATGATCTTTTCCTTCCACTTTTTTTGATCTTTAATTGCTTTTTTTTCCTCTTTTGTGCACTCAGTATGTAGTTGTCTGTCTTGGTCACTTCAGTCTCTTGTTTCATACAAAACTGCTCTAGAGGAAGAAATATTTTGAATTTTTTCCAGTAAAATACCATTGTCTACTGTATTTGGTGTAGATTTTTTTCCACGCTTAGTTCTTCTTCCAGTTAAAATTAAGTATCATGGTGAATTATCCTTTCAGATCCCACTCAAAACTGAATTGCTTTCTTCTCTGAATCTTTGTTTGCAGAGTGTTACGAATTTTCTTTTCTAAATTAGCCAAGGTTTCCAAAATCATCATTATCATCTGCAAAAATGGTTAAAACACAGCAGAGTATCTGAGTTCATAGAGTGTGACCAGCATCCTGTTTCTTACTTGGCTCCTGTACCTGCAATTAATATTTCTGGTTATTATTTTGAGGGATATTTCAGGGGTTAGGTATCCTGCAATTTCTGTAATTTTTTCTTTGAATTTTTAGCTCTGGCAACAATTTACTGTTTTATCACTGTAAATACAAAAATTGCTTGGTCTGCAATGTAAGGTGACTTTTATTGTCACCGTTATTGTTGGCAGAATTAACGTGTTTCCAAAGGTATTTGTGCTGCTGTTACCTTACAATCTGTAGGCAGCCTGGGTAAATCTTAAAGGCACATTCTTCTGTAATAATTTTAATAAAAATAAATACAGAGTACATTCAGTGATTTCATTTCAGGCGTCACAGTTTGATTTATTTAAGCCAGAAAACAAATCAGATATTAGTTAGGCCTTTATTGTTCGCAGCATTTAATGTAATTTGGGGGACTATTTAGTGTGGAATTTTAGATCAAAACAATGTCATCTGTGCTATCAAATTAAATTCTCCTTCAATTTTTAAAGGATTAAAATATTCTTTTACAAAAATGTTTGTCAAGTTTGCTTGCTGAACTATGCTTCAAAAATAAATTCAGAAAACAGAGAAATTGCATTTCTATAATCCTGAAAATTTTGCACAATATTGGGCATAAAGGTCACGACGTTTTTAACTATTTGAATTCATAAGATGTACAAGGCAGACTTAATCCATCAAAGGACTCGCTCCTGGCTGACTTATGTACACCAGATGAATGTACATGCTGTTACATTAATTTTAATGGGTTTGCCTTAAAAGATCTGTACTTAGGTGTGCCAAAGACCTAACATTTGTATGCAATAGGAAAAGCAGAGTGTTTTACTTCTGGGGTTCAGTGGGGAAGAAGGGAATAGCAACGAAAAGCTGCTAGGCAAAAGAAAGGGGTTTTAAAGGCATGCGCGGCTACAAAAATTCATGTGTTATTATGAAAACCATCTTTTGTAAAAAGAAAAACCTTCCAAAACAACTTTCTTTAAAGATTTTTAGAACTAAGTCAATAATTGGCTTAAGAAGACAGTCACATCCCCGTGCGTTAATAAAGGAAGTTTCTGTCAGTACATGTACGTGGCTTAAAATGGAAATTTAAGACATGACACAAAATAATGGTTTTGTTTATTCCAGATTGGATATATTTATTACTCTGTGTATAGTTGCATTGCTTACACGCTGTTAGAAATCACTAATGCTGATCACACGAAGAATCAAATATTGTACTTTCCTTCAGCATGAGGAAACCGAAACAAATTACAGCTGAACTTCCCCACCAAAAGCATGGAATACAGACTACTACTGTTTCCTTAGCTACTCCAAGTTTACAGATGCAGCACACTGAATCTTTAAAACAATGTCTGGAGACCTTTGCCCAGCTTGTGATTCACGGCCACAAGTTTTGTGTGTGTGTAGGAGTAACAGAAGCAGCAGTTCCCGTGGGCATCCTGCTTCTCCTGTACCTCCTCTCCCCGCCTCGCCCCTGTAAAGCCCTCAATTTTGTATTTTTTTTTTATGAGCAGGAGTCTGGTTTTGAGGAAACCATAAGAAAAGGCTAAACATTACCAGAACCATTGTCAGGATACTTGTGAAAATATGCTAAATTTGGAGATGAACAGCATAATCTGATGAATAGACATGTAAGTTAGGACCTGATTTACACTCATTGCTGGCTTGGACGCAGAGTTCGGTGATGAATCATTTTGTTGCTTTTGCTCCTCTCTCCTTGAGCCTGCCCTGATTTCACCATTACCTGCGTGGGTCAAGCACTGGCCTTTGGTTGTCTTTGTACTGGTCCTAATACTGTTTGAAGCTTTTAGGTAGAGCCATAATATAAAATAATAATAAACATATAAAACTTAATGGGAAATAAAAACGTTTCAATCTTGGGGTGTGTGTGGGGGAGGAGTCGATGTGCAAAACATGATCAGAATGATCAGAATGACCATGTTTCATCTTACGCCATACTTGACCCTTTCATCACAATCGGCAGTTTAAAAATGGCCTTAAATATTAACTTGGCTGTGACTTGATAATATGCTATGGAAGCTTTGTAGTCTGAGAAACACTTAGGAACACTATTGATATTAATTTTATCATATATTGCAGAAGCTGCCTAATCCCTCAAAATGTGCGTAAACGAGAAGGGGCAGCAGTGTTGCATGCTGGAAATGTCACCATGAAATGGGAACCATTAGCACAGTGTCGTGACACATGTCTTGGGGAGAGACGGCAGCTGCCACCGTGCTGCCAAGAACATTGCTGTAGAGGGTTTTGCTGAGTAGAAGGAAGACAAAGAGGTTCAAAGCGTGTCTGTGTGGAAATGAATAGGAAAGTTTGTTGTTGGTTAGTCAAGAGCAATGTGTATTGCTGCTGTTAGGGATTAGGAAACAACAATGTCATCCTCAGAAGAGGCATTTCTCAAACTCTAGAAAATCTGCATCCTTTCCTGAGAAGGGACGTCTTCTCCATTCAACCTCCTTCTTTGCCTTCTTCCCAAATCGAGAGCAATCCAGGTTTTCACAGAGGAAATCACAACCAGCCACTTACATTCTCCCTCTTGCCCCAGAAAACTGAGCTGTTGTTGGCCCTTAGAAGTTGGCTGAAGTTCCCTGAAAAAATACAAATCTACCAAAATACAAGCTTTAACTCCATCTGCCTTTGAGGGACTGAGCAGCCGCTGTCTAAAACTTCGCAGTTCTTTGAACTAAATGGTGTTTTGGAAGACGGCAGTTTGAAAACACTGCTGATAGTAATATTCACTGTCCTCTAAGCCACAGAAGCTCATCATCTGTCTGATCAAAGTAAATATTTAAGGAAAAAAATGCATAAGTAAAGTACTGACTTTCAGCTCTATAGGTCTTTAAAGGAAGAAAGTCGATACGTGGGAATGATTGGACTTGGCACTTAATTTTTTTTTCTAGTTCATCAGTGCATTCAATTCTGTCTAAAGTAGAGGAACCATAGAAGGATGAGACCGATTTGCTTTTTATGGCATGAGAAAATCCAAGAGATTTTTTTCAAAAATTGTCTGTGAAGACTATTCATTTTTATCACTATAAAGAAGGGAGGAGATATTATATACGTTTTAACACGGTGCAATCAATTTCTTGTCTGATGTTGGTAAAGGCAGGATTCTAAGTCTGATTGGCAGAAGAAACCCTAGGGCTAGCCACTAAAGATGGCTATTATCATTTATTAAGCAGGTGTTGAAATGAATTGGTCTTTTATCATAATGCAGATTTACAGTGCATTAGGCAATCCATTTTTCAATTTAGTGTACTGCCTCTGATAAATTAACAGATGTCGATTGATTTTTTTTTCCTTCAGTCCCCCTGTTTACACCTGACAGCCAATGCTTTATAGCTGAGCAGTTATTTGAAGTTATAAACATTATAATTAGCAATTTTTTAATTAGGCTGACAATTAACAGGAGATTTGCAAAGCTGCTAATTTGACATGTCATACTCTCCACAGTGTTTATGTTAACCACTACTTGAGTGAATTCAATTGAACAGAACTACAGTGTCTGAAAAATCAATCTCAGAAGAACCCTTTTCCCCACTTGGCTAACATTATGGCACTTCAGGCAGAGAAGTGGGAGTTCAATGAAATTTTACAATATGACAATTCCAACAATTGAAATTTAAACAATGCGCCCATGTTAGCTCAGAGATGCAATTAAACATGACGTGCCCCAAGCAGGCATCTTCTGGGCTCTTTTACTAATGTTAGGCTTTAAAGTTTTTCTTTTTTAAGGACTAAGACCAAAAAAACCCCAACAGCTAGCAAACCTCAAACAACCCAAAGTCTGAACCCTGAAGATAACCTTAGTTCCTTGGGTTGAATAAAGGAAAAAGAAAATATGTCATTCTAGTAAGTGCCTGTGTGATCGTTGATGAAATCAGCATAGCTTTTCCAGCAGAATTCTGTATATCCCAGTACAAACTGGAGTGGCATCAACAGACGTGTTACAGCAGTCCTGCTGCAGCAGGTGGGAACTTCCTGGTGCTTTCCATTAATCTGACCTTCCTCTCAGGTGGTACAAAATGCCCTTATTTCTGACTGAATGTTCCCTGGGAGCATTATCCGCGGAATGCTATTGCCAATCCTGACAGAGAGGGCTGGGTGGATGCAAGGCAATAAGGGGGTTAGAGTGCTCAGCAAGAGAGAGGAGCTTGGGTATGGAAAGAGACAACTGATGAAAAGTTGCCTGCCAACATCAGGGTTAAGATAAATCGGTGGGACAGCCTGAGAAAACATGTTTCTGGTTGGCTGCAGCTGAAAGGACCAGAAGTGATGTGTTCTTTGGTCATTTCTCTGAATTAAGATACTTAATCACATCCACTTTGTAAGGGAAACAAGGCTAGCTTTTAAATGCAAATGAACTTGACTAAGAAAGATCTCTGCTTTGAAGAACATGGGTGTTTCTTTCTCTTACATAGATGTTTTCTTAACTTCGTTTCAGGGTTGGTCTTCTTTTTTTGTGTCAAGTCATGTACTTCTGTCAGCTAATGGCTTCTTTTGTATTCTGTTTCTGAATTGGCTCCTTGTTCTTCCACTTGATGGCTCATCTGGTGGAAGCAGCACTAGCCCCTTAAACTAGAACATGATAACAATAAAAAGAAAGGGAAAAAAATGTAGTCTCTTGCACACCTTATTTTAAAATCCTACTTCTTAAATCCTCTGCAGCCATGGAAAGATGTTTACACCCCCTTCCCATGTTAGCCTTTCTTCTCTGAGGTCCTCGTTTGTGATGGAGGTGAAACACATCCCTAAGTTGAGTGGTGGTGAAATACTAGGAGGAACAAGAATGCGTAGGAAGCACCACTCTCCAAAATACTCCTACACTGCAGTCTCCCCACAGGAGCTCAAAAGAAGATCTAGACACAGTTACTGAAGCCTTTCATTCTACTGATACCACTACTCCATGTATCCGTGATTTTAGTCATTTTCTGAACTTGCCTGCTTCCTGAAAGCTTCATCAGAATGAAGGAGGTGAGATACTCAGATTGCACTCCAATCCAATAGGAAGATAAAGAAAAGGGCTCATTTAAAGGTTGATCTCAATAAACGTCTCAGGAATTGATTCAAAATAGCAAAATATTTTGTGTATGCCTCACCTCTGATGTGGGATTTAACAGGCAGATAGTATCCTGCTTAAATTAACAATATGGTCCCTCATGGTGACATGGTATTGAATTAATTTCGTTTGAATAGTGAAGATTTTTACTACCGGGGAGTCTTGCATACTGAGGGACAGATCCTTGGCTGGTACATGTTGTCACAGTATCTGGCTCTGAAATTACTGTTTTCTGACACAGAGTTAGTGATTTCATTTTTCATTTCCTTTCAGTGACTAAATAGACACAATTTCAGGTTCACAACCCAATATGTTTTATAACTTAGAAAACTTAAATGCCAATTTCTTTCTGGAGCAATTAGACAAAGAGTCTTAAAATGGATCTATCAGAGCAAATGAATCAATACCAAATGAGTTATAATTAAATACGTGAAGTTGTGGTGCTAGTGTCTTACTATTTTTGAGCTCAAACAGTTCTAATTAGTTACATTGATAATACCATGTTTGACATGAGGTATATTGAAGAATCCATCTACTACTTGTTTTATGTAAAATCCTGGTTGCTCATTTCAAACAGTGAGTCAAACACTGCTGCCAAGGAGTGCTATTAATGGGTGAAGTATCCATTTTTTTCCCCCGTGGGACCAACACCCACCCTCAAAGCAGCAATTCTCCTCTAAGAATGAGTCAGAAAAAAAAGTATTTAATCACGACTAGCATTCACTGCAGAGCTCATCTTCTTACGTTGATTGGGCAGGGAAGAGAGAAAGTTCTGGATTATGAAGATGTGCTTGGGAAACTAAGAGTCAAGGACAACTCAAGAAATGAGTAGGAGGGTTCTTTCGCAGGGAAATTTTTGAAAAAGGATAAGAGAGGGGAAGAAGTTGTTTAAAACTTTGAGTTCCAACAGGATTTTCCTCTTCAAAAAGCGGAGATACACGAAAGAAAGACCGTTGTGGTAGATGAACAGATTTCTGGATAAGATACATAGAGGTCACAACTAAATCAAGGAGAAAAAGTTCATCTTGGAAGAAAGTGGAGAGGGGGAAGGGATAAAGGTGGACCTTATCAAGGTGGGAGAAGTTAGATCTAGGCAGTAATTACAAAAAAGAAGAGTATCCCTCCATGCCAGCAGGGGAGATGGGATCACAGTTTGAGGAGATCTGTAGGTGGTGTAGGCTACAAGGGTGGTACATGTGGCCCTGACAGGCTTCAGCCCATCAGGGTAGAAAACCCTACAGCCAGGGTGAAACTGCACATCATAAGGGAAAATAAAACTTCTCCGTAAAGTCTAGCAGAAGGGACACCTTGGAAGAGGTGTGGGAGAGGATTTAACTCCTCAAAGCAAACTGGTTAAATTCATTACAACCTTTTGAAACTCTTGCATAATGTCAAGAAGGCCTCGTCCCATTAGGAAAAAGGAGACAAAGGAGACACTCTGCTAATAAATATCCTAGAAAAGGACGTGAACAACACTCTAATTGAGAAAACTATTTATTTTGAGCTGTTTATTTAAGCACAGGAGGATTCCTAATGGAGCCATCAGACCTCACTCATTGGCTAATAGTTTAATTAGGCCCATCTGGTGGAGGCTGTGGAGAGAACTGTCCCAGCTCTCATGTTGGCAGAGAGGTAATTTGTCATCCCGTGGCCCAGTGACTGGCACGCGAACTTCTCCGAAGCCAAACAGAAGCTGAGCAATCTGTCTCACATGAGAATAGCTGAGAGCTATTGGAGGCGATTGTGTGGTTCACCTTGGCACACCGAGGAGAAATGACACTATTGCACAGTATCCTTGAGATAACCTCGGCGGAGAAATTCAGGCAGAGTCCCTGAAACTCACGTCAGTCTTTACATTGTCAGCCAAACCAAATATAGGGCAAAGCTTTTTCCTCCCTTTTACTCAACATCCCCTCCTCTGTGCCATTCTGATGATACGTTAAGGATGGTTTCTATTAGTTTCTGTACCTAAGGTACAAATTTCACTCCTACGAAATCTTGAAACGAATTTCCCTTTTGGATAGGAGGAACTCGCTGTTTTTAAGAAATCCTGTTTCTACAAAACTGTATCAAGTGATGGAGCTGCAAATAAAAAGCAGCAGTGCAGAAACTTCACACAACTAAACCAGTCTGTAAGATGAGTAAGTTGATAAACTATGCGTTAATTCAACTAAAGAAGGAAAAAAAACTTCAAAACTGTAGCAGCAACTGCCTTAAAAGCTGAAATTAATATTTTCTTCGCAGTCTGGTGTTAGTGTTAGAAGATGTTAAAACCACCACTGCCTCTCTAGGGGTAATACTTGAGAAAACGTGGGACAACATACCAACAAAGCTGTGTCTCATATTTGTTTATCCACTAGTATTTATGTGGCACTTTTTCCTATTCTTCATTCTAATATAACCCACTGCCTTTTCCAAAACCCTGAGAGCACTTAATATGTCAAATATTTTACCAGCTTTTTTTTACAGTCTCATAATGTCAATGCTGACTAAACTAAAAGAAGCAAAAAGCTCATCCAATGCAAACATAGCAATTTCCACTATAAATGATACTTGAAGAGTCTTAAGTAGACTCAGAGGAGGCATCATAGCTTAAAAAAATCTGTAAGTCAATAAATCATTCAGCTTTATACATGTCAGGTACCTATCTATACCTTAAGAAGCAAAAGATGGTGACAATACAGAAATTAAAAGGAACTGATACTCAAGGACTGAAAGCATCTGAAGCAAATGTTTCAATTAATCTCGTGGGCAAACAGTCCATTGTGATCTCTTCACCACAAAATATTAGCATCCTTAAATTCTTTTTCTGTACTTGGCAATATTCACCATCATTTTCTCAGTGTAAATTAGTACTCCTTTTTTATTGTAGGTTTTTTTCATGAGCTAAACATTGTGGAACCGCAGTGCTCTGTTTGAATACTGTAAATTGAGCTTGAGCAACCTGGTCTAGTGGAGGGTGTCCCTGCCCATGGCAGGGGGGTTGGAACTAGATGATCTTGAAGGTCCCTTCCAACCTAAACCATTCGATGATTGTATGAAATTAGATTATGTTGCTCTTCTTACTTTGTCTGGTTGTGTATGCTGTTGCAGATGCACAGTCATGTGTTCGTGGGTTATAGATGCTAATTCCTGTGTATAGTTCCTACAATGGATAGACACATGGTTTAAAATTAACACAAGTGAGTTCAAAGAGTTTCAGTCTGCAGTTTCAAACCTAGGAAATAATGCAGTTTACTAAAATTCTGCCAGTCTAGTTGCCTCATTAATTAATTTTGCTTCATATGCAAGTACAAGCATCATTAGTTTGTATCATTTTTAGCAACATCCTGAAAGAATCAGCAAGTCAGTTTTGTGCTCAGCCTGATAAACTGTCAAGACAATTTTGCAGGCAAAGCTAACCCATACAGTGCAAATATTTACCAAGAGATTATCTATTCTTAAAACAAAGTCACTAATCCAGGTTGTCTCTTTCAGACATAATTCTGAACATGTATATTGAGCAAGCTAAAAGCATAGTAACAAAAATGTTTTGCAATGTAAGAGCTTCATGATGATCTGCTGCCTTCAGCCAAATCTCTTTTGAAAGCTCTTTGTGGTATGCCTTGCTGCACTGTGAATTCTACTTTGTTTACAAAATGTGGAGGAGACAGTGGGTAAAGTGGAAACCGTATGTGCACTTGACTGGTATTAACTGGTATTTTTGACTCCTACTGATCATTTTCCTCCTCACATGCCTGTCTCACTTGTCGGCACCATGTGGGACAGGTGACAGTCTTGTTCTTGTTCCTTGTATTTCAGCTAAAATCCGGTGTGGTTTATGTCTGAACTCTCTAGTTTTGGAGTTGTATTGGTACTTCTAGGATACAAATGCTTTATAATAAATGCTACTAAAATTACTCAGCAGCATGCCTACTTGCTACTGGAAAAGTGCTAGAGTGCCTCACGTAGCTTACAAAGCTTGGAACAGAATTGATCTGCCATCATCTTCACGCCGGTAAAGATGACACATAGAAAGGAGACCCTGGAGGTGAGAGCAGCCTGGAGCTACAGTATAGAGCTACATGGACCACAACAGCCACATCCCTCCCAGCTTGGGCGATGCAGGAGTGACTTTCCAAAGGGATGTGTTCCACAGGAGCTGCACGCCTGAGTCCTGGTGCCTCAACGAGAAGCAAACGGGATGGGTGCCCAGGACACAGGGCTGCCCGTCTGCCCACCCGGGGGGAGCAGAGCAGCTGCCTAACCCGTGCAGCGAAGGGCAAAAATGGTAGCGGGGTAATAGATTTCTTTACTGTGAACCAGGGCAAAGTGCTGGATTACTTCAGGGAACTCGGAGAACCCCGAAGTAGATTAAAGGGATTTTTTTCCTGTGAAGAATGAGAAAAAAAGATATCAAAGGTTTGTTCACTCTTATGTGTTAGAAAAAAGGCAATCCAACAGGAAAAGGCTCAAGCTATCAATTTATCTTTGTGGAAGACTGTATGGTTATTTATCTTTTTTAATTATGCTTCAAAAGGAGCGTGGTGCTGCAATAAATAACATTAGGCAACAATAAAGGGAACAGCACAGAGAGCTGACTGTAACGTGTTCCCCTCACCCTCTTCGTTTTAACCTCCATAAAAGTGTGGGGTTTTCCATGTTGTTTGAGATATTCATGAGTGTGGTATTTCTGGAAGCAAGTGAAACACAGCTGCTTGCTGATTAAGGGGATGCAGGAGATGGCAGGATTACATTAGTATGATGCATGTGCTGCTACTCGGGGACCAGCGAGTTCCCAAATTCAGTGCCAGATACACACACACGGTCGCACCTGAGCACATCTAAAAATGTGGCACCTCCACCAAAGCCTGAGCAGAGTTTGTTATCGCTTGTGTACTGGAGAAAAAAACCATGCAATTCCTTGGTGAGGATTGGGAAAGCACTGATACCTCTTTTAAAAGAAAATAATTCTGCTAACTTTGAAGGATCTTTTTCACTTTTAACTCTCAAGGCACCAGCTAGGAAGGGCACGTGAGCTGCAGCGTTTGTGTTGGGCCAGATCTTCTACATGGTGAATGCATTTTCAGCAGTAATTAATTTTACAGGGCTTACTCGGAGAGTTTTTCAGTCAGGACACTTACGAAGAGGTTTCCTTTCCGGAAGGTCGAGTGAATGGCGTGTCTCTGAAGTTTGCATCTTTCTGAGTTTGACACAGCTTGGGCAGTCAAATCCACTGGTCTTTCTTCTTGTTTGGTATTTGGAAGCAAATTAAAACGAATTAGTTAAGACTTTTTCTGGTGTAACTTTGGCCCTAAAGCTTTTTTGTAATCATGCTGGCAGTAATGTAACAATTTATCTTGCAGACAAGTCTAACAACAATGTCATCATTTCAAAAGCTAAACAGTCTCTCATATTTCTTTCAGCAGGAGAGAACTGTTGGGATTTTCATGTATGTTTTGCCTTTGTAAAAATAGAAGTTGGAGTGTGAAACATAGATCATCCTTCACACTCATTAGCATTTTAATGGCTTCTCAATTGTTAACAGATTCGATGTAGCTACTAGAAAGATAAGACTGGGTTGTGATTTACGTCTACACTTTCCAATCCTGTAGTAGTCAGTTATATTACGTTTTACTAAGTGTAATGTCAGGTCTCTGAAATAAATTTTCAACCCTTTGAAAAAAATAATAAAACGATAAAGGAAAATGCCAATATGTCCTCTCCAATGTCTTTGCAAAGTAATAGTTCTGATTTGTTATTTCTGCAGAGCTCAGAAAATTCTCCCCAACAGAAATGATAATTAATAGTATCATTTGAAAATGAAAGATTAATGTATTCTGCACAACTTAACCAAATAGTGTAATGGCGTAAAACAACATAAAAACTCACAACAGAATGATTTACAGAAATTGTAATATAAAGAAGCTATTGAAGATTTTTATTTCACTGTATTTTTAATGTATGGCTGTACGTTTTTATCAGGAACAGAGTATTTGATTTGGCTGATCAAATAGCAAACACTTCTCGACATGTACAGACCAGCTAGGATATAGCTATTACACTTTGTGTACTTGTTAACTTCCCAGAAGCAATCAGCTCCAAAAAGAGCTGTCAAACCCCAAAGCACAATGGTATAGTATTTAGAAATATTCTTAGTGTCAGGAATGATTAGAATATTCAAATTAAACAACAGAGCCTGATAACTGATTCTTACCATCTGAATACAGGCTACTCGAGCCCCATGTGTCATTCGTGGTATGTCCCTGTTTCTTCCTCGTCCTTCAAGACTGGGCTGAACCTAACCCTAGATGTGACACAGACGGTGAGGATCTAAACACTGGCGATACGTATTTGACGTGCTTCTCTGGTTTGACTCCTTTGCAGTCCAGCGCTCAGTGCCCAGTAGTTACACGTCCTGTAGCTTCGGAGTAAGCCAGAATCCAGAACATCACCAGGATCACCAGAAGGTCCACCAGAAGGTGATTTGCTGGCAGGAGTATCATTACTGGTATAGCTGAAACAGAGTCAGGACTTTTGAATGACAGAAAGATTCCTCTGTTCAGAGAAATCATTATGTCACCCCAGTATGGCAAACAACATTTTGGGGTGTTTATTCGGAATTTTCCATTTTGTCTGCTATCTCCTTATAGGCAGCTGTCCACAAAGAATCTCAGTGGGGAACTAGACGCCACTGGCATTTTACCATAGGATATTAATGCACTATCCTGTGCTGGCTGTATTATGGATTGAAAAGTCTCCAGCAAAAGTTGAAAAAAATTCCTACCTACATGGTATTATTATACAATATTATTGTCCATGCTGTACCTGCTGTATGGAGGCAGGAGATTTAAATTTTCAGGAGTGCTGATTCAATGTTTCATGACTTTTGGTGGTCTGGAGGGAAATCTGCAAGTTTTGTTTGCTATTTTTAAAAAAAAGAAAATGGTCTGGAAAGTTCCGTTCCATGGCTTGTCCAGTACGTCAGATTTTAGATGATATAATGGCTCTTTTGGATCTAAATATCTGCTAATCTTTCTCAGACTAGGACAGTGACTTCAATGCATTGGATTAGTAACCTGGTTTCAGATGAGATAGAGTTAGTTTTTGTTAGTAGCCAGTATAGTGCTGTGTTTTAGATTTAGTATGAGAATAACGTTGGTAATGTAACACACTGATGTTTTAGTTGTTGCTGGGTAGTTGCAGTGTCTACACCAAGTCAGGGACTTTCCAGCTTCTCACGCCCTGCCAGGTGCAGAAGAAGCAGGAGAGCACAGCCAGGACAGCTGACCCAGACTGGCCAAAGGGACATTCCCTGCCACAGAACGTCATGCTAGAACGTCAGATAGAACTGGGGAACTGAGCAGGGAGGTGGGATCGCTGCTCGGAAACAGACTGGGCATCGGCGGGGAGGGGGGATCCCTTCCGCATATGGTGAACAATTGCATTTGTGCATCACATGGTTTTTATATTTTTATTATTATTATTGTTGCTATTATTATTATTCTCTTCCTTTGTTATCCTATTAAACTGTCTTTATCTCAACCAACAATTTTTTTTCCATTCTTTTCCCCATCCCCTTGGGGGGGAGGGCCGAGCAAGCAGCTGCGTGGTGCTTAGTTACCGGCTGAGGTTAAACCATGACAATTAGATATTTCAATATTGACTGCAACTGTCTGAGGACGGCCTTCATGTCCTACTGTGTTAGCCTTTTCTTTGAACCAGAGCGTCAAACTTTCTGGACTTGTGGATCATCAGCCTGGTGTTATTACCTCACCCGTACTGGGGGGCGGGGGGG
>VXBL01004755.1:100196-307359 GCA_013400195.1 Aramus guarauna | reverse complement strand
AGAGGGGAGGGGGCAAGAAATGAGTCGGGCAGCTTTTCTCAGAGAGGGCATAGCTTGAAACGATACTTGCAGTATGCTGTTAGAAAGTGCCTTGAATGCACTTTTCATCACTTGGCAAATTAGATCTCTTCCTGTCAGAAAGTTAGACTCTAAAAATGTAAAATGTCTGTGGCAGAGATTTCCAGCTGCCAACAAAAAGCTCACTTTCATGAGGAAAATAATTTAAAACGCTTCTGAGTCATTGTGAAAAATACGGGCCATGACTGCGTCTGCAAAACCCCATTGAGCTGAGGCACGGAAGACAAGAAAAATTACATTCATACCACTGTGATCATCATCTGTCCATTCAGCGCAGTGCTCTTCAGGAGAAGACAAAGCTGGAGTGACAGCTCAAGGAGCAGCCTGCGCCTTTCGGTGTCACCGCTTGTGCCGACCTGTGGCACCGCGCGGGACCGGGGCAGAGACGCGTGAGAAAGGAAACCCTCCTGCAGGTTTCTTTTTCCTCTTCTCTCTTCTTCCTCCCTGAAGTCTTGATGTAAACTTGCTGTGATAGATGCAGGTGGCTAAAAATAGTGTGTTTTTTGTGTACCATACAAGCAAGCGAATAATTTTCTGCTGTAAGCAGGATGCCAAGGGACAGCAAAAACCTGATGGCAATGGCAGGTAAGGTACAATGATGGAGTGCAGCTTCCAGCCACTAAATCAGTGGCAGAGTACTTGGCACATTTGCCAATGCTGCTGCAGCCGGAGAAAAGCCCTGGGGAAACACTCCCTGCATTTAAAAATTATACTTGAGATACTCGTGTTTTATACTAGGAGTTTGATAATTTATCCTTGCGACATAGGAACCCTGCAGTAACAAGCGATAGTTCTGGCTATATTATTTGTTGCAGCTTCTGCCTCCTGGATTTAAAGATTCTTTGCTTCTAGCCAAGACTATACCATATATATCTCTTCACAAGTGTAATTGTGTCGGGGCACAAAAGTTTAAAAATGACAGTAAATGCTGTACAGAATCTAGGAAGAAGCCATCACGATCAGTTCAGATTTTCCTGATGGTACCTCTCATATCATCGGCACTACATCTGGAAGTCCTTTCATACAATTACAGCCGATGAGACAGTTCTTACGTATAGGATTGAGCTCTGACTTCTGGACAAGTAGGGAATTCCCATTTTGACACTTTGGCAAGTATAAATCCCATTATTATTTAGTGTCTTAATGCCATACTGACTATTAGGAGCAGTTTCCATTGTCTGGAATGAAATCCTGATCCTTTTGAAGTTACACGGCAAAATTGCCGTTGACTTCAGTAGGACAGATTTAACTCCCAGGGCTGTGCAGGATCGTAAGTCACCTGCCGCTAGCCAGATCCTTCGGCAGCGGGGATTCTTACCGAGTCGACCTCGTTTATGGAGTTGCCTCAGAAAGGCTGCTTAGACTCAGAGAAGATACAACTGGAATAAAGCAGGTGCCTTCCTAATTGGAAAGTGGGGGAGGCTGAGCTTCACAAGAGGTATTTAGTGCTAAATAAGGAATAGAGTCGTTTCCCTGGGGAGCTTGAAATCCTTTTAAAACTTTTATAGCTTCCTATTTCTTTGCCTCTGGTTCCCACTGCCAGATGGAGCGTTTCACGTCCCAGAAGGATGCACTTCTGTATCCTCAGCAGGCTTGCCGCACAAGGAATGATGGAGGGAGCAGCCGGGAAGCAACCCTGCTATTTGAGGGGTGCTGGTGATGCTGCTCTCGGGGTGCAAAGAGGCAGCGCAGAACAAAGTGTCTTGCCCCTCCGTTGCTCAGTATTGTTAATTGTATGGCAAAACATGTCTGAATTCCTGAACTAAGTAATGGGCTGTGAACTGCATCCCCACTGCAGCTGTATGATCTAAGAGGTATAAATTTTCTACTCAGCATGTTTGTTTCTTCCACCGTTACAAGAAAACCAGATTTGAGAGGCTGCATAGTTCCTTTCCTTTGGGTGATGAATGCAGTCTATAGCCACACTCGCCTTCATTATGCAAATAGTTCCGACAGATCTTCCTTCCTTCCACTTCCCTATTTAAATGTGCTGTTGTGAACAAAAGACCCAGTGCCATTGCAAGGACTAGTATTGGATTGTTCGCACCATTAGTTTAAATGAGATTACGATTATACCATCTGCATCCTGTTGTACTCCGTTCAAACCTTGTCATTGCTTTTGCCAAACTCAACATCTTTTGGGGTGTTTCTTTGAGCACCATTTATCTGTGTTTCCAGCCTATTCAAAGACACCTCACTGCCTGTAATGGCTGCATTTAATTTCCTTTACTTAAACATTGCCGCTTTGCTGGGTCTTTGTGTCAGATTTCCTGTTCCACATTATTAGTATTTAAACTTGCACCTTTTTAAAATCAGATGTCAAATTAACCTCCCATTGCTCTTTTTTCCAAGCATTCCTCGCTTGCTAGAATACCCTGGAAATTAGATAATTTTCTCTCATGCCTGCCATTGGCAGCCAGACATGAAAGCCAACTTCACCAACTGGCACGGTTCACCATCCAGCTGTTGGCCCGGCTGAGCACACGTGGGACTCAGACCCGAAGCCCCGTGGTGCCCTGGCAGCAGATCTGGTGATAGCCGTGAAAGGGAGCCGTGTCCTGTGTCAGAGAGCTGAGCTTCTGAGCTGGAAGCAGCTCTTCCCGCATCTCCCCCTGCCTTGGCGATGTGCTGCTCGGCACGCCGATGGTCCCAGGAGCAGCTGGCACCTGGCTGCCCGCACGGTACTTGCTGACTCGGTGAGGTTTGGCTGAAGCCTGAGGTGCTCTTTAGTTCTTAACAGCAAAATCCTGCCAGTCTGACTGGCAACACCCTGCTCTAGATACACTTGGGCATTTCCAGCAGTGTGTCTGGTTTTTAGGTTAATGTTTGCGTTTGGTGATGTTCGCTTGTCGTAGAAGTCACCTCCTGTCCTCTGGCTGCATTTCCCCGCTGCTGCGTCCTTCCTCAAATCCCTTCTCAGGACGGGTGGAGGTTGCCGTGCACGGCACGCCTGGCAGCCCGCTCCTGCTCTGCCTCTCATCTGAACGCCCGCTCATCTGACAGAGCACTGGAGATGTCACGGGCGTGTGGCCTTTGGCTGCCGGAGGTGGCTCTGGTACCCAGTGACGGGGCAGCTGGGTCTTCCTCTCCTGCCCATCTGCCTCTTGCCTGGAATGCTCGCAGGGACAAGTAAGAGGCTTGGGAGAGCACGCTGAGATGCAGCTACAGGAACAAAGAGGTGCTGAACCAGCCCTTTCCCTTTTTATTTAAACCAGCTGCAGCCACGTGAGCTGTCTGCTGGCTGCTCCCTATCTTCCAGAAGAATTTAAGTTGTGGGTAGCTTGCGACAAGTTTTGCATCATTTCTGTTGTCAGAAGTAGAACTTTTGATTGCAGAAGACTGCATCCAGGGTAAGGTTATAGTCATGGCAGATTACTTATAACATGTAACACAGATCATTAGATTTGCATAAAATTGCACAGGGAGGACAGAACAACTTGTCTTGAACAAAATACATTCAGGGAGAACAAAAGTAGTCCCATTTACGTGCGAGCGCACAGGAGTTATTTCCTCCTCTGATTTTGTAAGTCTTTCATTTGTTTCCTCATTAGAGGACTATCCATTCAGTGTAAGGACTTTATTTTACGTGTATTTTATGGCTGTATGTGTTGTGAAGGCTTAAGGAATACCATACAACACGAAGTCACAACACATCATGTGCACAGTGTGCAACACGAATCTTTTATTAAAGGGAGATGAAAGATGGCCAGAGTTAAATTACTGACCTGAGTCTTAGGAGAGCTGAAAAATTCCCTGAGGTCTGTGTCATCCCTCCTCAGCATTTTCAGTTTCCTATATATAAAACAGAAATATTAATTCCTTTCTGAGTGCCCTCAGTATTTAAACTGTAAGCTGTGTGTACTGTCTTATGGCATATATATACTCAGTATTTAGCTCAGCTGGCTGCAGTCTTTTACAGAGCCCCTAGATGCTACTAAAATTTAAATTATGGATCAGTAACTTTGCAATATTTTCTGTCACATTCACCAAAGATCATCCTACCGAGGTCTGGAATGCCACGTGTTGATTAGACAAGATTTGAAATGTGTGCTTAAAGTGTTATAGACAAAACCCACCAATTCACATGGCTTTAATAAAATGTGTACCAAATCAAAACAATAAAAATGGTAGCCAGCATCTGGCTCCATTCAGATTTTAAATATAAGGAGCATTTGGAAGATGAGTACAGGACCCTGAGTTTTAGTTTATTACAGCTTTCCTGTACACCACTATGAAAGTTGGCTTGTTAATTCAGCTATATCTAAAGAGCATTTCTGTTTTTACATGAACATTTTGCCAACTTACATACTTAGAACATTATATTACTTTCCAAAATGTTGGACGACTTCTTATTTTTT
Organism: Aramus guarauna; assembly: GCA_013400195.1. Taxonomy (NCBI): domain Eukaryota; kingdom Metazoa; phylum Chordata; class Aves; order Gruiformes; family Aramidae; genus Aramus; species Aramus guarauna. The sequence continues at coordinate 302,923 of VXBL01004755.1, read as the reverse complement.
AAGGATGAAACCTGTATTTTAAGCTGCTTTCCTATGTTGCAATGTAGTTTTTGCATTGTAGTGTTGTCATTATAAATTATTAGAAATCTGTTCATTTTTTCTGTTTAGCTTCAAGTTTAACATAGGCCTTTGAGAATGGTAATGGCATCTAATGAGACTTGTGAAGAGATTCTTCTGCTGTTTCAAAAGTGCCCGTATAGCGAGGAGCGGAAAGCTAAGATTCCCTTATCCTGTATATGACCTGACTCCAAATGGTACACACTGCTGGAGAGAAGGTAATTTAATGTCCATTATTACCATACAATCCTGCACCTCCTTTGAAGCTCTCAGCTTCAAAATCAACTCCAGTCGTGGATGTTCATTTGAAATCTTTGCCGAGCTTTTTATCAAAGCGTGACACAGAGCTGCTTCCTAAACACCTTCCCTTTCTCACACACCCAAATTAACCACTTTCTCCTCATCTAACCAAAGGGAGAGATACTTTGAGGTCCAGGCATATATAGTAGCTGCTGAAACACGACATGAAGAGAAGGAACATGCTAATCAGATTACTGAGGCACTTTAAAAGGATTTGCTTCCCTTATAGAGTGTGCAACACAGCTGGCATGTTAATTCAATTGTAAAGTAAATTATTTAAACTAATAAATCATTAACTTCATGTTTTAGTGAAGTACCTCATTAAGATGCAGAAACATGGAAATTCAATGCATTTATGAAAGTGCAAGACAACGCTCAGGTTGTTTGTGAGGTGGCAGGTTCCTCCTGTGCCTGCAGTCAGAGAGCAGATCCTCAGCTGTGGGGTCAATATGATCTACAGGTGTCCTCCAGTCCAGTGCCTTCATCTGCTGACCTTGGTAGCTGATGTATGGGCACATCACTCGGCACTTGGCGGCAGAGAGGCTGGAGAACTTGTAAAGGTTTTACAAGCTGTGAGGGAATTTGGTATTTGAAATAATTTCTTTGTGGAAGGGCACAGGGGAACATTTTATGACCCTTTGCTTTTTTTTATAAACTGAGCCTTCCCTGTGAGTTTGATCTGTCCTCCTTTCCCTGCTTCTCAGCTACGATGAACACGATGTTAATTCTGTCTGCATGGAGCTATTTCTGTTGGGTATCAGTCAGTGCTCTGCAGCAGTCCCTTGCTCCTTTGGGCCAGCAATGGCCAAGTACCCCTAGAATATGGTCCTTGATGGCCTGTTATCAGGCAATACAGGTATTTTTCATTAGAAGGTGGCAAAAAAAGTATTGGGAAGGACTTTGACATACCTTAACTATATTTATCACAAAGAGATGATACAATCTTAATGTCACCCCAGCAAAGTCCAGCCAGTGCCTGAGGAAGTCAGGTAGTCACCAGTGCCTGTGGATGAACCAGCTGGCCAGCAGGTTGGTGGAGGTGGCAATGTCACAGGCACAGCAAGAAGGAAATAAGAGTTTGCCCATTTCTGGATCTCTGATTTAATCTTTAAGTCAAAAGAGCAGAGGAAGCTGAAGCACAATGATGTGAAAATTAAGGAAGGGATCCTCACAGGTCCTGTTAACCCTTCCATTCAGTTTTCTCCTCCACCCTAATCACCTTCTAGGTAATGCAGTAAAATCAGTACATATCTTTGGCTGGTTTCTTGCTGGCTTCGGAAAGTAAATAGGTGTCAGGAGGCCAGGGAGCTTTCCTGTCATAGTGAAAGTCAGAGGAACATGGCATCTCAAAGGATTTGGGCTGGTAATTGAAAATCACCTAACATCAGCAAAGCTGAGATTTGTGCGGCAGATTTCTAGAGTTTGTATATAGACTGTAGAAACTCTGGCAGCTGAATCAAAAGAAACCATGAGCAGGTTATGTCTACTGGGTTTGGAAGTCTGCTATTAATTGCAGCTGTACATACCTTCAAGGAGGACTGTGTCTTCATATGAAATCCTGGAGGAGATGGGGCTGACTTCCCAACTGCTAAACAGAAGGAGGAGGACTTCTATTGTTAATGTGTGCCAAAAATGTGAATAAGCCCCCAGTTGCTACTAGCAGCAAAATCTTATATTTGATCCATGGAAGTGAGGTGAATTCTGGAATCCTTCATAACCAGTTTCAAATATTTGACAGCAAGTTTCATTAATGTATACATTCCTTCTGTGCAAAAAGATAATTAAACTAATTTCCAGAGAAACATCACAGACAGCATTCGTCATATGTGTGGGAATGGTATGCAACTATTGGTAATAAAGCAATGTTAAAAACCAGTGAGAGATGGCTGTATAAAACCAGAATAAAAAGAATGTACGTGGCTTTGAGAAGCAACTGTGATACCAGGGAAAAGTGTGTGTCCTGTTCTGACTATATACCAAACTCTAGGTGAAAACCCGTGCACCGCTTGGAAATCATACACAGGGAACAGTGTTTTTACAGCCAGTTTTTAACTACAATTGCCAGTAATTTAGAAATTGTGATGTTTTACAAAGAAGTTACTTTCATAGAAAGCCCTGATAGTTAAGCTGCAAGTACTGGATTGCCTCTCAGGGGTAACGAAGCAGTCCTGAGGAGACAGGTTGGTACTCGATGTCAGTGCACAGATGGCACCGTTCAGATCAGCGCAGCGCTGCATGCTGTAAGTAAATGTTGCCTTGAATCCAAACTTTCAAGACAGCCTTGTGACTATTTGGGTTTTAAAAAGTAGCACTTCTTACCTAAGCACGCAGTTTAGTACTTTTGTAGGAGCACAGGAAGTCTTTTGATCTGTGCCATCGTGTTACCTCGTAGGAAAGTGGCTCCATCCCTGACTTGAATCCTGAACTCCTCAAGTTGCCGTCCTGTTGATACTATAAATTAAGCATTGCTGGATGAGTTAAGTAAACTCCACCTTTCTGAATAGAGTTGCTGCCTACATCTGGATCATCACTGAGGATGATCTGAGTGAGCCCTGAGCTGTGGCTGCTGTGCCGTAGATGCCTGGATCAACGTAGTCCAGTAGTATCACAGAAAGGAAAGAACCAGCTTTGAGAAAACGTGATGGAGTGTATGTCAATGCACGTGGAGGTTTAAGTTAGAATGTAAACCTTAAGCCAATCTGTCCTGCTTACAAATTTGATCTGCCTAAATTACTGGCAGGAAGAGGGAGACAAGAATACAATTGAAATAAAATCCTGTAGTATTATCAATAGCAACCCTATTGCTTTTCAGAAACGCGTTAGTTGCTTTTTAATGTGCAGTGGGTACTGAAGAAATATTTAAACTATCTTTCAAGGATTTAAATGAAAATTGGCTTCTATAAATACCAACTGATTTACTTAAATGCATCCAACTGTGACAAAGAAGTGGTAGGAGGGGAAATAAATCAGAAGGAATTAAAATGCGTTTGTTTTGAGAAGTGACTACTGATTTCAGTGAAAAGCCGTATTGGGTTGAATAAAAGTAGTGAATATTTGCTCATTTATTTAAACCATATTCTTTCCATATATCAGTATCAGTTCCACTGTTAATGAAATGAATTCAATTAAATGGGTTCAGCAAAACCATATCAATTAGAAAAATTAAACTGGCAACAGTCATGGTAACACCTAAGTCTTTGATGCAAAAAGAATAATCCCATTGAAATTGATAAAATAAGCACAGAATTAATCCCAGGTACTGGACAGAATATAAATGAATTGAGCAGATATCCTGGATGTACAGTTTGTGCAGGTTTATACTGTATAGTATATAATTGTGAGCAGCAATTAAGCATGGCACTTGAGCATGGCTGTAACTGTTAATAGATGTGTAGCTGCTCTTTGACAATTCCAGCTGGCAGATGCAGGAGTTCAGGAGTCTGGGATCACATGCATTGGAAAAAGAGAAGTGGAAAATCAAGGCATTTAGGGAAGGTCAGAATTATACAGTGAGCCATGTTCATGTAATGTTTTGCCATATTATTATCTTGTTTCTTTTATACCTGTTTTAAACCTGTGCATAGCTTTCAGTGTATTAGGCAGTGTTTCTTTGTATGATTTAATAGACACATAACCAAAGTATATGATGGAGCCAAAGATTTAATAGTAAATTACTCAGCAGATGAAACTGTCAGAGATACAAAGATATTCATGAGCAACAGTTTCATCTAATGCACCAGTATGGCACCAGTAAGTCTACAATTTTACCCCAGGTGAGGAGCAGGTCATGGAGTTTGCTTTGTAATAAACTTTTTCTGCTACCCCATCCCTGCTCCAGAGCTTAGCATCTCCTTGCTTCCACAGTAATAAAATAACTAAGCAACTATTAGCGAAGTACAAGTGTATATATATTTGAACCAGAGTCCCTTCTCACACCAAGAAGAGATGTTGATTTGTTCTGTAACATCTTCTTTTCCAGATGGCTACGCAAAATGTGCTGCTGGTTTGGTTCACTAATGATTTTGTAATGTATTTTAATCTGACACCACAATTGCTTAGATCATTCTTACAGATCTATTTCTTAAAAGCCATATAAATATATCTAGAAGTACCACGTCATCTGAATGTAATTGAAGGAAGCCATGGGCTTCCTACCTGCATTAATCAACTGTAGATGAGCTTAATTAATCTCTCAGATCTAAATGGAGAAAGAGAAATGAGAGCTATTTGCTTGAAAGCCAGTATAGCAGGCTTTGAAAACATAAGAGCTGTCCTGTTTACAGGTAGGGATGTGTAATGATTGGTGTCTTGCTTAAAAACTGTTTATCTCTGTGAAGGAAACACAATCAAACACTTGGGGCTTGGTTTTGTTCCAAAACATATTTTTTCTCCCTAGACAGAACTTGCCTAAAGCTCAGCTGTGCATATGAGGGTCCATCACTAATTCCTCACAGTACACAGCCTCTTCACTAACTCCTCATCACTTATTTCCTAGGAGAGTAAAAATAAATGTGTCATTTTAATGAATATTTTATCAAATTTATAGGGGATAGAAGAGGTAGAATAGTAACAGGATACCCAACTGCAGTCTCCTTTCAGGCCGCCCCGTTTGCAATAGCTCTGTAACAATTTGGGTGGCTGAGGTGATACTTAAATAGAAATATCCACCAGAAATAAAATTCAGGTGCATATAACAAATTATGTTGACAACAGTATTTTATGCTTTAAGTGTAAGACAAACAAGTATGCCTTTTCATAACATTTTACATTTCTCTCATGTTTTGTTTGGGGGTAAATCTGCCAAACTCTTTTATGTAGCTGGCAATCTCAAGTTCAAGAAAGAGAGTTTTTGTCTTCGCCTTTTTCCCAGCAGAGTTGGTAGCTTCCTTGTGCTAGCAGATTCATGAAAATTAAATCCGGAGGGATAATTATTTTGTCCAGTCTGACCAGTCTGTTACGAACTATTAGATCTCATTGACTCTGTTGAGCTCTGTAATTTGTGGTTAGCCAAGGCCTGCTTCCCAGCAAGGCCTCTACGGTTGCTTGGAAGAGATACAAAGACAGAAACCCCATCACTTCTTTTAATAATTTTTTCCAGTGGTTAGTCACCCTCACTGTTGCAAATTTGTGCTTTATTCCTAATTAGAACTCGTCTGGCATCGGTTTCCAGCCAGTGGTGCTGCTGGGCGCAGAGGTGGATGCCTCCGAGGTCTCTCACTCTTTCTGTCACATAATTGATTTTTCATGAACAGGACAAAGTAAGGCTGAAATCAGCCCGGCAAAGCAATAGGAGACATGTTGGCTCAGGAAGCCTTCCTGCAAGACATGAGGGTAATTTTTTGTCCTATTTATTCTAATATGTTATTGAGCTTTGCATCAGGTTAGCAGATACTCTTTAATCGTGACTTCCTCTGAGGCAGCACATTGTTGATGCTAATACTGAGAAAATATATTAATCATTTGGCCTCTGGCACACTTTGCTCTCCTCCTCTCCCTAGCTCGGTCTCCCATTTCTCAACAGGATGGTAATCGACATGCAATTTCCCTATCGCGCTGATGGTTCAGAGACGCGTAATCCAGATCACTGCTCCACAGATGTGGGCTTGTAAAACTGGTGCTTCTGGATCGCTTCAGGCTCCTCTGCCTGTAGGTACGCGTCCCTTGTACGTGTAATCTCATTGTATGGGCACAGGGATGCGTATGCAGGTGCTCTCAGGCACTACATCTCGTTTAGATAATAGCATTAGTAGATAGAAGGAATTGATTTACAAGGCCTCTTATGTCTTCATTAAATGGATCATTTATGCACTTTCTTTAACTATTTGCTCTTTAGGTCTAGCTGTAGCTCTTCTCATATGGAACTGACTGGAGTTTTATAGATCAAAACCCAGGGCATAAAAAATGAAATGTTTACAAATTCCACCAGTTTTGCTGGGAATTTGGTAAGTAACGGTACCCAGTGCATTCCCATACACCTGAGAAATCCAAACTGACTGAAAGTCTCTGAAGAGATGCTGTGGGTCTGCAAATTTGATCGTGACAGATTCCCTGGTCCAGGATGCGGTTTGTGGTCAGAAGGATCCAGTGATGGCATCCCAAGATGGGCAAGTGCCAGTAACTCAGATTTTGCGCATCCCACATATTCCAGACTTGGTTCTTCCCGCTCTCCCACACCCAAAGTATGTACTCCAGCAATCTCAACGTGGAATCTGTTTCTTTTAGCTATTGGATCTGTTCCACTTCGTTTAAATAAAGGTCCAAACTCGAGAAGTGTTGGAATGTCAGAAATTGGTTTAATTCTGAATCAGAAGAGAGCGTATTTCAACATTTCCTGCAGATCAGAATTAAAGGAAAACCTTGTTTTGGAAAACTGCAGGAGAATAAATTTAAATGATTTTTCAGGATATTTTTCTCATTTTTAAAATCTTTCTGTTGCTAGAACTGGTACCTAAATTTAATCTTGCTTTTAATTATCAGAGATAATTACTGATACAGATTACTACAGGGCATAGCAGCCCATTACCACTGCTGCACATTGCACAGCAGTCTTGTATGTCTTCCACATGACTGCACCATGGGTGAACCTGTTAAGGCTGACCATTATAAACAGAAGAACATCAGCAGAAAAGAATCCCTTGCATCTGTTTTGGTGAAGTTAATGTTAACTTTGAAGTACTAGCATAATATAAAGTGAATGGCAGACCTCATATCAGCAGACAGCCCCTTTTTTTCTAGATTGCTAACAGTATTTTCTCGCCTGTGAAGAAATCGTTAGTACCATGCCCATCTGCTTAATAATAATAATAATAATAAAGTAATAATGTGGCATGGGTGTTTTTTTTTTTTTTCCAAGTCATGAGGGATATGCTAACAAAAAATTTATTAAAATACCCTTTCCAAAAAACTTGGAATCTGAACGCAACCTTTTTAATCTTCTCACTTGCCTTATGTGCCAGAGGGTATTGCTGTATGTGTGGGTGGATGAAAAAAAAGAGCTTCAGTGAAGTCTAGATAGGATGCCAAATGTCAGTGCTGTCTTGGAAGCACCTTTCTTGTCAGTGATTGCTTATCTGGTCTCAGATAAAGCAAAATTATTCAAAAACATCTTAATAAAAGTATCTGTTTGTCTTTCCTCTGCTAAATGGCAGCTTATTGATTTCTTCACTGTGCTATTACAGTAGCAGAATTTGAAATGTTTTGAAAACATCCCTTAGAGCCACACAACAATAATTAACAGCATAGCAAGTGCTGAGCAGCAAGTAGCTGATAATGACAGAGTCTAATGTCGACTGAATGCAATTAATCATGGATACTACCCATAGAGCTTTGGATTTATACTCAGTTATTGTAAAGCACTGATGAGGTCCCCTCTCGATCTTTCACAATGTATGTATTAAGAGTATCTCTTCGCCATAAGCAGAAGAAAGCAGAAGGAATGCTTTGAGACTTGTATTTCTTAATATGTTTACTATCGCTCCATTATGCAGTTAGTGGCTGGTATTCTCCCAGGAAGGCAGTATCGTAGAGAAGCAGGAGCAGTTCATGCCTCTAATCTTTCCAGCAGGCAAGACAACAGGCAATATATATGCACAGTCCCAAAGTGGCAAATAAATGCTAGTGTTTTGATGCAGGATACCTTTACGCAACCTCAAAACAACTTTTCATTGCCCAGCTTTGCTTAGGCTAAGCAACCATGATCTGTGTGCGTATCAGTGGCTTCATAATTCATATAAAATTGCATTCATTCTTTTCCTTCTCTGTTGTTCCACTTGATCAATCCACTCTAATAGCTGTTTGGCACTTGACAAGTGACTAGACTCTTAACCCTGAAGTGAGTTCAGAGGAAGTAAAAGGGCACAGGAGTTTGTCATGTCGCAGCACACCTTCAGTCAGACCTGAAACTCTTCATGGCTGAGTAAAGAGGATCTCAGTATTCAGAACTGTATCCTTCCAAACTCAATTCAAACCCAACTCACAGTCCCATCTGCTCCCCAAGCAAGGAAACAGGAGAGAATAGTGATTTTTAGACTGAAGGATGCTAGGTATGCATTCCTAGTCCTCAGGGAATTCCTGGTGTAAAGACCATCCATACCTCCTCTGTTCAGAAAAGTCCTTACCTGTCTGCTCTGTGTTTAACTTCATAATTGAATGTGAAGGAATAACTCCACTGGTATTCAAGGCATCTGGCTGATGAAAGGTGTGGCAGGCTGATCAACAGTTTGTACGCTCTTGACTGTTTCACTGGGCATGGGAAGTGAAATGTACTGCTTGAACCTTACTGCTCCTTGCTGGTCACCAACCAATCCAGGAGTGAAAGTCTGCTGATGAAAGCAAATCGTCTTCAAGGACTTGCAAAAAAAACCCACAGCAACAAAATATTTCTTAGAAGATAATGGGTCCAAAGGAGTGAATGATGATTGTTGATATGGGTGGAAGGGTTCTTCAGGACTGACTCTGAAGCTGGGCTCTCAGAACTCCATTGGTACTGATAGGCATTGAAGACACAGCTACGGAGTCAGATCCCTCTTTCTCGTTGCTGCCAGCCACTCCTTTTCAGAGTTCACAGTAAGCCTATGGACATGAAATGTTACCTGAGATAAAGGCTTAATTGGATTCCCTACCTGACCTGATACTTCAGACAAAAGGTGAAAACCTCCACTGAAGCGATGTGGTTTTTATTAATTTTGGAGGACATTAAATGAGTGTTCTTAAACTGGAAAGGATGTAAATTTCTGGGGTTTAGGCAAAAAGCAGTATTAAACCGAGGGAATGGGAAGGAAAACTCCTGTGTGGCCAGACTGTTCCTCAGCTGAACTTCAGAGCATGGGTGGTAATTACAAAGTCTACATAACTTATCACAGAAGTAGAAGGTCCTTATTCCAATGTCTTAATCATCTTGTATTCCTGAGTTTTCAGTACTCCCACACACTCCAGTGGATTTCTTGTAATAACATCTTTCCGATTAGAATGATCTTTTTGCAAAAAAAAAAAAAAAAGGCACAAAATTGTGTCTGGGGAAAGTGCCATATGACAATAAATGAAGCAGCAGCATAAAAAACCAAGCAGTGGAGAAGACTGAAACCATGGTTCCTTGGCTGCGTTTCTGGAATTGTATCCACAAGTTCATTTCCCCCCGTAAGTTGAAATGGACAGGAGTGTTTTATTTAGGCAGCTGGGAAACCAAAAAATATTATTTTGTTTTCCCAGAAAAATAATATTATGAAAAATCCCCTGTGCCCCTATAAATAAATAAGCAAAACCAATATAAATCTGCAAAATAATTAATCATTGTGTTTTGAGTAAGGGAAGATTTCATTTTCAAGGATGGTATTTGTCATGTGTCATTCTAGTCTAATTAAAGTAGAAGACATCTTTAAAGCCAAATATACCTGGAAGCTGAAATGATCATTTTCTTTCCTACCACCTACCATGTTTTTTTTTCTAAAGCTAAAATTCAGTGCAACACTCCTGAAAACAGGAGGACAGGATTTTTTATTTCATGTGTATCTTTTTGATTTTACTCCTAACCAGACTGAAATGTGTTAGTTTTGCCATTGGTATTAGTGGAAGCACTAAGGAGAGGTTTTATTGGATCAAATGTCTATCTATTTAACATCAGCATAGGATTCATATTTTTCCCTTGTTTGTATATCAAAAAGTATAAAAAGAGAACTGCTTGTGCAAAACAAGGAGTTGCGAAGTATCAGTGACATAATAGTTATACAAGCTGTTTATTTTCTGCCTTATCAGTTATTATCGGTACTTATTTCACTTCTCCCCACCACAGAGCAAATGCCAGGCAAGCAGCAGAATTTTACATGATTTTCTGCTACACCTAGAAACGTCCCTTTACTTCCGTGAGAGTGGCTGCCATGAGTCTGAATCAATGACTGTGCATGTGTGTTGTGTTCATGATGGACATTAAGTCTTCCAGGTATAATTTTCTGTCAAGAAAAGTCATTTTATTTCCAGCTGAATAGGCACTCTATCATACAACCCAACTCAAACAAAGTTATTATTTGGCTTTTTGCCAAGTCGTACAGTATAGAAAGGTCATATTTTTAATAGCTTTGTACTCCATGGTAATCAAATTTGTAAGCCTGGAGAAATAAACTACTTGAATATATCAGTGCGCTCTGTGCATGTTTAACCACTGCTCTTCTGTTCGTATGGTACCCTTCCTCCAGCTGCAACAGCAGAGCAGGCTGGGTTTTACTCTCATCTCCAGGATTAGCTTTGTACGTTCAGGTATAACGTGCTATTCATGTGAGAGCAGGACTAACTAATTTGAACTATGTCTTGCTAAACTCCAGTTTTGAGGAGTAACCCAAAAGATAGGCTTCTCCATCAGATGTCTGATGATAGACAGAAAAGGGTTACATTACTGTAAACCTGGGTGCACGTAAGTGTTAATAACTTGCTCGAATCAACAATAATTAGAAAGAACACCTGCTTTTAAAAGTCATTTTTCTTCTGGTTGACTGGGCATTGCATTTGCGAGAAATGGATGCTGATTACATGCAAATGAAATTTCTAAGGTTTTCTTGTGTTTCATTTTTTTAAAAATAATCATGCCCTGTTGTGCATCTGGAACAATCCAGCTCGGTTATTGTTCAGCAGCACCTGTATGTCAAAAAAGGAGCTGTGAAACCTTGAAAAGTCCAGAGGAAAAGAGAAAATTTTGCATCAGCACTTGGGCTATCTATCTTCTTAAACATTAGATTAACCTGAGGTTTTCGTGATTTTATAATAGCAGTTGTTATGAATTGGCTTAGAGTCAAGGTACAATCTGACTGGTGAGAGGAGATGAATTATTAACCTGTAACACAACGGCTGGGAATTGGGGCTGCCAGACAGGACCGTTAGTGCGATGTGTATTGATGGCTTCTTGATGACGAGCCTTTTGTCTGTCTCAGAATAGCTGAGGCTAGTTCCAATAGCCACACTGCTTTGGTAATGATACCTTTCTTGGTCATTGCTTTCATTGACCTTTCCCTTTTTCTTTCTTGAATTTTACCTTGCCTGCAATTTGGTGGTCAGAGTTTGAAGTCTACAAGCTTTGGCCACAATCCTTGACCTCTGCAATAACGTGAGACTCAGAGCCTAACCGTTATTTTAAATAGTCTCATATTTAATTGCTAAAAATGGTACTAAATACCATTTAGTATTTAGTCAGAAAACCTAAGCAATATTGTCATGGAGACAGAAATCTTCCTCACCTGTTACAGATTTCATTTCTACAGTGCAGTGCTAGAACTGGGCTTTATGTTTTGCCTATACAACATGTGCTACAAAATTTGGATCCAAATTACCTAAAAATGTTAATTTAAACTGGGTTGTTTAAATCATATGATGTAAATTCCGTATTCAAAATTAAAGTGATCTTCATTGGATTTAGCTTAATTCACTTTGGAAATGTCCATATAAAATTGCAATGCATTTTAATTAGTCAACTTAAAAAGCACATTTGGTGTAATTTACCTGAGCATCGCTTGTACCGTCCTCTATAACGTGTTCTCTGATAAAAAACCTGACTTTGTCAGAGCGGTGCTTCTCATAAGCATTAGAGAAGCAACAGCACGTTTTAGCTCTGTTGAATAGTGCTTGCGTTGTGACTGGGTTTCATTGTAAAATACGGCAGTTCTCAGGACTCACCTCTGAAAGACACACACTGCCGTCTTCTCCAGCGTGATCTGGGTCCTCTCCTGCAACTGCTTCCACACAGCAGGAAGCCCCAACCCAGCAGAGCACGCTGCTCCATCTAAGCACAAATCTGTCAGCTTGCAAGTGCGACGGGCTGGGGGCCCTGCTTTGCATTTTCAGTAAGTAGGTCACGGAAGCAGCGGCTTTGGTGAAGTGAGCCTGCATAACTTAGAAAATTATCATTTGTAGAGAATTAAATGGATGCTTCAATATGTTTGACAAAGGTTCTTCAGAAGTAGTCTTTGGGCTTGCATTGAGAAATGAGGAAAACGTAGTGCATTTTGATTTTTACTCTTTTTTTTTTTTTCTTAGCTCTCCAGTTTGTAGCCATCTTTTCTTCCAATCACCATTTTTTCTTGCCTACTGAAACTTCTTAAATATACCCCAGAAAAGCAATGCTTTTGGTTCAGAGGCATTTTTCCCCTTTCTTTGAGAAGAAAGAAGTTGTTCCTGTGCCAACTTATTTTAAGGTAAATATTAGTTTCAGCTAATTATCAACAAGTAACTTGTGTCATTGCATTGAAAATAGGATTTAACTAAACAGAAATATCAGCAGATTCTTGATGTTTGAAATCAGGCATCACAAAATTTTAACACATATGAAATGGTTTCATGACCATAATTGCATGTAAAGTTCTGTGACTTCTTGTTGCCACGTTCATAATAAGGTCACCATTAGCTTGGTGATGACCAGGTACAGAGCATCAAAAATCATTCTCTTGAGACCTAGATACAAATATTTACAAGACAACATTTCTTTTTTGCCTGAAGATAAATTTAAACTTCCACAGCTTTGTTTCAACAAGAGGTACTTCAGGACTGGATTGAAATCTTTGAAGAGGTAAGTTTTGCCATGAAGAAAGGGGAAAGTCACCTTCTGATGTTTTTAACAGAATGAAGTAGATCTCTGAGTGAAGATTTAAGTTGACAAAAGGCTCATTTTAAATACTTCCTCTGTATCACTCGGAGGGCTCCAGGTTGTGGCTGCTCTGCAGGGAGCGTGGTTGTGTACAGCCAGACGAACAGCCCGTGACACCGACACATCGCTCGTGCGGCAGCTCCGTTCTGGATGAGGTGACCGATCGCCATCCGCTTGCAGGGAATGTTGTGGATAGACTCAGTGAGTGGCTGCAGCCAGGCAAAAAAAAAAAAAAAGCTTCAAAAATTTCCTCCTGTAGGAAGTGTGGACTCTGACTTACTGGTTACTGGTTAGGCTCTGACTGTGTGACCAGCAGTTGGCACAGCCATCTTCGGGAGCAAGTCTGGTGAAGACAGGTGTTGAGATATCTTACATTTTGTATGTTTTGGTGTTTCTCACCAAAGATGTCTGTGAGTCTGTTCCTTACTGACCCATGTACCCTACCTGAAACGTTACGCGATGTCTCTGCCTTTCCGCCCTGTTTGGTGCCCGCTATTTCTCCTCTCCTTGGACTGGTGCCACAGGACAGGAATGGTGCCTAAGCAGCAAGGAGGTGTTCTGCACACTGGTGCTGTTACAGTCCCAGTACAATCAGTCAGGCAGTTGGCCTGACATGGCAACATCATGATGGATCCACGTCTAGTGCCTGCCAGAAAAGACTTCCAGTGTCTTATGGATGCCAGTCTCAGCCAAATAGACATTACAAAATAAACCAGAAATAAGGGCATTCTCTGAAACTTTCATCTGGAAAAGTCTCATTAAAGTGAAACTGAGACCTTTACCTGCTTACGAGTGCAGAAAACACGGGATTTCACTCACGCTGTGCCGTTGTTATCCCCACGCAGCAGCTGGGGCAGTCAGACAACCGCAGGCTGCTCTCCCAGCCTGGGACTCCTTTAAACCACACAGCACGTTTTGTGCGGTGCCACACCAGCCTTTCGGCCTTTAAGTCACCAAGACACTATCTCAACATAGCGATGTGAAGATTTGGAAGCCAGAGCTTTATTTTGGTGGCTGAAAATGTTGAGGTTTTTAATTTAGGAATTGTCAAACTTAACCAGGAATGACAATTCATAGGCAGCGCACTGTCTGCACTCTGGTAGCGGTAGAAGTGGTCAAAAGATTGTCTGGAAGTCATGGAGGAAAAGCACAGAAACAGAAAAAGAAGAAGGAAATTAACTAAATTAAGTCAGTAAAGAATAAAGGCAGGCCACAGGAATGTTAAAGTCTATGTGACAACATACCTTTTCTTTTATATTCCCTTTTAAAGTAAAACAAGGGATGTATCATTGGAAAGGCAGGTTGATTGTCTGTGAAAACATCAGTTAAGCTTGAAAGAAAATATTCAGTGAGCATAAAATTCACAAATGCATAAATCCGTAACTTTGTATGATTTGAAAAGGAATCTAGGGTTACATTTCCCTGCCTCTCACAAACCCAGACTCATTAAGGGCGGTTCCAAGGAACCGATTGTGGAGGTCTGAAGAAGAAGAGGTTTGAGTACAGCAGGAGGTTAGAAGGTAAGTACGGGGACAAATAAGCAGGGAACCTGCTGCAGGCCCCAGCAGGATGGAAAAACTGGCAGAACTGTATTCATTATGTGATGAGAAGCTATGGCGTGGGCAGAGACTTGGTGGAAGACAGGGAAGAAGACTAGAACTTGGTATTTCCAAAGCCGCTGGAGAGAATGAATGCGTGCTCAAACCTCTAACACTGCTGCACAATCTTTGATCTGAACAGCTGGATGTTTTCTCTTGTTTAATACCTGTACTATAGTCTGCAGTCATTGTGCTTGAAACAGCTCGCGGGGGTGGGAAAGGGCAGTGCCCAAAGTCAGCCTCCCCACTACCCTTCCTTTTTCTTACCTTTCCCCTGGGCCAGGTGGAGAAGGACAAAGCCAAAAATGTAAGTCATATTAAATAACTGGCACATATAACTTTCCAGTATTATCAGATGTATTTCAGGCATGTTCTTTGCTATGTACTTTGCAAGTTCCTTGCTATGTACTGAGTACATTTTCGATGGCTTGTGCTCCTGTGGGTGACTCTCTCCAGGGGCATCCAACCACAACCGGTGATGAGTTACCGCAAAGTAGAGGTAAAGAGGAAATGGTGGTGAATACAGATATATGTTGAAAGGCTGGCTTGCAAATAATTTTCTGTGGTGCCAAATCCATAGTCCCATGCATGTTAAAAGTCAAGGTCAAATCCATTTCTAATGTATTTTACATAACTGCATTAGAAGAAAGCTGGAGAGGGACTGTTTTCAAGGATGTGTAGTGATAGGATGAGGAGTAATGACTCTAAACTGGAAGAGGGTAGATTTGGATTAGATTTTAGGAAGAAATTCTTCTCTATGAGGGTGGTGAGGCACTGGAACAGGTTGCCCAGAGAAGCTGTGGATGCCCCATGCCTGGAAGTGTTCAAGGCCAGGTTGGATGGGGCTTTGGGCAACTTGGTCTAGTGGAGGGTGTCCCTGCCCCCAGCAGGGGGGTTGGAACTAGATGAACTTTGAGGTCCCTTCCAACCCAAACCATTCTATGATTCTATGATTGTCTGAACAGAAAGAGCAGGTGCTGTCAGCGGTATCAGGAGCAACCTGCCCCTACATCCCCCAAGCACTGTGGAAGGCAGAGTTTACAGCACTGAGCAGCTATGCACGATAGTGCAAGTGATGTGTATCTAAACCGAAAGAGAAATCACGTAGTGATTCCTTAATTGCATTCATTTGTATGGCTGAAGAAATAAGTTGTTCTCTTTTTCAGACAGCATTGTGTAACGCTGGGCATCCCACATATGCATTTCATAGGGACATAGGCTCCAGCCCAGCAAAAAAAATGAGTGCAAGATCCAGAAAGGAACTGTCATAATCTGAAGTAAAACATTTCAGTGAAAAAGGCAAAATATTAATTGTGCTGTCATCCAGAACCAAACTCAAATGTCGTTGTGAATGTGCCTCTAATTGTTTGGATCATGCGAGGCATTGCTGATACAAGAGCTATCTGGGAAGGAAGTATTTGTGTTTACAGGCGTCTGAGAAACACACAGAGTCACAAAAGGGAAAGGGTAGAACAAAGAAAGGGTTGGAGGGGACGAGGCAAGGTTTCTTGTGCCTGGTTTCCCTTCCTTTTTTACTTAAAATATTTGTATTGCAACACTGAGACATCAAATGGTTAACAGCCAAAGACAAAACCCACTGTGACCGTCAGGTCTCTGTGCAATCATCAGCAGAACTAGCTATTCTAGCCAATTTAATAGCTTGAAAATGAACTCATTAGTGGTCTTTTATCAGTGGAAAAAAGTCTATTAAATCCGGATGTGTGAAGAAGCAGTACGGAGGCTCATTTCCATCCCACTTGTGACCTGAACAAATCAGAGAAATGCTTTTCAAGGAACAGGGTCAGGCTTGACTGCAATAAGATATTTTCTACACACAGCACCCAACTTGTATCTTTCCTTCAAGTTTCTGATGCAGTTAATTTTAATTTACAGTCTATTTGTCGCTCCCCACATCTCTCCCTCTCGTCCCCTTCCCAGCACCACGGTCATCCATAAACATGGGGGCTGTTTATACTTTATAAAGAGAAAATGTACTACAGTCTGTTGGATTTCTTGATATACCTGCCCAGTGATAGCCTTCTGACAGCTCTGGACTCCACTTCTCACTGACTGAGGCAGTAAGTAAAGATTCAGATCCTCATCTGGAAACTAAGGACCGCAGCAGAATGATGCTGAGCAGTAGAATGGTGCTCATATACATCAGCTTGGGATCTAGCCAGAGCTACACGCAGAGGCAAAATGTACTCCAGCCTTGTTCTGCCCCTTTGGTGAACAAAAAGCCAAATGTGAAGTGTTGAGATGTTCTTCTCCCAGAAGAGGCAAAACACTGTTTATCTCAGGACATTGACATTGCTCTGGAACTGTCTTAAAATTATCTATAAACAGCTGTTTCTGTATTTTTTGCTTCTAACGTGATGCACAATGCTGAGTGAGCGAACTAACCTGCGACTAAAGCAGACATTATCCTCAGAAGGTGGTATATCTGTGGGATAACACTGTAAGGCAGCTGTCTGCCTTTTAGCAACAGTCCGCAGTGAGTTTTAAATCTTTAGCCTCTTGGGGAGATGAGCATTTAAGGACTGCTGTTGACCGAAATATTCAAAAACCATCTCATGTCTTGGCACGAATGAGTTAACGATCTTTATAGGACTAACGCTAAAAACAGCTGCCTCAGACACTTGTGAAACACTGTGTTTCCACAACTGTTGTTCCTAGAGGGCTGTACGCTGTCACTGCATACGTAGTGACATAACACTGTCTTCAGCACTGTACGGGAAAGGCTGTTCCACTTTTTCCTTGCAACTTTTTGGTCAAAAGTTAAACTCGTAATGGAATTAAATTATTTTTTTAAAATTTAATTCCAGGCATTTTATGCACACGTGTTTAAACTTGCATTACTTAATAATATACTGGGATTACTTAATGGCCTCTCATCCTGCCCTGAAACATAACCCTATTATTCCAGTCTTAGCTCTCTTATGAATAGAAAATCCCAGCTATGGTAAATTCCTTTGAAACGATGCTGGGATTTTACAGTGAGTCTGTGGGCTAGTTTGAGACCACCAAACTCATTTACTGTTGTCTGTTAAGCCAGGCATGAATCACAGATCTCTGGGGTGAAAATTCGCTTTATTAACCCCCTGGGTCACCCAGCTACCAAGGCAACGGCTTGCTGCAATGAGCAGCTCCATAACTAAAGCATCAGCCACATGAAATCCAAATCCCTTGATTAGAACAAGGGCTGGTGAACCTCAGACCGGGCACATAAATACTTCCCAGAAGTTTGTTTAGCTCTTTGCAGAAGCTGTTCTCCTTCACTTGCTTTGAAAGGAGCAAAATTGAAAATTGTTCCCCAGCCCGCTTCGCCAGCCTGATAACTTGATTCGCGTGGTCTCAGCCTGACGGCACACCGCAGCAGTTCTCCTGTCATTGCCTTCTCTGCTCCTTCTTGCGTGCCCGTGTCCTGGGGGATGCCCAGGAGTCCAGGAGGTCTGGACATGTTATTAGCTTGTCTTGTAGATGCTGTAAGGTTTGCTGAGCCCCTATCATGTACGTTATTGAGCATCAGAAGAGGAGGCACAGGGGATACTTTATCCCATGCAGTCCAAGCCTGAATAAATTTGGAATTAAGACTAAGTATTTATTTAATATTTTAAGGCAAGCAGAAATGTAGTTTACCTGGAAGAAGATTCCACCCTGCTAGTTCTTCTGAAGTCTGATTTAATTGCTGCGTCTCTCTCAAAGACATGCAAAAGGTCGTAGAATTACAAGAATATGGCAAGTGATCGCAACAGGAAAATTTTGTTGAACGAGTAATTCCCTGTCTGATTTAAGGTGTCACGATTTGTATCCTGGTGCAGCGGCAGATGTCCTGCAGCACAGGCAGGCTGCGGTGGAGCACTCTTAGGCAGGTACCATTATTACAGAGCGTCGCTCAATCTGCTTTCTCGCTGAAGCTTTTGACACGCTGTAAATTTGTTTGTAAAATTCCACTGTGCTTTGCTTAGCACATCTATAGACTGGCAGATGTGTGCATTTGTTGCTGAGAAGTAATTCTGTGTTATCTGAAGTCCCATTTTTATGTTTCAAAGTCTTTCTCCACACATCACTGGGAATGTTAAACTCTCACAAAGCAAGGGGAGAGCACCATTTAAATAACACGCATACAGATAACGTGCTGGCTTTTATTCTTTGTTCTCAGAAAGTATGTACCGTACAAGAAAAGAACATGGTCACCTATCGCCTTGCTGGAGCAACTGTCATTCCTAATTCATTTATACAGGGTACTTAAGATGCCTTAAGCAAACTAAAATAGCTTTAAAGGAAAATTAATCCAGTTTGACTGGAGGAAACTAGGGTTTTTTTTCTAGAAGTGTAACACATTTGTTAAAGAAAGAGGTTGTGCTGCTTTTGTAGGCCCATTTGGAAGGACTGTTCATAAAATCCTTTGCCACGCTTTCACGTCCCCGTGGTGGGAAGATGGCCGCATAGCCAGCCGCTGAGCACTCCTCCAAGCCAAAGGGACGGGGTGGATGCTCCTGTCGTTGCTTGCCTTCGGTTCGGGTCCAGCTGAGGCAGCGTGGGCTCCGCTGTGCCAGGTGAAAGGCAGCGTCCTGCTCCGCGGCGAGACAGAGCCCCTCGTCTTACCCGCCAGCGGGAGGGAGACCCGAGCCACCCAGCCCCAACGGTGGCCGGGCAGCAGTGCCGGCTTTGGATGTCTCCCAGCCAGGCAATCGGGAAACGCAGGAGCAAGTCCTCTGCTTCCAAGAGAGAGGACCAGGCTGGCAGAGTTGCGAGAACTGAGAGGATGAGCTGCGCAGGAGTGAGTTTCCCGTAATGACTCCAGGACATCACCTGTTGGCCCTGCCTGAGCTGGGCATGTTGAGCAGACACCTTGAAGGGCAGAGTTTAACCTCTTCTCTGCAACGAAGTTTTTGAAGAGGTGTGAGTTGGCTGAGAATGACTTCTCAGCCTTGTCTTCTTTTCTTCTCACCTCTCAGGGAGCCCTGTTCCCGCGGCTTTTTGTGTTGAAGGATTTTTACTTTGCTGCTCTGTGAATAGAGATTTAAAGCAGTGATTCTTCTAGGTACAGTAGTGAAAGCACTTCATAGAAATTAACACATTATTTTGCATTAAACTCATCAACTTACTCTTTTCTGGAGTGGGGAGAAAGGCACTACTGACACGTATGATGGTTCTTTGGTTCTTATATGTACTACTCTCTGTCAGTTTGGTGGCAATTTGGTGTGCTACTCCTCAAAATCACAGTTGAGATTAATTAATGGGTAACGTGTCAAAGTAGCAACCCTTCTTTAAGTGGCTGCATACTATCAAGAACACTACAAAAATCTTCCTAATGGTTGTACGATGGTATTTAATGTTGTTGTGTAACAGTAATATCACTACTAGATTTTGTAGAGGTTTTTTTCCTACATCTTTTAAAATCACACAGATTCTTAAAGAGCTGATTTCTGTCATCTGTATACGTGGAAAAGAGTTGGACTTTTGTCCTGAAAATGTATTCCAGGTAAAAGGAAGAGCCACAGTCAATTTTAAAATTACAAATGTAGGTAGAGAAACAAACTCCCAAGTTGTATGTTTTTCATTACTTATATTAAAGTTCTGTAATTACATCTATGAAGGAAAGACTTTTATTTTTTTTTAAAGAATTGTGAACTCACACAATTTCTTGTGAAAAACCTCTAGGTATTATACTAGTTGCAAATAAAGCTATCTAGAAGCAAGGTGAACAGACTGCAGTATTTATTTAGGGACTAAAAAGATTCAAAAATTCCATCTTGGCATCAATGAAGAAAATATTTTTTGGAAAACATTGAGACAAAGCTCTTTAGAAAATTAAGGGGATTTGTCCATATACACGTTTAAAAAAAAAATCTGGACTATGTATATGTAGCATCTCTTAATTTTCTTTATAGATTTACAAATTGCCCTGCCATAGAACATCACGTGGCTATTTAGAGCTAGACATTGCAACATAGCTTGGATATTTATTCTGGTACCTCATCCCAAAAGTACATTGAGTGCATGCTTCCCGAAGTCTGGGCCAGTACTTACCCCTGTAATGCTGTCTTCTTGGTCAACGTAAGTGGTCTGTATATGCTAACGTAGCTTCACTTTTACACAGACTGCACTGTTCGTACACCACCTGTTGTGCAGGATAATATGCGTTAGATAGCAGCAGGACCATTTAATAGATATTTTTTAGACAAAAGTCTTTCTGGGTTCTGATTTAAATTCTCTAAGATACCCGTGTTTATATATCATAGCGTTAAGACTAGAATGCTGTTCAAGAAACACCTCATACATCGGCTGACACGGTCATCCTGAAGGTCAAATTTTAATATTCAGTAATTACTATTTTGAATGCAACCTAGCATTATTTTAAAGTGGTTATAATTATGTAAATGTGTTTATAATTTATTTTCATATTAGAATCTCATTAGTGTAGTAATGCCAAGTGTATTGGATTCAAATATATTTTGTCTGTTCCCTGTTCTGCTGGCCAGCTGGTTGTTCCCTGTGCAGTTCAGGACATCCTTAAGAAAATGTACCTTTTGTTCTGCTTTGATGGAGAGTGAGCAGAAAGCATTAGTCTGTCTGATGAGATGGGACTGAACTGTTGCATAAATCCCCAAACAATGGTGAATTCCACCTCATTGTAAAAAAAAAAAAAAAAAAAAAATGCATCTCATTAGTTATCTGCTGTCATTTCCTGCCAGGGTATCAGCTTTAGAGCACTCCTTTGAAGTGTCATATAGCTGTTTTTAAAATAGGAGAAAATGATTTTGGAGCTTTAGAAGAATATTGGCATTTTTCCTTTAACAAATTAGAAGCTGAAGGAAGACAATTGAAAAAAGGTGTCTTGTCTCTCCTCCCTGCTCTACAAAAACGCTGTCCTTTAGGCAAGATCTTTCAGGGATATGCGGTCTCCTGACTGTCATCACTTACACCATAGAGAAGCACCTATGAAAAGCTGAGAAAAACAATGTTATTCCACCAGTCTGCAGATTACTGTAAGTATTAATATGGTCATGTAAAGATTCCTAAATAAATTACAATGATAGTGAAAAATGACAGTAGCATCTAATAATGACTTACATTTCTGAGACCCCAATGTCAAAATGTTCAGACAGATGAAGTTCATAAAACTGTTACAGACAGACACAGAAAATATAGTAGCTGTGACTCTTGTGTTGCTCCTGTCTAATAAGACTGAGCTTTGAAAAAGTCATTGCATGATTATTTTGATTTAAAGCGAAGAGAGGTCGTATTTTTCCTGTATAGAATTGTCTCTATAGGGGGACATATTATGTAATGCTGGCTGCATTTAAGGACCAAAACTTAAGATAGTATTGATTTAATCTGTCAAGTAGGTTTTCTGTTGCAGTGTTTTATTAATTGGAGTGGTCACTACAGCACTGAATGTTCTCCTCATTCCTGAAAATTATTTTGGCATAATGGGTTCACTCTGACTTCAGTCTACCTTTTTATAGCCACGTGTGAGTCCTGGGGAGCACAGGATGAAAGGCAAGATGCCCAGCTCCCAAACATGTATGGCTATACCAGAGGAACACACAAAGCCCAAACACTAAAACGTGTATCTCTATGACAGTGAATTACCCAGGCTTCATTTGAGCTGCAACTTCGAGCATTACAGTCTGGCTGGTAAAAAACACACCTGGGAGCACTCGTCTCAGAGATGCTGCTGCGGCCAGTGGCCACGGATGAACCAGATGTCCCATGGGCTCTACAGCCGGGATGCAGGGAAGGCCATGGGAGTGGGGATGCTGAGGTGGATGGGTGGATGGGAGGGGATGCTGGGAAGGACAAATGATCAGGGGAAAGCACAGTACAGCCTTGAGTGCATTCAGTAACTCCTGAAATAATACTCTGATCGCGACTCCAAGGTTGCTGTCTCCAAGATTGTTTTCCCCATAGCAAAGCGGGACACATAAGCTTTCAGCTGACTAAAACCCACTTAAGTATCTCTCCTATTCATTCCTACTGTGCTTTGCATTTCTCTTCTATGTTCCTCACCGGAAGACATAATGGAGACTGTCTTGAGGCATAATGTAAATAGAATTTCACCTGTGATTGGAAGCCCAACACCCGCTTGTAAAGTGCAAGAACAGACGTGGTGTGATTCATTTTCTATCAGGCCTTTGTTCCATTTATTCTCTTTGCTTTCCTACTCGGTTAACTTTTAACAAGAGTGAACTCTTTTGAACAAACCCCTTGTGCATTCGTTTTAGTACTTTCGTTTATCTCCTGATGCCTGCTGTGGATAGGAAGCCTAAAGATATTTCATTAATGAAGCATATGAAAATGAACCAAGTGGACAAAGTAAGCTATTAATTAATTTTCATGGTTTTTGGTTATCAGGGTTGTGCAAAATAGTTTGGACAGATTAAGAATACATTTTAACCTTATCCCAAATACTAACTGAGTGAAACTGGAAGTCAAAGTATTTAGCAGCTTCTGTAGCACACACTACTGTAGGTTGAAAGCAACGCAAGAATTGATGACTTTGGGCTCACCAAGCACAAACCACCGACACTCACCTGAATGGGGAATACCCACTTGCAATAGCAGAAGGAATGTCTGTAATCTCAGGTAGACAACTATTAGCAAGGAGCTTTTCATAGTAACATCTGAACAGATCTTTTAATGCACAGAGTACAGAGGAAAACTACAGCAATACCCTTTTGTAGGTTAAAAGGGGATATATACATTAGAAGCATTGGTCTTGTAAATGAAAAGAGACTCAGATTTGTGAAAGCGATTTTTATTGTTGAGATCTAAGACTGGCTCTGTGGCTCGCAGCAGAGGTACGTGGAGCTCAGTCCTGTGGCTCTGATGGTGGACAGCTGTGGACACAAGGGCAGAGCGTGTCCTGCTCTGAGTGGTCTCTCGCCACCCACCGACCAGCAGCTGAAGCATTTCCTGAGCGAGGCGGGGTGTTTTGCACCACTGCAGGAATAACAGGGGAAAAAAAAATGTGTTGCATAAATGACTTGATTAACGTATATAAATTGTCCAGCTTAAGACTAACTGGTATGATTGCATAAAACCGGAGAGCCCATTGATTTCAGAGCTCCTCTGAGTTTATTGTATATGAGCTATTCTTTTTAGAGCAGCCTTGGTGCAGTTGTCCCAGGTTTTGCCTGATTTATGGGTCCATTCCAGTAAGTGCTAAATGCCCTCCACTTACAGTTAATTGAGTGCCCCACCACCAGCAGAATTTAGCTGCTAATCCTACTCCTTGTGATCACTTGTTTTCTCATTCAGGGTATGTTTCACTCCTTTGCCTGGATTCCAGTTTCAGAAAACTCTCCCCGTACTGCTCCTCCTATCCTACCTCCTGAGTGACAAAGTCTCTCGGCATCTCATTTCTCTACGTTGCACACTACTTTCAGAGTACTGATCAGACCTGCAGATCTTCCCCTGCCTAGAAAGCTGTTCGTATTTAAAAATCTGTTTGGATACTGTTTTCAACATCTTGAATGTAGGTAATACACCATTTTTAGTTGGTATCTACTAGTGTATTTTATTTTCCTTGAAGAAATGCTTCAGTATGGGTCCCTGTTCCCCTCTTACTGTAGGTTACTGTTTAATGAGCTTTAATAAGCTTATATGCTGAGATAAATAGATAGATAGATTCTGCTTCCTACATTTAATATAATGTGTTGCCATGGAGATAAGTTCTTCTCTATCTGACAAGTGACAAATAAGCCAAAGAAGGCATTGCCAAAATAGTTCAAAGATTGGAAATGTGACATTAAAAAAATCTTTTTGCCACTGAGCTAAATTATTTATTTTGCCTCTCTTTTTGCTGTTCTATTTTCTCTCTTCTCTCTGGAACCAACTTTAACATCTCCACTCCTGCTAACAGGACTGGCAGGCAGGTCCCTTTGGAGTTATCCCAGTTCTGCTCCATGAACTGGGTTACGTGTTACTCAGTGATGGAACTGGCATTTGCCTCCCTTGTCTTGCTCTCTGTTCCCTCATTGGCAAAGACTGAAAGGCTTTTCTCCATCACAGATCCATCACTTGGGTTTTTTGTGATCCCATTTCTAGCAGTTCACTGTGCAGCACTGTGGGAATTGTATCAGTTGGGATAACTCATAAGCTCGTCTCCTTCTGGGGTTTACAGTCTCGTTATTTTAGCTTGTCCTTGGTACTTCCCCATAGCTCTTTACCATTGTGTGAGTAACTCTACTGGATTAGCAATTTAGGGTTTTGTTCTTGAGGTTTGCTAGTTTAATTGGTTAGATGGATTGACTAATCCATTTAAAATATCCACCTGTCAGGGTAGAGCTGGACAAATGCCGCCCTACATGTGTTCAGACACACGCTGAAGCACTGGAGTCAGAATTGTTTTCTTTTGCCTCATTAAAGCACTCGGGAGCACTGCCGCTGGTTTAACCCCTAACACGGCAGTAAGGGCTGTGCACTGAGAAAGCACAAGACAAGGTAGTCTTCTCAGCGGTGTAAATGGCGTGAACAGTGGGAGTAGTGCGTGGAGCTTCCCCGGAGGAAGGAGAGAGGGACTCTGTTGAACCTGAATGCCTTGAATTGACCATTGACCCTCATGCTAAAAGATACAGTTTCTGACATTATTATTAATTTTTGCTTTGCAAAGGCTCTTACAAGGGCTGCATCTTACTGCACCAATCACTACCTTGACTTGTGTCTTCCACCTTTGATGTATTCACATCAGCATGATTTATTTGTTTCAAAGAAAGGACTGGTTGAATTTCATGTCTGTGGTGTAGATACCAACATTCTTAAGGAAAGTTGTGGCTGACACGAGTGCACGTGGTAGGGTTTTCAGAGCAAAGCACAATGAACCACTAGTTCAAGAAACCTGAAAACCCCTCCTGCCCTGCTAGAAAAGCTTGCTGCTCTCTTTATTGCGTATTATTTTAAGGAAGACATACGAGTTTAAATAGGGAAGACATAGGTTTGAGTTGCAGTGAAGTGAAGCTCCTGGAAGCATACAAGGTACATTTTTCAAATTCTTCAGAAATGTTGTGCTAGCAGCATTTAAATGTATAGAAAATTTACAAGCTTTTTGTTTGTTTTTACCTGAATATTGAGTACTCTTCATTCATATTCTTTTAATCAGCAGAATATTTTTTCACCTACCTCACAAAATGTTACTTTTTTTCTTAGCTTGATGATCTAAGCAATATAAGAAAGTCATATACAAATTGGTTGCTCCATTATTCTTTCCTCCAACCAAAATTTCTCTAATTTAACCCTATAATTTTATTCCAAGATTAAGTATTCCTTTGAAACTTGTCTGGTTTATTTTTAAAAATCTAAATGTTTCTCAGGGAATCCAAGTGTAAAGTAGGGGAAATGCAGAAGTAGTCAATGAAGTCCTTAATTTCATGTAAGTATTAACAGAAGCACTACTCTGGTGTTCTCCATAAGAAATAAATGACAAAGAGCTGAGAATTAAGGAGGAAAGAGGCAAGGGCAATAGGATAGGTATACGTCATGTAAGAGGGAAAGAAGAACATTTCTGATCTTTGCATTTAATAGTTCTGAATATTTTTTGCTTAAAATTAACTAGTCACAAGAAAACCTGGTGGTCCCCATTACCAGCTATTCTTCCAACCTTTCTTTCAGTTGTGAATGTTCACATTTCTAAAATTGAATTTTCATGTTTGAATGTATCAGTTGAAACCACTTAGTTTCACTTGGCTTCGCACTAGAGCTATTAAAGTTCCTGTCATTTTCTTTCTTTGCCATAAATTGGAAAAGATTTGGGAAATATTCAGTGAAACTGAACTGAGCTTCTAAAAAGAATTTGCTTATTTCAGGATTTCTTACAAATGTTTTTCATAAGAATTTTTAAAATAATGGTCTAAAGAATGGGAAAAATATTCTGATTTTTTTTCATTGAGTAAAGTTGATGTGCCAGAGTAAATCATGTTTAACCATTCCAGAATAAAAATGTTGTGTCTGTCCACTGAATTTTCTACCTTAATGATGGAGCTGCATCTGACTATGATAGAGAGTTCTCACATCAGTGTTCTGATATATATATTAGAAAATTATTATATTAGGGTATATATTAGGAAATCATAAAATTTCAAAAGTTATGGTTGAACCAAACCTTATGAGGTCTCCAGTCCAACCTCCTAGTCAAAACAAACCTATGGCCAACACTGGATTATGTTTAGCCAAGGATGGTGCCTCCTTAACCCTGTTCTACCATGTTTTCCTACCAAGGAGAATTTATCTCTGTCACCTTTGTAAATGCCCTTCAGGCAGTCGTAGGCTGCAACTAGATGACCCCTTAGCCTTCCCTTCCCCAGACCAAGCAACCTCAGATGTCTAGTGTCCTGTGCTCTAGGCCCTGGACCATCCGTGTAGCCTTGTGCTGGACTCTCTCCCGTTTCTCAGGATAATGTCTAAACAGAGGAACAGAAACCTGGGCACAATATTCCACTTTCAGCTTCACCAGCACCAGATGGAGGTTGGTGGTAGCTGTCCTGACCTGCTAGCCGAGCTCCAAGACAGCCCTGCATGCATTTTGCTTTATTTGCAATGAGCACACACTGTTGACTCACATTCAACTCAATGTCCATCACTACCCCAGGTCCTCTCCAGCAGGGCTGCTACCCAGCCAGTCACTTCCCAGCGGGTAGTCCTGCCTGGTGCAGAACAGTTGACTTACTGAACTCCAGGAGATTCTCCAGGTTTTCCAAAGTCTGGTTTCTCCAGCCTTTACCTGGTGGAGGGCAAGACAGTCATCTTAGTTTGGGATCATTTGCAAGGATGCAATTCTGTCTCATCGTCTAGGTTATAGAGGAAGATATCACACAATATAAGCCCCACAGCAGTTTTTGACAAAGAAGTTGCTGCCATGCAGTCCCCATGATGTAGCACATAGCTCGATTTCACTTTGCAGAAAGAGTATTAAAGAAAACGTATAGATGACATATTCCTAATAACCTCTTACATCAGAACAGAATCGTTCTTCATATAACTCTTCTGAATTTGGAAATTATTTTTCTCCTTATTTGCATGAGTAGATAATCTGTTCTTTCACAGTTTAACAATAGTAATCAATATTATTAGAAGGGTTTAACTTTTTGTATTGAGAAGTCATAACTTTGAGAGAACAGAATTGATTTTTTTAGAGCCTTGCTAACTAATAAGTATCATAATTTTCTTCTCATTTAAAGATATTCTTCTTCTGTCCATCGAGGTACAGAAAAGCTTCTGTGAAAAGTTATTAGTGTTTAAGAAGAAGCATTGGGTATTTGTCAAGAGCTGTACTGCTAGCAAACTACTGGTGTTCATATCTGCGCACACCATATATTTTAGTATTCACCCTGTGCTAAGAAAATGAGGTGACAACTAATTATAAGCACAACTTCACATAAGTCACTTATGCCAACTCCTGTGCGACACCACTGAAGTGGATATCCAGTATATCTATTCTGAAGCACCATCATTCAGGAAGGGACACAGACCAGACTGGAGCAAATGCAAGTCTGAATGAAGCCAGATGCACTTTACCCTGTGATTATAGTCATGGCAAGGTTCAAGCTCACATTTTCTTCAATTTTGATAAAGAAAGAGAGGACTTACATGACTGAAGTCTATTGGAAAAATGTCCAATATGTGGAAAAATTCCACATATAAAAAAGCAAGGCAAACTTTTCTCCTCAGAAGTGCAAGTGGAGTTCAGTTTCACTTCAGGGCATGGGTATGCAGACCCAGGCTTACTTAGATGAGAAGTGGCTGTCTGGCCGGGTCTCCAACATTAGTCACAGAACTCGGGACTTTCTTACTGCCTATAAGGTTATCATTTTGCCAGTACTATCCCTCCTCCCAGGGGACAATGCATCTCCCTCAGTTAATGAGTACAAATGAAGTTTCCCATTCTTCTCTAGATTTCTCTCTCTTTCTCCCTCTCATTCTCTCTCCCACACTCATGCTCATCACTTTCTGGGAGCAGGCATGCTCGTGACATTTTACCAGTAGCAAAGAGGGCAAAAATCACCTTTGACTAAAACTGTTTTTGAGATAGGTACCTAATGTGAAGTGTTGACTGCTTGCATGTCAGATGAATGGGTTTTCCTAAGGGTTTTGGAGAGAGAGAGCACTAACCTGAAGGGCCTGTACAATCGTGTAACATTTCTTCTTTTGTTTCTTACTGTTTGCTCATGACAGCAAAGGAATAGACTGACTTGGTGCTTTAACCAATACCATAGCCATGAGACAGTTTTACTTCTAGTTTATTAAATCTTCTGGCAGGTTGCATATGTGGAGGGAGTCTCCTGGAGAGTGAGCAGGTGGACTTATCCATCGTTGTTTAAAGTTGGCTCATGTCCTTTTGCAAAACCATTGCCATATTGTTATCGTGGGTAACTTGGTAGCTCGAGGGCTGGACAGTCAGTCCGTGTGATTTCTCCCAGGATTCACTTTCAGGCTCTTTGCTGTTTTATATCCACCTGCTTCCTTTTGGAAATGTGGTTAGACTATAGGACTAGAGCCATCCCTACTCTGTCAGTGATGAATAACCAATGCGCTTGTCATTCTCCCCGACCGTGCCATGAATGCTTTATGTTGCCCTGAGCAGATGTTCTTTGATGGAAAACTTGCAAACAAGTTAGGATAAAATCTCATCAGAGAAGATTAAGTCCAAACATGGATTCTTTGGATTTTAACCACTAGAAAGCCTCAAACGCTTCTCTTCCACAAAGTCTGAATGCTCTTCACTAAATATCAAAATATCAAGAGTGTCAAATTACCCCTAAAAGGTAAAGTCTGTGTTTTGAGGCATACTTTATGTAGTCTCATCTCAGCCAAGGGAGCTGGAGTTGAACACCATGGGAAGCCAGCCCCAGGACTGGGGCTTGAGTTACCTGGGAAGGGGGGTACATGCTCCTGGGCTCATCGCCGTCATCAGAAATGTTTGTCCTCAGGCTGTCCAAAGTAAGGCTGAGGAGTCGAGTGAGCTTCCAAAGGCTTTGATTTGGGTCCTTGGCTTTGTTTCGTGTAGTCCCCTGTTGCTAGCACTATCTTAGATTTTCAGAATTATTTTAGAAATTGCAGGCAAGATCAACCAACACTGTAAGAAAACAGCACCATAGTTTTGATGTACATTCTACCCCATGCCCCTGTGTCCTTCATGCTCTCATAAACCACTTTATCTGAATACCACATCTTTGTCCAGAGCCTGCTGGATAGGTAGGAGAACTTGCTGTAGTTTTAGAAACAGTAATAGATTATTACATACCTTTGAAACAGTTTTCCTTCATAAGCATCAAAGCAGTCTTTTCATGCGTTTGGATCACAACAAAAGACTTCTGAGCCACTTTTCCTTCCATTTATGTAGGTTTTACTTCAATACCTGGAGAGCTACCCTCATTTACAGAGGACTAATCAAATGGATTAATCTTCTGCCTAATTTTGCTGTTCCTCTTTTACCCAATAATGTTTTCTCATTTCCCTCTGTTTAAAAATAACGATCGTAAGCATTTTTCTCGTCTGTCCCTGGTGCAGCACTTATAAAAAGGGTATCGCTTACATTTTCACACAGATGTCATCTTCCTGATGAAGTCTGACAGGGCAATTGTAATTCCTAGAATGGAAATGTTTCAGGAATTGTATATGTTTGGTAAACATCTTCAAAGAAATTAGTGAATGTTAGGGCCGATAAAAGGAGCCATAAACAGTTCTGGGAAATGAACTGTTATTTTTGTACCAAACTGCTGCAGACAGATACATCTCTGTGCTGATCTGCAGGGATTACTCCTGTGGGTGATCTCCACAGGCAGTCTGCTTGCCGTGTTTCTCACGGTTTCTGTAATCACACTGCCAGCTCGTATTGCTCGTGGCACTTCTTTGCTAAGAAACAAGTTTGAAAGATGATGAGTTGAGCTAGGAATGGACTCCTGAACTTTGAGGGGAACTGAGTACCGGGATAGTGTAGATCCTTTGGAAACTGTCAGGCTTGACTCTATGTGCACGAGGAGGAACACGTCTGAGATTATCGGTACTCTCTTTGCCATCAATAACCATCCCTATTGTTATTTTTTGTTATATTCTTAGTTACCAAGAGGTAACTAAGCCTGCTCTCTCTCATGCGTCTTTCACATCACAGTGGCTCTGTTGGCTTTCCTTTACAATAGTGTGAAAGAAAAAATTGATGTATTAAGGAAACATTTTACTCTCTCTAATCACACAAAGGGTAATAATATTTTTAGAGTAACACAGGAAAAAGCAAAGAGGGCTGGTGTAGCTGAAAGTCAGACTGGAACATTCAGTAGAAAAATGAGGCTTGGGATGCATAAAATTTCTGTTTAGGCAAGTTCAAACTAATTTTATGAACCGTTCACCCAGCTCAACTTTCTTGTTCTATCTCATTTTCCTTACCAGCTAAAAACAAATATAGCAAACATCAGTAGACCTTGAAAAACACATTCAAATTGAGCACAAGGTTCCTCCTTCAATATATCTCAGCTAAATTGAAACACCACTCTATTTTTAAGAAGACAGCTTTCAAGAAAATATGATATCAAGTTTAACTTTAAAAAAAGACTATGTTTTAATTCAATCTAGGAAATTTATGTAAAGATCTACTCCAGAATATGCTGTAAAGAACTATTAAAAGACGCTTTCAGAAATAAAATGCAGTATACCAAATTGTTTAAAGCTCTGCATGTGTGTTGCTTTATCTTTACAGGTTGTTAATTATAAAGTTACAAAACACAACCTACAGCCAAAGGCATTCATAATTACATTAGATTGAAATGTATACTACTGCATTTGTAAGCACTCATTTCCTTTTTTGTTACTGGATATGAATTGGCATTTCCATCCCCAGGAACAAAAAGAGTTTAAAATTAATTCCTTAGACCACAACAATAGCCAGGCAGCTCCAGTGACTTCTCAGTGCCAGTACCATTAGATATGGCATGACCTTTTGCATGGGAGGATCTGAGTTAGAAAAGTAGATTGGTCCCAAAATTCAGCAGTGTGGGTAGCTGGCAGTTTGACTTGACTTCCCAGCTTTAGAAGGCTCTTCAAATACACAGCTGTGCGCTGACCTCCGCAGGTGTGTTTTGTTGCTGGTATGAGGCATACCCGTACATCTGTACCTTCATCCCCTCAAAGGACAGGCAAAGGAACTGCCTGTCTTAACCAAGTAGGCAAACAGCATGTCCATCAGACAGGGCAATGTGCAGGAGCTGTTTGAAGTCATTAGGAATGGTTGGTGGAGCTGGCTGAAAGCAGCCACCCTCTGGTGTCATTACCAAGACACAAGGTTTGTTTCTCTGAGAGCTGTTGATAGTCTTCGGTGATGGGAGTTGGTGTGTGTTTTGAAGAAGTACAAGGACATACTCTGAATTTCATGGGTCAATACTCTGCCTTGAAACACGGATTAGTTACAGGAGAAACAGGCCACAAGCACTAGGTAATGATCCTGGAGAAGGGAGGGCTCAGGTGTTTTCTTGAAAGCCGCAAGTTTTGTTTGAGGACTCGGACTCTGCTGGACTTGGAGTGTTTTGCTGTTGTCCTCAGCAGGATCAGGATTACACACCTGGATTTGCCTCTCATGGCCAAAAGATCATGAGGGATGTAAAAGGAATGAGACAGATACCCAGCTGGTGCCAACGACTGGTACAGGTATGTGAAAGCCTATAGTGCTGTCTTGATGTACATTGTTTGGAGATTTAGTTCTGAACATAACCACCTTATTAAAATTAGGACAGATGATACCTGCTGAGCCTCATCACAGCTGTTGCTGTGCTGCTTAGATATGAAGACAAACTTCATCTCCTTAAATGAGAAAAACACACCCTTTCCCGGGGCTGCGTAGCTTCTCGGCAGGATCTGAAACTCTGCTTGTCCTGCCTGAAGCATGAGGCAGCCTGGCTTTATGGGCTGTCAGCAGAAAATCCTTATCTTCATCTCTTCTCTGTCCCTGCTTGTCCTGTCTGCAGAATATAGTAAACCCAGGTTTGCTAAAACTCACCTTGTGCAATGCTTCCATTTTATTCTGATTTTGGCATGAAATGCCCTCTTTTTCTGAACCCTATAAAAATTTAAGAACTGCTTTGGTTGATTTTATTCCATTCCAAAAAGGCTGAAATCCAGCCGTCCTTCCGGTCTGAATGAGGGCTTAGGACATTCACTCTGCCTGAAAATTGTTTGCTAGTTACTGTGTTAACCAGCAAGAAATGTAAGTTTTGGCCATAATTCTTCATAGGTTTGCTAGAAGTTACTGCATAAGCATAAGCCAGCGTGATTTCATTTCTGGGAACTTTTATATTTGCTCTTTCCAAAGCAACTCAGTGAAAAATGTGACAGTATCATGAGCACTGAAAGGCAGAGATCTGATAAGTCAGGATGCAAAGTGTTTCTGCTAAATTTTACTAAAATATGGATTTGATTGATATCATGACTGAAAACTGCTAGGTGACTGATGGCACATCAGTGGTGTCTGTGAAATGGAAGGACCTAAGGCTGCAGATCATCCATCATGTGCAGATGTTTAGTTTACTGCAAGGGTTCCCACTCCTATAAAGCGGTTCGCCTGGGTGAGTTACAGTTAACTGAGGCACTCAGCACTGCCAGGTCTGATGCCCTACACAAGTTCTAAGTTTATTGTACAATTTGTAAAAAGAAATAAAATGCTGACACACAGGTGATGCTGTCTTCTCAAAAATCAGCACCAGAGATGACTGGAGATCACTTTGGCAGTTCTGTTTTGCACTTGGTTTAGTCATGGCAGGATTGTTTTCTGGACTCACGTTCAGGTTAGGGATGGTTAGGGACTGGGAAAAAAAAAAAAAGTTTATTTTTTCCAATTGGCATTGACCTCTAATGAGAGTATTTGGTTATTGAGGAGTAAGGTGCTGTTAATGAAACATCACTGGGACTTTGCTGTTCATATTGATGCTCATGTAGGGGCTTAGATGACTACACTGATAGGCCTGAGATAAGCAGGCAATATGAGAGTGCAAAGATAAGATAATATATTTGCCTTGTTATTCTGCTATATTGTGTTTGTAATAAGTTGTGCGGTGCTATTTAATTTGTACTTACTATGCACACAAGATTATGGTAGATTCTGCTACCTTTTATAAAGAGCAGAGTACACAGACAGGGCCAGCCTTAGACAAAAAAAATCAAGGGATCATTTCAGACCCTGCAGGCCTGTCCGGTCCATCCAGGCCAGTTTCCTGACCATCAGATTATTGCGTGGTACCTGGCCACGTACCCGGCTTTCTTGGTCACGTCTAGGCCGGGTGAGCTCTCCTCTGGAGGCACAAGGGTGCCCAAAGAGGCAGCAGCTGCAGAGCTGGGGGGTGACCCCTTCCCAAAAGTCTGTTGCTGTAAAGCAGAGACTAAGCCGGGACCTGTGCCCCTAGTTTGGGACACATGGCACCAGCCGTGAGAGGCAGGAACTCGGGATGAGTGTGATGAGGATGTGATGGGGCACAGGAGGGTGAGGAGGCAGGGGCCCAAGTCATGGCTTGGGGACCCAAAGTGCAGTCAGGAGCGATGCAGGTTGGGGTAGAGGAGAGGACAGCTGGCAGCATGACAAGGGAAGACAAATTTCCATTTTTAGAACCCACCTAGGTCCTGAATTTTAGTGGACTCCAAAAAGTCTACGGCCTCGCCTGAAAGTAATTTTCAAATGTTAGCTTATTTTAATAAGGATACATGTGAAATTACAGTTCAGTAATACCAGACATTCATCTGGGGGTAAAGTTAAGATCACATGTTAAATTTTCATGCTGTCATAACTTAAATGTTATTCCAGAAATATTTTTACCAAGGGGATTTGTATTTGCCTGAGTGACTCGAGATGTCTGAAGGTACTTTGTTCTTTTCTCTAACACTGACTACCCACCAGTTGCTCCCTCTTTTAAATACTGTATGCACTTAAGAAGAAACATTGCTCCTTAAGAAAAAATAAAACATCCTACTGTTGCTAAAAGACATATGAAAAAACCAGTGCTGTATAAAAAAGCACATCTCACCTGATCAGAACCTGCTTGTGCTTCAGGCTCTCAAAACAACCCCCTTGGCAGCGTCCATCTCTCCTCAAGATAGTGCAGATAGGATAAAGAGCTTGAGACATCTTTAATAAATGATAGATTTAACTTGAGAGAGAAATGCCTCTGCCCCAACTTGGAGATGCAGATGTGATGAAGGTGTACAGGAACAGATCTCCCCATGGTATTGCCCAGTTCTCAATTCACAGCTTTGCAGTCTTCACAGGACGTGCCATATTCGCACTGTGCAGTTTTTATGACGCTATCCACGTAGCCCTGTAACAGGTATTGCCATTGCTAGCAACAGGCCACAGGCTCTGTACTGAGTTTGTACGGCCTCAGCACTGAGGCTTGGTAAGTTTACTCTGTCTGAACTTTTCCTGATCTGCCTGCAGCTTTGATTTCCCTGGTTTAGGTGTGACAGCAAATCCTTCGATTGATCAGGTAGCTATGGCTGATTTGTTTTACTTTGTTTGTCATTGCGTGGTGCAACCAATAGCTTTATATAGATAGCAGTAACAAGCAGTTATGCCGTGTAGAATGAGATATTTATGGCTCTAACACAGTGATGTCATGCAGAGAAATGCAGACTTGGCATCATAGCAGAGGCCTTGAGAGATGGAGACATAGGATGGGCACAGAGGCACGCAGGTATGGGGCGATGAGAAGCAGGGCGCAGGGGAGCACCAGGGACCCCGTGGCGACAGCCCAATAGCGGCCAGTTAAAGAAATGCAGACACGGAACAACTGGCTTTAGGGGTAACTCAGAGAACATGGAAGTAGTATCCAGCATATGCAAAAGGCATCACATAATGAAATTTGGATGTGTGGAGCTGCAGACCAGCAAAGAATGAGCAATTGTGTAAAAGGATGTGACCAAGCATAAAAATGACCCAAGTGCATCCTGGAGTGAAGAAGCAGAAACTACATGGACTTTATGCTTGTCCTGGTGCATGATGTCTAACAAAAGCTGTATGTCACAGCAAGGTGGAAATATATTTGTTTTGCTTGTAATCCTTGTTGAGTAATATTGGCATATTCTGCCCTTAACATTAAAAACATAAATACTGAGAAGCTGGTTTGATTGAAGGTGGTCTAGAATTCTGTTCTGCTTCAGTGTTGCACTAGATGGGAATAAAGTCAGGTGAAACAAATGTTTGTTTGGTATTAATGAACAAAAATGTCCCCTACCTTGGCATGAGAAAAATAAAACCTGAATGGCAAATAGTTGCATATTTTTCTTCCTAGCATACCATCAAGTATAGACCACAGCTTTAAATTCCAGTGTTAGTCTTTATTATGGCTGAAAGAGCACAGGTTTTTGGTGTAACTCTTACCTTTAATAAAGGAACAGGAATGAGAAGTTTGGTTTAACTGCGTAGTTTTAAGTCAGAGAAGTATTTCTAGCATCTAAGTTGTGTTAGTCAAGACATCCTAGGGTCTGCAGGAGCAGAAGAGGCTATTAGTTCTTCTGGGTACTAAATTGATACAGATGTGAGATACTCCCGGTGTAGCTCGGTATCTGCGATGTCTCTGGCATGTCTCAGAAATCCTCCCCCACGTGGGTCTGCGTAGAGCTGGGCAGGCAATGTGGCTTCGACTGAACTGTACACTAATCAGGCTTTCAAATGAAGATGGAGCGTAATTAAAACCAGTGTAAAATTATCCAGAAGGCAGTAACACATTTTAACAGGCTGTAGCTCTTTGACATTTATATCATAAAAAAGTATGTTTTCTCCTTAGGGGTGCAAACCCGGAAGGTGTTTGATCTGACCTAGCTGGGGAGGCTTGTGACCTCCAAAAAGATGTGCTATGCCTTGCAGAATTCAGCTATAAGGCATGAAAATATGTTCATGTTTCTTTATGTTTCTCTACTGCAGACACCAGCCTGGCTTGTGGCCTCGACTCACACGCAGAGAACAGCAGCAGAAAATAATAATTCTGTTCTGCAGAGGCAGCAGTGCAATGATCTTGCTTTGAATGTCACCTCACACATCAGCTACTTTTTTGCCTCTCATGCATGGAAGTACTCACACTCCTCAGAGCGGCAGAATTTTTAAATTTTTTTTTTTTTGCCAGCTCTTGTGGACTCATCTGTTTGAGCCAAATGAGCTTTCAGGTGGTAAAATTGTCTAAAAAGATAGACAAGAAAGGCTACCCAGGAGTTTTCAGATCTCAAGTGAGACACCTCGCCAGCCTAGGCACCAATAGGATGAAAATTATGGCCAGTTCAGGGCAACTTCCCCTTCCCCTGTGAATGCATAGCAATGGGATTCCTGCTGTCCTGGAGGAAAAAAGCTGATTTGGGATCAGTGGTGACACTGGCGTACAGAGCACTGTATAGAAGAAAATGCAGATGTTTGATTTAGAATGGCAGCTAAGGCAGGCGTTACACTATTGTGCTCATAAATTTATTCACAATTAGTTCTCCAAAATGAGATTTATATAGCGGGTCTAGAAAAATATTAGTGGGGTTCTGAAGATAGAAGTGGGATACAGCTTTATAGCATTGGCCTGGCTGGTTTGGAGCATAGGTGGGACTTCAGGAGTAAAATCCCTCCGGCGAGCAGATATTAGTGCCAAGGTCTATATGAACTTCTGTCAGGTGGGAACTGTGAGCAGGGTGGCAGGGTGCTATTCAAGAGAATCCCCTACACGGGCAGCAGAGGTACCGGAGCAGTTCCCTTGCACGCAAGTGGTGTCATGGGACTCCATCGTTTTCTGTCTCTCCCAAGGTGATCAGCCACTACTTAATCCATTTTCCCATCTCATCATCATGTAAATGACATGTGGCATGTTTCTGTAAGAGGCTGTTAGACTGCTAAGGCAAGTATTTATGCTTTGATCGGATTAAGTAAGTGTACATGGACTTCAGATTCCAAATATTCCTTCCATTTGATTTACAGCCAATATATATAAAAAAAAAATGATGGACCATAATCACGAATGAACAGATGCCTCTTAAAATATAAAGCAGCATTCTCACTAGGATTGATATAATAAGGTCAATCACTTGGGAGTAATGCTGTTGTGTCAGTATTTCTATATACTTTTCTTCTCAGGGGTTCATAAATCTCTGATATAAAAGCAATTGTCTAAGAATGAAAAACCAGTGGGCAAAATTTTCTATAAAATTAGTTAGGCGTTGGTTTTAATTTGAAATAATTTTTGATGTTTTCCACTGCTGGTTTGCTCATCTTCAACAAAAAAAGACAAATAGTTACTTTTAAAAAATAATCCTGAGGAGGTAAAAAGCTCTCATTTGAGCTCAGCTGTTCAAATTTAGACTCCTCTGAGCTGTGCGTTTTCCCTCCCACTGTCATGCTGGGAGGCAGCGGGAGAGGAGGCTTGGAAGGAGGGATCGTCTTCGCTGCCTTGACTGCTTGCCGTGGTGCAAGCGGGTAGGGCCCTTGGCTTGCACCTGACCTCCAGGCATTTTGTTTCTGCTGAGAAAATGCCCTGAACATCTGTGTGCCTGCTAATGGACATATGTAAAACTGGCAGTGTCCTGGTGACGGTGTGCTATTTCATAGCCAAGGCAAGGTACGGCCCTCCAGGTGGGCATTATGTTGCCTGCTCTGCTGGTAGGACACATCTGGACAGTTGAGGTCATCCCTACGTGACCACTCAGAAGACTGGCACGGGTTGTGTAAAAATATAAAAAAGCTGTGGAAGCACAGGGAGAGGAAAAAGGATGGAAAAGGTATATTAGGATTTTCATTTCAAAGCATAATGCGGTTAAAGGCACATAGGGTACTAACGACACAGATGGCGTAAAGGTGTTTACAAAAGTGCGTGCTCATCGTATCTAGAACTAAATGACACAGCTCAACGGTGTGCACCTTTAGACACCAAAATGCCTTCTAAAATTTGGCCTTATGTATTTAACATCTAAATTGTAAAACTTAGACACCTCTAAACTTTTAAGAATTTCAGCCTTTGCATTATTTGTCTACTTAGGCATTTCTGGATATTTTGTCATTGATATAATCAAACTACTGGGAACTGGCAGGTAATTCTTTAATTGGAATGTTTCGATTTTATATCTTATAAAATAATTTTCAGGAATTGTAAAACTGTGCTGGACTTCATTGTCTGTAGTTCATTGAGAGCACTGAAATAACAGGTAATGTTAGTTAATTCAATCAAATGCTTATTACTGTGGTTTACAGGTAGAGTAATTTCAGTGGTTTTGACTTCATTAAAATAAAAATGGATGATATTTTTATTGTGACATGAGAAGCTACAATAAATTAATGGTTATGTTTCTCAGCTCATTAAAAAGGTAGCAGCTTGATATTGCATTGTTACTGCTGATTATTTCTACAGTGAGAAAATGTATGGCTATTCCTTGCAGGTAGTAATGATAGATAATAATTGGTTTTAAAGATGCCACCGGAAAACCCTTGTGAATGGAGGAAGTGAAACAGTTCCAGCATGACCAAATACAATAAAACAGACTATATATCACTGTGTATTATCAGAGTACTTCTGGTAGCTGAATGCCTGCTCAATGCCACAAAAAAAATGCTTATAAGGTTTTTCAATACTTATCCAAAAGTCAGCATATGTTTTCATCTAATGTATGATTGCACATGACGATAATGTACAGGAAAGTGAACCAGTATCTGTCAGTTCGGTTGGATTTGCACAGATACTATATTCGGACATGTGAAAAAAATCTATTACTGTCTTGCAAGCATATTTAGAACTCAGATGAAAACAAGATTCAGTGGAACACTTGTACTACCCAAAAAGAACAGTAAATAATTCTGCAGAAATGAGGAGAAATGCCTCCAGAAAGAGAATTGCTGCTTCGAGTCTATCTATATTTGCTTACTTTTCCCATGATCATGTTTAATCCAATGTAAGGAAGGTACTGTATTTGCTGAGGTGTCTTTGGAAAATTACGGTTCTATTTCTTACAGAAAACAAGGTTTGTTTTACGGTGGACTGTACCCAGATATTGCTTTATTAACTGAATTTTACTTTCTACACTATATTAATTCCATTCATTCATCATTCTTCCCTGCACATCTGTGTTGCTGTGGGAGCTCTGAGAAAATGTGTATAGGAGTGCTGCGGGTTGTCATGAGGGGCCATGGTGAGACCAAAGGTATTTGGCTTTAAAAAACCCGAAATCTTTCCATAGATTCTTGTAGAAAAGGTCAGGGTTCGTATCTCGTAAACTAAATAAAATAAAAGTAACCAGGTAAAGCAATTATATTGTGGAGTACGAGATCTCCAAGGGTTGTTACACAGGTTTAACTATTATGTCTGTGATTATATCACTAAAATGCTGTGCCAGGTCAGGCTGAACATCCTCTCTGAACCTCAGGATCTCTCAGGATCCCTTCAGTGTTGCTGTGAAAAGGGAAGTGTGGAAGTTGAGCATCGTGGGCCAGATCCCGTGGGAGAAGGTCACCTTTAAAGCACTGACTGGGTATGCTCCTCCGGGGTAGGAGAGGCGAATGCATCACCCCGTGATTACTTTGGGAAACGTTTTTCTTCCAAAGCAATGGCCTGAGGTATCAGAAAATGCTTACTGTGTTCTCCTAAGGACCATCTCTGCATAATCTGGGTTTCAAGGGCCTTAATTCAGTTGTAAAAGAAGGGTTACAGGCTTCTGGGTAGCAGATGGTCACGGTGGTGTGTTGGCTGTGCCTGTCCTCCAGGCACTGCATTCACAGGCTGGCCTCCCGGCAGAGACCCACCGGGACATGCAGATCCCTTTCGGATCCAGCCTTCTGGAAAATGCCCTTTGCTGTGTCCCTTCTCAAATTTGTTTTTCATTAACTTCCCTCTTAACAACAAGATTTTCAAATACTTCTACCTTAATTTGAGATCCTAGATTTTGATATCAGGCTTCAAAAGAAGCGAGCGGGCTTAGATGCATTCTGAATACCACCAGCTCTCACTGAGTTAGTCAGAGCCAAAGTCACTTATTTTGAAGGCAGAGTTCAGTTTTATGTGTCAGGATGTTGTATCCAGAAGGTTTTCAAAATAATTTCTGGATGAATAATGTCAGGGTCACCTCCTTTCATTTTCCCCTTCCATTAAAGGTTCATAGGAAATTTATTACGTCATTATTGCCAAAAGTAGAGCAAAATTGCTTGTTTTCTATCTTGGGAAGTCTCAATGCTTCTAATGGGAAGTTGACTGGGAAAATAATGGCCACCTAAAAAGCCTGATAAACTATGAAATGTCAGCCAGCCATTCACTTCTTCCCATTTTTAATACAGATCTACAGTGAAATACCTAATTCCAAATCACTATCATTTCATCATTTCAGAGCATAGTATGACACAAGCTAGCCAGAAATATCTTGAGATCTAAGTGCAACTGATAACGTATCTAACAAACCCCTTTTTCTAGAACTGATGTATAGAAACTCCATTAAGACCTTCCTACAGATCTTTTCCATGCAGTGCATGCTGTCAATACACCTTTTAAAGAGCCTTTGCATTAAAAAAAAAAAAAAAGCTATACTGATACAGAACAAACTATCTTTATTATAGACTAAAATAATTGCATCCGAAGTCATAAGTATCACACCTTCCCATTACTTTTCTCTCCCATCTTTACCAATTACAGTGCTGTAGTGGGCATAATACTGGCAATTTAGAGCGAGCAGAAGTTTCACTGAAATCATAGCTTTCACTCTGTAATTGCAATCTGTAATTGCATAAATGCAGCCTGTTTGTTTGCACTGTTCGCTTAGGCAAGATACCAACTCAAGGCATTTGATTCCTAGTCACACGGTTGACATTTTCCAATGCATTTTTGGTGAAAGTTGTCTCTTTGCACTATAGTTTTTGAGACAATGGAATCTTGATCGCGGTTGGGGTTTCTGGCTGCTGTTGTAACGCAGAGAGTAGCAATGACCTCACCTCCAAGAGAGGACAAATGAAAAACTATCAGATAAAGTAAATTAAAGGTGAAGAAGACTGAATTTGGTTGGAGAGTCATCATCTTTGGAGGGATATTTTCTTTCTCTTCTTTTCTTTATTGTGAATCTCTCTTGGTTTTGCCCTTACTGTCTGTACGGTCTCATGTGACTCGGTGCTTTTCCTTTTGAAATCAATAATCATTCAAATTATGCGGCACTTATCCTTAGCCCAATACATGTTTTTCTCTGTACAGAACTAATAAATCTTACTCAAAACAATTTCTCCTTTTTCCTTGGCACACATTTTACAGAAAATTATTCATAAATATGCATCTCTGTGCATGAGGAAACAAATATATTTACATGTTCTTGAGTTGTTTTACTGTGTAAGTTGGATTGACATATACACACAAAGAACAAAAATTAAAGATTAGCTTTGAATTGTGCAAAAGACCAAGCATTCTGTAATGAGTGCTTGTTGGAAATGGGGGTTGTCAAACTCATTGTCATGATAATTATTCTAGTGTTCAGCCTTCTAACTAATGTTAGGTAGAAATTGTGATATTCACAGGGCATGCTTATGATAATAAACACTGTCAGCATCTAGTGACCAATATTTCCATTCTCTGGCATTTACAATTTAAGGTCTCCAAACAGAGAAAAATATATTCTTTTTAAATGAAAAGGAACGAAAAGCCTTCAAATTTAATATTTAACCTGTTCTGTCTGCAGAGGTCTCTTGCTGGGTAGCTGGTTTCAAAAAGAGCGTATTACAGAACCCAGTTGCAGTTTTCAGCTTCTGCAACATCTTCCTTGAGGAGGTTTCGTAGTATTTTGTGACTGTAAGGAAAGTTCCCCTTGTTAGCAGAGGCAGACAAGTGCCAAATCTGTTGTACTAATTATGAAATCCAAGTTTCATTTACATTTTTAGTCCTTTCAGAAAGCAGAGTTGAAAGATACTTTCAGGCATTACACCTGCCTGCTGGTGACACTGGCAAATAGGAAGGTTTTACAGTTGAATCATAATCTTTAAAAATGTTTTCCTAACTTCATTGTTCCTCAGGGGAGGGCTTACATGATCAAGAGAAATACTAATATCAGGAGAGAGCAAGGGAATACTGACTATACACAAACTGCTGTCTAACACACTATTATATAAACCAAAAAGATGAGGGGAGAAACTCTCTTCTGTAATCCTCTTCATTACGGGGCTTAAGGAATTCTTCAATTGAGACAGACAAATTTCTCATTCAGGGTAACTTGTTCTTTTCTTGCACTCTCTGAACCACGCTTTGGGCTCTTCGGCAGGTATTTCCCACATGATCCAGAGCAGGATTTTGAACCTCTGGTCCAGCAGAAGTTGCCCCTTCCTTCACGAGGCTCTGAGGAGGTTAAGGCCGGCACGGCGAGGACCTCCTTCTGCCCCCCTGAAAAGCCACATGCGTGTGTCCCCGGGAGCCCGACGCTCAGCCTTGTTGGAAGCTGGCCCTTTGCAGTGCCAGCACGGTGTCCTTAATGGATGCGCCGCAGAAAGAGAGTGACTCCATTAAACCAAAGTACAGCCTTTTAATTCCCTTTGGTCCTGAGCTCTCACTTATCACTATCTCACAGCATCCTACATCCAAATCAAACCTGCCAGCTGCTTGGAGCTCTAGTTGTATTTAATTTAGTTAGTTAAAGCGGCACCTCGACTTTTCCCTCCCAACCGCAGACAGGTTCCTTTCAAGCTATGCTGAGTGGGCGTTTTCTCTCCTGACATGAAAGGGCAGCCAATTTGTAAGGGGGAAAATTAAATTTAGGACACTTAGTTCATATCAGAGGAAGGAAAATAGAGCAGGGGGATGAGGGGTATAGCATTTATAATAGGCATTCAACACACACTTACACATATGTACATACTTGCAGAAACAGTAAAGCTATTAGGTCAAAAAGAGCTAGTAATTTTTTAACAATTGGCAATACTGTGACTCTTTCCATAATAGGCAATTTTGTGTCTATTGCTAAGACTTCATGAGTTCTTTGTTTGCTTTTTTTCCCAGGGAGAAAGAAAAAATCAGATTTCCTTCTGCCCCTGGAAATCCACTAAAGCCCTAAACCAAACTATTTTACCAAGAATGTGAGTGGTCTGAAATCAAATTTTTCTGTGCTCAAGAGTTCCTTTATGATTTTGAGCAAGTCACTCAGCAGTTACCACTTACAGTGCTCCAGTCCTCCGTCTGTGAAACAAGACTAGATCATCTTTCTTTTAGGTCTCCATTTATTGTAGTTCACTCAGGAACCCTCTGAAGCAAGGATTGGCCATGGATATATGCAGCACCTATCAAAATTAACTCTGAGGTCTATTTTCCTTTCAGTCTGCCTGCTTGAATCCCCTTAATACCAGTCTCTACAGAGCTGTGACCCTGAAGCAGGGGATTATAAAAGCGGATTTAACTGTGGGAAAGAATAAGAGTGGATATGTAAATGTTAGAAGATACCAAGTGATTGTTCAGCAGGAGGGCGGGCATGTGCTGTATGCCGTACGAAAAGACAGCCAAGAGTCCTGCTGAAGTTTTACCTTCTAAGATCTGTTCCCTAGAGAATGACGCATTTGCAGAGAGTAGCTTGTACTTACGCAGTAGAACAAGCCTGCTTTGGCACACAAACTTTCTGCACGATGGAGAGACCAGTGTTGTGGAGGCTTTTGCGTCACTCACTTTTCTGGAAGCCCTGAAGTGAAATACAGTAATTCAGATTCACATGTATATTCATTGTATTGGTGTTCCTCACACATGGGAAAATGTGTTTGCCTTGGTGAACTTAGACACAATACTTGCTTTTAATCTTTTTGAAGATAAGTTCATTCACATCCTCTCCCCCATCCCATGCCTTCCTGCCCTGGAGCAATGACTGCCTCCAATAGCGAGAAGACACCAGGTTCATCCTGGACAACCACTCCTTGCCCTGTTAGCTGAGACTGACAGTAATGAAAAAATATTTTTTCCAAAAGAGAAGGGGAGAGGGGCTGCTTAAATTTTCCATAGAGATAGCAAAGGCCTCCTGACATCTACTGGCAAAATCTTAAGCACAACTA
Source organism: Aramus guarauna (assembly GCA_013400195.1). Lineage (NCBI taxonomy): Eukaryota > Metazoa > Chordata > Aves > Gruiformes > Aramidae > Aramus > Aramus guarauna. The sequence continues at coordinate 258,366 of VXBL01004755.1, read as the reverse complement.
TTGTAGCATTAGCTGCTACAGTCAGCAACCAGGTCCTCTTGCGTACAGTGTCACCTCTCCACCCTTAGGAGATGATTCTTGTGTTAAGACCTTACTGTCTACGCAGGCCAAGTGGACTGGGTGAATGGCAAACAGATTTTGGAATTTATGCTGAGTTAGGTCTGTTCTCTTTATTCCTATGGCTGTGTCCTGAGTTTAACTGATTAGATTAGAGGTTCCCCAGGAGACTTTGGGATAAACAGCTTTGTATTACTTAAAGTTCACAGAATTCAATCTGCTGTTTTGATATACGAGGTCAGAAAACATTAAAAAGATTATACGCACAAATGCAGTGTTTGATGCAGATTGTTCCTTTCCCCACGATTGATTTGCCATGGTGTCTTGTAATTTATTCATGCAAGGGAGCTCTCATGGATGATGTAAATTATTTTGTTTTTCCTTTTTGACTTAATAATTGCCAATATTTTAGTGCAGTATGGAAATATGGGGACAAGACTTGGCAAAGCGTTCCAAAGTTACTTTTTATTTTTTCTTTAAGGCAATAGCAATTATAAGCATGAGTTCATTATTCAGAAAGAATGTGTTTCTTAAAGAGAGTGAAAATGTCACAGTTTAAGAACATCACCTGAATGCTGAGAGGCAATGCTGTCAAATGCACACTGAAATAAAAGATGATCAAATGAAGTTGTTTTTTTATTATTTTTATTTTTTGAGCCAGTGGTCCTTTTTTCAAACCTTAACTCATTGCAAGAGAAACAAAATTAATAGGTTCTGAAGATGAAAATATAGGTTCTGGCAGAGAAGTATGTATTTTGTAAATCTCCCTCTTATGCATCTCTCTAGGGATGGAAGCTTAGAAATACAAATTGGACTGGAAAATAGAATGTAAAACAGCTCGAGACAACTGAGCTGGACCTTGCAGTGCTGCATCCATCCCCAGTATAAATCACTGTATTTTAGTGAGCCTACACTTGTCTTCATTATTATCTTGTTTTTAAAGAATTGTTTTCTAGCACAGTCTTGTATGATGTACAAACCATGCACACAGTTTACCAGAAACATTTCAGGAGTGTACACTCAGGCAGAAGTCTCTCATCCAGCACTTGTCAACTAGGTCAGGGATGACCAGACTTACTGACCACGTGAGCTGTGCCCCAGTGCCTTCATATTAACAAGCCTCATTGCTCCTCCACCAAAGAGGCTGGTCTTTGAGAAACATAGATAGGTGGGAGATAGCAGAGATTCCCCAGACATCTCATGGCTATATTTTGGGAGGACACCAGACTGAGTGTTCACAGTGAGATCTCAGCAGTGCCTGGTAGCCACCAGCAGCCAGGGACTCAGGTCACCTAACACAGCTCTGCTGCCGGCTGTGGAATGTTGCCCTTACGGGAGCCGTGGATGTGCTGAGAAATCTGAGCAGATTGACTGTTTCTGCTGAAAATAGGACAAAAAAAGGCAGGACGTGGGATGAAGGGAGCAGAGGGCTCTGAGGTGACTCGTGTGACCTCAGTGAAGAGCTGCAAATCTGAATCCTCATCCCCTGATGCCCAGTGTCCCATGCTGCATGCAGAAACCACACTGATGGTTTTCTTTCCTCCTTGTACAGGAGAACAAAGTACCAGAGGAGAGCTGTGAGGGAGCTCATCTTCCTTTTGCTGCTTTAGACCTCATCATCTGAAACATACCTGTTTATAGGCTATTCATCTAATTTCAAGTTTTAGTCTACATGCCGAATCACAGAACCACAGAAAGTGGGGGTTGGAAGGTACCTCTGGAGATCACCTGGTCCAAACCCCCTGCTAGAGCAGGATCACCTAGAGCAGGTTGCACATGATCGAGTCCAGGGAGGTTTTGAGTATCTCCAGAGAAGGAGACTCCACAACTTCTCTGGGCAGCCTGTTCCAGTGCTCGGTCACCCTTAGAGTGAAGAAGTATTTCCTCATGAGATGGAACTTCCCGTGTTCCAGTTTGTGCCCATTGCCCCTTGTCCTGTCACTGGGCACCACTGAAAAGAGTCTGTCCCCTTCCTCTAGACATCCACCCTTTAGATAGTTATAAGTATTGATCAGATCCCCTCTCAGTCTCCTCTTCCCCAGCCTAAGAATCATACTTCTTAAGGCATCAGTTCATCTCTCAAGTTCATGAAATTCTCATCCTTAATGCTCACTGTTTGGATTACACACTGTGGACAGGCTTCTCTGTAGGGTGATACACAGAATCACAAGGCAGGAGAAGGCTTACAGCAATAAGATGCTTTTGGTGAACGTACCTTCCCAGAGCCCATTCCCACATCTTCTGTTTTCTGCTGTGCCTGCCAGGTACCAGTGGGAGAGGAAGGACCTTTTACAGCATCGTGCTTTTGTCATTGTGGCCTCTTGATGAAAGGGGCTGGTGCAAGGTCACTGCAAGAAATAACTTTCTCTGTTGGGATATTGTGTTCAGAGTGAGGGCTTGCAAGAACTACAGACTGACCAAGAGGGTGGAATTCAAATAGTCTCTTTTTCCTGGCTGAGGCAATGCTTCGAGTACACAAAAGGCAGCGGTGTGTCCGTATCAGAAGCAGCTGTCTGCCAGCAGTACAAAGGGTATTGTTCCTGCTGTTTCCTATGGAACAAAGGCACACATATGGGAATCACAGGATGTGATAAAAAAAAGGGGAGATAGCCAGGAGCTAATGGGAAGTGGCAAAACCATTCATATACTTTCTGTTCCTGTAATATCTAAATTCATCACGTCAGATACTGAAAGCGCTCCTTTGGCCAAGCCAAGGATCAGATCAGATTTGAAATGGAAAATAAAAAATCGTGTGTTTGATGTCTAGCTCCTGTGTTCCATGGCAACATGAGACTTTCAAATAGAAATCCACCAAAACTATGTGAGCTAGCAATGCATTAGAAAATGTGAAGCCACAAATTATTCTGGTAAACCCGTTCTTACCCTGCTCGTGCATATAATGTGCATGCGCTTTTACAGTAATAAGCATATCCCATGGATTTCTGTATTACCTGCAAAGCACTCAGGCTGATTAGGACCAAGTTTAATTTGGTCCTAATCAGCTCCAGGCAAGTGGACCGCGAAATTAGCTTGACACATTAATTTTATGTTTTATAGTAGGTAGCCCTGCCCAGTTTGCCTGACTGTGCTAGAGCAATTTTAGAAGCGTATCTATATATTCATGAATATATATATATATAAAGCATTTCGGTTGTCTCAAACACAGGTGCCATGATGGAAGATGTTCCACTTTTTCTTTGGATTACAGGCAATCCCTCTTGGGCCTCACATTTAAAGCATCACACTTTCTTTTAGTTCCAGTCTGCTGATGGTGCTAATGTTTAGTGACAGTTACTCAGTACTAATGATCACCTTTGGGGATTTTCAGAGTGCTTGCCTCTTGCTGGTCATTGGTGAAATATAATCAATAAATCTGCCAGCCAGGCTTTTCCTCTTGGCTTTCCTATTGGAAATAAATGAACATCACAGTAACTGATTTGTGATGGAGTCCCCTTGCCATCCAGAGCCACTCTGTATGTGAGTAATGCTGGTTTAAGTGACCTATGAAGCATACTGGAAAATTATAAATACATGGAAGAAAACAGGTGAGTAATACTTATATTCTTAACTAAAAAAAGGAGGAAAGTTAAAAATTGTTTAACAATTTGTTCTATTTTTTTCTCACTTTTTTCCTGATTAACTGCTCCTATCAGCTTTTCTCTTTCTAATTCATGTGTGTATTGGCATGAAGGACCATTCCTTATTTTTCTTTTCTGACAAGTTGTTCCAATCAGTTTTTTCTTTCCAATGTAAAGTGGTGTGTTACTGTATTTTACATTTGGTAACTGCCTCAAAACTTTTTTCGCATTGTTGTTCACCAGACAAAACCTACTTGTGTTTTTCTCTGTAGGGAACAGAGGATGTCATTATGTAATTTTATCAGTATTATCAATTAAGAGTTAATAATCTTTCATCTGAAAAATTACCTTGTTTATTTTTAAACCACTGTGCTTAGTACAGTGACATTGTTTTCTATTTATTATTGTAAGAGTAATTTCTCTTGGTTTTCCATCTGTTTGATGTAGTATTCAAATAGATGCTAAATGTTTTCCATGGAGTTGAGAGTACTGTGCCTTTGATCAGATGTCAAAGTGCCATGAGAAACTTCCATAGAAAATTAAAAATTTCTTCAAATTTTTATGCAAGTTTAAGGAGAGCTGCTTCTGGAAGAGAGGGTTCTGTCCTCATCTGCTAAGAAGTAGTCCAATTCCAGAGCTGCTCGTGTTCGTGTTACAGGGCTGTGGGACCATGGCTAAAAACATCTTGTGTGATAGCGAGTGAGTGGGTGTTTCTGGATGCTTATAACACTGTCACAGAGTGAGAGCTCCCAAGCCTTTCTAAAACAACAGTGGCTTTCATAAGATAACAGGGAGAAAAAAAATCAGACTAGCAAATCATTGATTTGTCTACTTTCTGCTTCTTTGCTTCACCAGTGGGAAAGCACGGAGTTTATGTCCTTCTGTAGCTCATTGAGCTTTTGTGAGGTTTCACAATTTAAAAGCTGAAATCTGTAACTAAATTGTTACAATAATTATGGTCCAAATGTGGTCTAAAATAGCTATACCTGAGGAAGTCACGAATTAAGAAAAAATTAGTCCTCCCATGGCAGTCACCTCCTTATCTTGGCTGATTGCCTGCCATTTTCTCAGTTACATCCTGAGCAGCCAAAACACAGTTGGCTCGAGCAGTTGTTCTTCCTGTCAATAGCTTTTCTAAGAGCAGTCCTCTGAACGCCTTTTCCTTCGAGAGCAGCAGCAGAGGAGCCCTGGAACCGCTGCCCTGGCCGAGCATCACGGGCTGCTCCCACGGCGGAGGTCCTGCTGTGCGGGTCTGTGGCCAGGAGACCTTCTCTTTGGCTACTGAACAAGCGCTGCCGTTTTTCTCCCGCTTCAGGAGCCAGTTCTCACAGTGACTGTCTTCTTTGGTACGTGGATTTGAGGCACCAAAGAGAAACCACAGTGTCAGAGCCACGGTAGAAGAGTAGGAGGCAGAGGCTGGTAGGTTACATTCCCCTGAGCTTGCCATAAATACGTTTGGAGTTTCAGTAACTCTCAGTTACATGATATAATGACTCACACTCTGCCTTAGTCTTTGTGGGATGAGGATCAACTTTTTGGCCAATTAAGAAAAGTAAATGCTATCAACTTGCAGACGAACTGCAGTTTCTTGAATTTCATGAATTGTGCTGAGTAGGGAAAGAAAATGAAAGGAAAGGAAGTGCAAGGGAGATGAAAGCGGGTGAGTTTGTGCTATTTTATGGTGTTCTAATCTGGTGTTGCCCCAACTCCTACAAAGTCGAATTGAATCATCTTGAAGATTTAGGCCTATTTTTACATCATTTTCGTAGAAAAGCAACCATTGTAATTCTGCCAATAAAAGTGGTTTAGACCCCATGTCTTTTATAACATATTAATCATAAATATAATGCATTTTTTCTTAAGTCAAAGGTAACCAAATACTGAACCTGAAAATGGTATGTGTGTAATGAAGTATTTCAGAAACAGAACTTCGGAATAGGCTACGAACATATGCACATACAAAATGTGCAACACCTACGTTTGTGTTCTGTATCATTCCTCATATATGAGTTCTGTCACACGCATGTGAATAAGTAGCATATGGCTTTCAAAAAATACTCCTGTGGATGCTCTTAAAATACATCTCACAAGAAGTGATTCCCTTCTTCTGAGGAAAACTTCTGTAGTTTTTTTCTCCATGAGCACTAACATTTTAATAGTTTTTCATCAACATGGGTGTTGTCCGAACAGGAGCCTGCTCAGTTAGCCCCCAAACCAGCACGGAGCAAAGCTCCCCCAAACCCAACTCCAACCAGGTGCTAACTGGGATCTGCGACACACTGTGGGGAGCAGCCACTGTCTCCACCGATGGCAAAAGGACCCCAGGGGCACTAAACACCAAGATCAGAGAGGCTGTGTCATCTCAGAGCCTCCTCCTCTGTGACATGGAGGAAGTCTCCTGCTCCACAACGGCAGAGGGAAGGGAGGGTGAGGTTTTAAAAGCCCTATGAGAGAAACATTTCTGAAGTTATTCCCATTGCTGCATCCTACCCTGAGGTGAAGTCTTTAAGGAAAGCATGACAGCATCACTCTGCAACGCTGACGCGTGACCAACCCTGTCTGCTCCTCTCTGCTCCCACCTCAGCCTTCACCCCGGCCCGGCTGTGCCAGTCGCCTGGCAGAGAGGCTGTCCTATAAGCTGAATCATTAACATGGTCCAGGCTAAAAACACACTTCCAAGAAAAGGAGAGAGGTTGTATTTAACTCAGAGCTGTGATTAGAGCAGACCCCGCCACAGGGACAGCAGCACGAGGTGGGGACGGTGAGCTGTGCTGCAGGGAGAGATGAGAGTGGAAGAGCATCCATGGGAAGGGTTTCAGACGGGCTTGTCCCTGGGACTCTCACCCCCTGAAATGTCAGCAAAAGAAACTGTAAACAGCAGGTGATTTCTGCTTTGATACCGTTACGATAAATTCCTTGAAAATAAATTTCTTTTTAACTGTCATGATAAATTCCTTGATAAGTAAGACTTCCAACCAGACCTGAATCCTTTGCGTGATGCAGCGTTGCTGTGCATCAGGGAAGAGCCTGAGGTGGGACAGTGCAGTGCCACTGCCCCACGGGCATCGCCTTCTGCAGCAGGCACACCAAGGGGCAGGAACGCGCCGGGCATGCCTCCAGGTAGACGTGTCCTTGTGATCCTCCCGGCGTAGCTGCGAGGAAAGTAAACACTCGCTGCTGGGCTCGCGCTGTTCCTGAGCAATGCAGAATAACTGCACGAGGCTTGGCTGCAGGTAAATGATAGGCAGGTCCATTAAGGCTGCTCTTTTCTGTTTTGTCATGTTCGGGTTTCGTTAAGCGTAGCGTCGTGTTGCCAGCACATCTAAGAGGCATAATGAGAGCAGAGGCAGTTGCTCACAGGAGTAAGCGGCATGTCCGATAGAAAATACTGACGGGATCAGGCCCTGGGACTAAAAAATTCTCATTAAAAGGTTTTCATGTTTTATCACTTCCATTCAGCCCTCTCCCCCCTGTTCGATAACTTAACACTATTTACTTCAGCTAAGTAAAGATTACAAGCAAATGCAATGACTGATGAATTAGGCCACGACATGTGAGATGTATTTTCTCTTTCCAGAGCACTTTGCTTTGGTCTTTTTACAGATGACAATTATAGCATTTGTGCAGGCTGATAACACTACAGTGCTGCAAATACTAAATTAAATATTTGCTCTGAATTTTTTCCCCATTTCCAGTAATTAAATGCATGCCAACATATTTTGAATCCAGTCCAGCATTTTTTGCACTTATAACTTTCAGAAATGTAGCAATTATAAGCCATTAAAATGAAACAATTTATGAAATGCAAATGCCAATTTATGACATAAATCAGTGCTTGTATTATATTACTGAATTGACATTTATTGTGTAATTAATAATTAGAACAGGCTTTCCTTCAAGCCACCCACCGTTACGTAGGGCTACGTGATGTCCCTAAGGGGTCACTGTAAGTTGAGAAACTGCATAGGTGCACACCTTGGGGGAACCACAAGGAGGTTGGGAATTTCGGGTGGGGTTTCCCATGTGGAGATGGTACGGACTTTCTGCAGAAAACAGTGTCCACCAGCAGGAAATGCTGGAACCAGGCTGGAGCGTATTTCTGTACAGCCCCAAGTGCGTATAGGTGCCCAGTTACTCCTGTGGACATCTGTGTAGGGGCAGAAAGTAGCTTGGACTACATGATACAGAAAATATGCATAAGAAAATAATTCGCTATGGGCTATTGCTGTTTTAACATGAGTGTTGCATATTTCCATGTTAACACAAGAGGTATTTCCATATGCAGTTATCCGTCCTGAGGCCATCTGCCCGGACCTTAAAGGATAGATATGGAAGCAAAGAATGGTCTGGCCTGTTCTGAGAGAGTATTCTGTACAGGAGTTCACATTTTATATCCATGCCTGCGTTGTTAACAGAAAAGCCAGTTTCACTGTAATCTGACAGCCACTGAGAGACAAACCGTTATCTGCCCATCCTGGGAGGTCTGATAACACCAATCTTCATAGCATCTAAAAGTCTGTGCTGAGGGATAAGGAAAGAAATTAACACACTTAGAAAAGAAAATCATTGCAAGTTACTAACATGTAAATCAGATTTCATTAATGTGAACCACATTCTACTGGGGTGTAAAAGCTAGAACGACCCCTTTTCCTTTGTCTGACCAAATCACTTTGGGCCCAAGCTGACATGCACGAGGTAAGGTTTCTAAACGCAGCTTCCTTTTCCTTCGTTTTTCTTATTTTTTTTTCTTTTTTTCCTTTCTTTTTTTCCTTTCTTTTTCTTTCTTTTTTTTTTTCTTTTGGTAGACAATTTTTTTTCATATAGAAACCCAGCTTGGCCTGGAAATGAAGACATATAACAATTTTGCTGTGCATCAAATGAGCATCTAACTTTTTCTATGTCGTAAAATAAAACCAGATGAAACAAAACTGCAAAAACATGCTGTTAAAGTAACAGTGTTTGGATGAAAGCAAGGAAATTCAGAGTTAAGTGCCTCGTGTCCTTTAACTCAACCCCATTGTGTCTAGAGAGATTGCACTTTGCAGCACTTCACTGTGCGATCATTTCCCTCCCTGCAATCCCAAACACAATGGGGTGAATTAAGACTGGAGGGGAAGCGTTAACTCTTTGTTGCTGTGGGTGCTGTCAGACAATCTGCCTGGTTGTGTAATAACTTGCTGAAAAATGAGATTCAAATTGCCAAGAAAAGTCAGGGCTTGGTAGTCCCCTGGGACTTTAGTATGCCGCTTAAGACCAAAAAAAATTAACACGAACCACCAACTAAAATACTACAGCATAGCCTTCTTTTTTACGCTTTTTTTTCTTCACTTGAATTGCGTCTCTCATATTGCCAGCCCTCAGGCAACAGAAGTGTGAATATTTCATACATATCTTTATACACAAAAAATTACATACATAATACATTATAGATCCTTTAACTTCCATACATAATATGCCACGTGGTGATTTCTTTTCCAGAAAAGGATTTGTGAGAAAATGGCAAGTCTATTCTGGGTTGTAACTGTAGGCAACATGTTACTAAGCCTCTTGCCACCACAAATCGACTATAAAAGAAGCTGTGCACCGGCTCAGTGTAATAAAACGCGTTGTTGGTTTTGGGGTTTTTAAACAACTCTCACATGTAGTATGTTATTTCTGGAGTTGTTGACAGCAGTTGCTAGAGCTGCAAAAGCTCCACGATCAGTTCTGGGTCGCTGACATAAGGAAACCAGTACTTGATGTGGCTCATCAGAGATCCCAGTTGTCCTATTGCTCTACAAACACGGGCACTTCCAGTCTGCAACACGCGTGGCAGAACATTTACCTGATTAGCTGTTCCTGCGGGCTCCAGACGGGCTGAGAATGACACTGGTGTCTCTGAAGGGTTCAGTCAAGAGCTCCCTCTCCCAAAATGATGGATACTCCCTGTATGCTGCTCACCCAGAACTCCTGCCACAGTTTCAGAAAATCAGGCTGCAGGTTTGGTGCCAAATTTATTATTTTATATTTTTAAGCATGAGGCGTAGTTTTACTTGAGTCTCCTCTAGCTTTGAGACTTATTTGTGTGACTTTGGATACTGAGGCATGGGGAGATTAACTGACTTTGTCAGTGACTTTCATTACTCAGGTAGGTCTTTATTACTTTCATTACTGTGGTAGGTCTAGGAATTAGACCTTGATGTTGGGCATTCAGAGGAGTACTTTTCTTCCCTAATAACTGAGTGGTAATACACTGCATTCTTATTTGGAAGATTCACATTTGATTTTCAATTCTTTCATCTCCAGAGAAAGGAGTGCGCTGGAGTCTGAGCACTCAGCCTCTGAAAGTACGCAAGCCAGTATTTCTGTCAATTAATGGACGTTAGAGGAATAGAGAATGTCCACTCTGACATACACATTTTAAGCAAGGGGTGAAATAGTAGGGAATATTGCAAGCTAATTGTTCCCATCTGAACTATTTTTCCCAATGACTTTCCTGTGCTTCTATTAGAGGTTGAAGTCAGCTGCTCTTTAAGCACGTGTCCTATACAAAGGGCATAATGGCTGAGTTGAGAATAAACATAAAAAATGTGAATAATTTTAAAATAAGCAGCCAGCCATCATTAATTCACTTGGTACTCATTACAGTAATGGTAATAATGACTTATGCATCGGATATTAATATAGACTTCCACTGAAAAGCTGGCTTGCTTCTAATCTTATTTCGGGGAAAATAACTGATACTTAAAACTTCACCTATTTGGCCTTGTTTCCAAATCTTTTAAAAATTAAGTTCAGGAAAACAAATAATCTGTAAGGTGACTAACTGAGCTATGAAGCTTTTTAGTCCCTGGGTCACACCCCAAATCTCAGCCAGGGTAAAAGTGATGAGGATTTGCTGGCAATTCAGTAGTTTACCCGAAAGGAACTGGTGACCTGGCTCCCCGTTGCTGTGGAGCAGGTGTCTCCAGTGGCTTCTGCAGGGGGTTCCTTGCGGAAGGGCTGGTGGAACTGGGGGCACGTTAGGGACGATGGGAGCCAGCCCGTGTGGGGGCCAGCCCACAGTTACTGCCCAGTGTGTCTGTTTACAGACAAGACTTTAATTTCCACGGCGCTCAGTCTAGAGCATTTCATGAGCAATATTGCTTTCTAGATGCAAGGGTCAGGCTTGGTGAGAGTGGGGTTTGCAGCAGAAGGCATGATCCATTGACTTGCTTTTTTTGCAGGTTTTTTTCAAGTGCTGCCTTCCATCATAAGAGAAACCAGAAATGTTGACGTCATTTTGCCAGTCTTTCCCCTAATGTGCTCGCAGCAAGTGCAAGGTTTCAGTTACTGGAAAAGATGTGGACAAAAAGTTTTTGTTTTCTTACTTGTTTGAAGTAAGAAAACTTTTTTGGATATGTTCCACATTTCAAAAATCGGCCTTCCTCTGGTAGTTTTGTATGGAAATTTATCTGTCTCCCCGTGCTATATGAAATGTAACATATTCAGAACACTTTTATTTCATCTTAATTCTTGGGAGAATAAACATGTTTAACAATGGGTACTATCATCTGTAGATTGCTGAAGTTCTTAACTGGCCTCCAATTAAGTCTAAGATTATTAAGGATGCTTTAATTGATCTTACTTTCAGATGCAATAAACAAAAGCCAAAAGCAAAACCAGAATTCTGCTTCTGGACATGATACAAAAACAACTGAAAATGGCTTGAAAGGGAATGGCCTGCTTAGTCTTCACTCTTCGTCTAGTCTGACTAGCCCTCCAGGAAGTCTCTGTGTTTTTACAAAATTGATTTATATACTCATTAGTGTTTAATAGTCAGTATTTTCCAGCAATCATTTAGTTTTACCGTTGGTATCAGTAGTATGTTAACTCTTTAAAATTCAGCCATGGAGCAGGCACAAGTGAAAGCTGCTGTTGCAAAAAGGCTCGTTGGACTTGAAAGGACAGCTATTCCTTTCGGAAGAGGAGAATATGAGATAGTTGTGGTATGGTCTTGCTCCTTTTGACCTGAAAAAAGTATCTTGATTTCTGGTCCAGGTTTCACTTGACTCGAGACGGGCTGGGAATCCACTCCTGACGGGTGCGACTTGGGGCACTTCCCATCGCTAAGCAGCACCCTGCCCTTCTTTCGGGGGAGCACGTGCTCCCAGTCTGTTCCTTCAGCTCTCTAGCTGGACGTTTAGGGACTTTGGCCGCATGCACCCGATGGATCTACCACCTTCGTCCATCTGTGCCAGACCCCGTGCTGAGGAGGCACGGGTGCCACCAGTGTCCTCCCACCCACCTCCCTTGCAGGGGGACAGACACTGCAGCCCGGGGAGGGGGAGATGGCTGTGGCTGGTAACCCCTTCCTTTGCCCTGGAAAGATGTGGCCAGGCATGTCTGCCAGTTCCCTACCCTAGTTATTTGTTCCCCCTTGTTTTCTTGTGTTTGTTTTCACATGCACATTCTCCAGACTTTGCCCTCTAGTGCATAATCATTCCCCGTGTTTGCACTCCGGGGGCGAAGTGTCAGACATGAGCCAGGCATAAAAAATGACTTATTTTTCCCATTGTTATTGACAAGTGGGGGACACACACCTTTATTTGGTCCCTAAACAACAACAAGAAAAAAAAAAAATCAAAAGAGTAGCTGCCACTGCTCAGATTAAATCCAAACTGTCTGTTAAACCTCTAATTATCAGCTTGCCTTGTGGGTAAAATGGTACCATTCAATTATTGTTTTTTGTTCGCTTGTCAGCTGCAAAAAACATATTATCACTGCTTTTCAAACCAGCAAAAAGAGCAGAAATTCTGCAAATTGCTTTCTAAACGTAGTTACTTTAAACCTAATACCTCTCTGCAGCATGTCAGCAATTGTATAATGCGATGTTGCATGCAAATTGTATTTAATGTAGGTATTCCAATTATTTGTTTTACATTATGTAATTTCAGTGAAATGACTTCCTTTGTTGCCACGTTACGTGTGGTTCGGTTTGACACATACAGCTTAGCATGTTAAAAATAAATACATACACACACTTGCCTGCACACATTTTATCAAGCTACTGTAAATACAAGCAAAAATTGTCAAATGCTAGTTAGCTCTCTGCAATCACAGTGAGATGAGAAATAAAACCATCTTTTCAACAGCAGTTTCAGGACTGATTGTATTTGACAGTCTTTCTATTTGTTTATTTGCTTACGTACTTAATCTAGGGGGTTACACATGTCTCGGATATCCTTGATCCAGTTATTTCCCTTTTGCTTGTGCGTGGTGCCGGCACTCGCTGCCGGCGAGCCCCACAGCCCAAACCCAGCCGGGCACCGCAGGTAACACTACAGCTCGGTCATACAGCTGGAATGACTGAAGCTCCACTACTCCCATAATAAAATACATGACACATTTACATCTGACTCGGCTGGCGGATTTGGGATGTTTCACTTCCTTAGCTTTCCATTTTTCCATACACGTCATGTGAAATCTATTGCAGTAAAGCAGAGGGAGCTCAGGAAAGATTTCCTATGGAGGGAGTTAAAACCCCTCCTTCCCCTCCCTGGCTTCTCCCTCTGCTCAGCCCTGGAAGGGATCTCTGCCATAAGCAGGGATCTGTAACACCGTCATTAGTGGCGAATAAACATCGTTTTTGTTGAGCTTCTAATTTGCGAACGATACATCTTACCAGGGCGGGCTGAAAGACGGCTCTAGTTCAGCCTTTCTGTATCATATATTGCTTCTGCCCCTCTGTAGGACCCTGCAGGCAAGGATTCCTGGGGATCGCTTTCTTTGGCCAAAGCAGTGATTTTCACAATATTCCAGCACTTCTCAAGGTAGGGGTCAGGTTTTTGTAAAGTCCAGTATACTCCTGCTCCCAATGGGAAAATTCTGGGCATTTATTTGCAAAAATAAAGCTACATGTATCTTATACTGCTCGAACCAGGTCTTACTCTCCCTTTCTACTGTCAGAAAGAGCATTGTATTTATTTACTTTGAGACAAATTCTCCCACAATTCTGCTTTAAAAAGCTACCAGGAGAAATTATCAGTTTAAGAACTTAATCTGTTATTTATCTTTTGCCAAGGGAGGAAATACTTTGTAGGGAAAAAGCTCAGTGCTTGACTTGCCAATTAGAAGACCTACCTGCCCCAGGCGAGCGGTGAGGACAATATTGCAAGGCTGGTTTAACCCCCGCGTGGGCTTTCATTTAGCTCTCGTGACGCTGGCGCGAGATTTTATTTTTTTTCCCCTGGACGAAGCACAGGAAAGCAGAAGTACAGGCGGGGTGAGTTTCCCCAAAGTTTCCGTCTCTATCACTGCCTGTCCTTACTCAAAGAGAACCGACGGTTTGACTCCTGTTGACTGAGAGGAGACCGCGAGGGTCAGAGGCAAGGAGACTCAGCAAGGCCAGGCAGCCAGAGTCACACCTCATTAGTAGGCATGCAGGTAGGAGAGCTTTAGATTTGTTTCAGGCCCCTTGCAAAGGTGCCGTGACAGCTTGAGTTATGCTGACAGCCTCCCCTCAAAGGGAAAGAGAGTGTCAGGCAAGAGAGATGAAACATGTTTCACTGTCACCCTCCACACAGCGTAAATGGATGGCCCAGCATCTTGCCATCAGCGACGTTCCCATCTGGGGAAAAAATGGAAGAGTTGAGTTTGATGTTATAAATCACCATAATTTGTTACAATTTCCAAAGACAAATATGACAGGGTGGAATTACTTCGCGGTGCTGAGACAGTCATTTGCAGAAGCCATAAAGTGCCAGTATAAATCTGAGCATGAGATATATTTAATCTGAAGAAACAGAGCACAATATCACCTCAGTGTATTGTGTTTACCAAGAACTTAGCCGCAGTGATGCTATGGTATTGCAGGTTGCTCATTTCATTTTACCCTTTGAAATCAAAATTACTCTTTTGTAAAAATTCTAATGAGGTAGAAAGATTCTTTTGTATATTTTGTATTTGCTCCATTAAAAGGCAGAAATATTTATGATGTCCTCCAAGAAAACGATGCAATGCTTAGTTTTGACAACAGAAATAGTTTGGGGGTTTACAAGTGAGATTCCAGAGAGAAATGATGCTCTGTTACGTGTTCAGGGCTGTCTCTTCACAGCCATTCCTGTTTAGCAGCTCTTAAAATAACAAACCCATCAACAGAGTATTGCTTTTGGAAGTGTCCAGGTCACAAGCATTACTCCCAAAAGCTGTACCTTGAAACACTTTTTTTCCTCCCCCCATTGATGGCATAGTCCAAGAAGACATTTTGAAGGTGTGCTGTTGGGAAAAATCAGAGAGGAATTGAAGGTGCTATTCCGTGACATTTCTGTGGTCACAGTGTAGATCGTGGATTTTGTCCCTTCTATAACAGACGCCGTTTGAGGTGTCTCCCTCTGGCACGTGGAGGGAAGCGTGAGTGAAGCCAGAATTGCTAATCATTGCCCGCGTGTTCATGGGTGGGTTGCTTAGCCTTGATTTACCCACTCACAAAAGGAGGACATTACTAGCCTTCCCCACCCTTCCTATAAAATGATTTGAGTGGCCCGTAAATAAAAGGATCTCCAAAGAAAAGTGCAAAGTCCTTTTAAATAGTATTCACTTTAATAGCAATCTTTTTTATTTCCCATGTGAGAGAATAATGGCACATTATGCACCTTTTTTTTTCAAAGGCCAGAAAAAGAAATAGGTCTAAATGTTGATTTGGCACTTACTTAGATAAGCCTTCCCCAAGCCCTGGCTTTTTACTTCCATAAATCCTAGCATTTTTACGTCAGTGAGTAGATGATGATATGTTCACCCATTCCACATTTGGGTGTTATCAGGAGAGAGATGAAACACATTTCAGTGTTGCAGTCGCTGCTGAATAAATCAAACCTTGGTGATGCAGCGTGATGGTATGAAAATCTCACAGCCTGCGAAGTCAGTCACTCATACGTGATGAAACTGGATCACCCTCCTCAAAACACGCTCTTAGCTGGAGCTCTCAATATGTCAGCTCGCTGCTCTGGAAGAAACTGGCAGGTGTTTCGAGCTTGTTGAAATGACAGCAACTTTAGTATATGTTAAGAAGAAAGGGTTTACTGCTGCCTTTTCCTCTTCCTACTGTCCTACAGGTGGAGTTCAGCTTGTTTCAGCCCTTTGAGATGTCATTCATGAAATCTAACAACCACACGCAGGCAGCCCGCAGTAATTGCCTTTGCAATTTGCACCTTTGTTACTTGCTAATTTCCCGAGCTCTGCTCTTGTCAGTGTATCCAATGCATAGCAATAATAATGGGACAGTTGGTTTCACGCTTGCGTTATCGCTGTGTTTTCGTTTTGTTTCTTAAAAGAGGAGCTAATGTGAGTGGCTACTAGCCGTGAAAAGTGAGGTGCTTTCTAAAAGGCTTGTCTTTCAGGAAGGCACCAACTGGCACGTCTTTGCCAATGCTAGGGGACCTGCGGTAGCTTTTTAATCCTGCTTTAGATGGAATGAAAATCACATGAGCAGAAGGGAAGAGTTGCCTTTTCCCTGCTGAAATGAGGCATAAATAGTCATGAAAGCTCATTCGGTCTGAGTGCACAGGTAGCTTCTGGTCTACTTCCGAAAATGCTCTTGCATGTTTCCCACGCCTCTTCTAAAGACCTGCTGTCTCTGTTTAGAGGACAAAAAAGTTTAAAAATTGCTGTAGAAAAATAAACACTTGACTTCCATCATGAGGCAGAGGTTAGCATAAGTTTGGATCTTTCTACTGTAAAAAGAGAAATTCAGTAAAGAAGGAAAGAAGTAGTTCAGCATCTCATTGCTCAGCACCAGTTTACTGCTTCAGTGGCGTAGTATTGGAAGGAAAATTCAGAAGGCATTCACACACACAACGCATACCGTAAGTGTGAAACACCCGCTAAACTAAACCCCAGAGCACCAGATGGGCAGAAGTTAGACCTTGTTTCCTACAGCCTGGCCTAGACTGCCTGAGCAATGGTCAAAACCAGTTTACCCCAGGAGCAGCGTGGGGTGGGGTGGGAGGAGCAGTGGACGGCGTGCAGTGCCCTGCCAGCTCCTGCAGACTGCTCTGGCGGGTGGGATGCAGCAGGAGAAGTGGGCTGCTGAAGAGCAGCTGGGGCCTGTTTCCTTTCGGACAAAAACTGGGTTTAGCTGAGGAGACGGTACAGCCGGAGCCTGACTGTGTCTGGGCCTGTGGAGAGGGGTAGGGTGGGACGGAGGTTTGCAGTTCTCCCTGGCGTGAAAAAGGAGTGAGAGACACACGAGAGAAAGACTGAGGAAAACATTAAGAGTTTTGTGCATTTGTTTGTCTAAATTTCCTGACTTTTTCGCCTCCGCACTGACCTTCAAGTCATACCGAAACAATCCTGAAAACGTTTCAATCCATTTTGCTGTGAGTGCTCCCCGAGGAAAGTGGCTGGACGTTTCTCTGCGCGACGGGAGGGCGATGTAATCACCCGGCTGGGGCACCCCGAGGTGCTGCACAGCCATTAATGGAAGGTGATAAGGGCAGCGATGCCTTTCTCCAGCAGAAAATGCAGCTTTTTCTAAGTGCCACTGGCCTGCGCACTGCTGTGCAAACTGTTCCCCTGCCATTCCCACCTCTCTGCCCCTCGGGGCTCAGACAACCTTTAACTCCCCAGTTGTCTGTGGGTTGGTTTTTGTTTTTTTTGTTCTTGACATCTTCAGTATTTTAATAACAACATCAGCAAAGTCCTTGCAGTTGTATCACTTCGTGCAAGCTGTTGCCAGACCTTGTAAAGCTGCTTCCAGCGTGGAAATGGTTTGCGGGCAATGTCAACAAGAGGAAGAGGGAGCTGTAAGAGAGATCAGGGAGAAGGATGTGAGCTGCCACCGGCGCTTTCCGGAGCACTCAGGGTGAGAAAGAGTTGTGAAGTGTTGCTGGTGGGTGACTGCTGCTTCACCGTCCTGGGCTGGTCCTGCTGGCCGGGGCAAGGTTTCGGTGAGTCAGTCACCTGCTTAGGAACCTCCTGATCTTTCTGCATTTGTGGGTCCCTTTGTCGCCGCATGTTCTGCTTGGCCCGATTCTCACCGCAGGAAGCTGTGAGATACCCCAGGTTTGGCTGAACCAGAGGCAGTGCACAATGTAATTTCTTAGGCTTTACTAATCTTATAACATTTTGTATTATTTTTGGAATAGGCATGATCTCCAGGACTAAGGAAAAACCTAGAAGCCCAGCTGGATTTTTTTTCCTCCTTTTTTTTTTGTTGTGTCACTGTATGAACGTGAATAAGTGCTTAACCACCCTGGCTGCATGTGGATCTCCTAGGGTAAGACATTGTGACTATGTCTTCATTGTCATGCTCTGGCAGCTCTGGATAGTAGACAATCTGAATCGTTTCTTCATCCCTTTGACCTTAAAAACAAGAGTAGTCATGGTTTCACAGTTTGGCACATATAGTTGACAATGTGCGCGTAACCCGGAGAGGATCTGGAGTTGTTCAGGTTCACACAGTGACTTCTCGTAGATTCCCCGTCTCTGGGATTGGAGTAGTAATGCTTATCCACCACCTCGCAATTTGTGCAGACTGACAGATATTTAGGGAACTGACTACAGCTCCTTTACCTAGAACAACTCAGTTCAGTGAAAATTAGAGCAAGCAACAGACATTTGCAGCATGCAGCAGATGAAAAAGAAGTTGCCTTGCGTTTATATACCCACTGCACCTCTTCTTTCTCGTCGCCTGCTCCAAAGCCGAGGGTCATTGGCTTGTCCTCTCTCCTCCTACAACCTTCTGTTAACGGCACTACTTTACAAAATATGAGTTCTCTGTAAGCCATTTTTGAGCCAATTCCAGCCTTTATGAAGCAAAGAGAATAGAGGAGAAGGGAGATCCCAGACTTCCAGATGACTTTTCCTGGTTCAAAGTCAAACCTTGGAGATCCTGTCATCTGGGAAAACTCTCTCATCAGCAGAAAGCCCCTGTGCCCCAGGAGAAGGATGGCTGACCAGTCTTCCAAAGCGAGAGGAGGAGCAGAGGCACCGTGGCTTGGTTCTCAGACCTGGCGATGGGCGTCCCATTGCTCCCCCATGGACATGTATTTCCGTCAGTCCCGGCTGGGGAGAAGGCGAAGGGTGAAAGGGTGTTCTGCTAAGCTTTCCTCTGCTCTAGGGCCAAACTCAATTTTGCTGTAATTTAATTTAATGCTAATTCACTACCTAGCAATTGTACAGACATTCTGAATGTGCCCTCTCATCTGTCTGATAATAAAGAGCATATTCTGCTCTGAAAATTACTGGAAATGTGAACTTCATTAATGTTCATTTTCTTTGGGGAATCCTCTGTTTCTCTCCGCCTGCGGTCTGGCCACAGTTCTCTAAAAGAACAGTTTATTAGAGCAGAATAACCGTGTCTGAACTACAAGAAGTGTATTTTGTTTCTGAGAAATCTGATTACAGAAATACAATCATTTACAATTTCAGAGGAGAACTCTTCTAGTGTACCCTTGGCTTTTCGGTTGGTTTTATTGGTGCAACATGTATCATAAAAGTGCATGCCATGCAAGTGAGTAAGCTCTCCCTGGTTAGTGTGTCTGTTTCTCCTTCGGTGTTGTCGTGGTTCAGCCCCAGCAGCTGAGCACCACGCGGCCGCTCACTCGCTCCTCCTCTCCCCCAGTGGGACGGGGAGGAGAACCAGAAGAAAAAGGTAAAACTGGTGGGTTGGGATAAGGACAGTTTACTGGGACAGCGAAGGGAGAGGAAAACAACAACAACAGTACTTAGAATATACAAAGTGGTGATACACAGTGCAATTTGCTCCCCGCCCAGAACCCAATGCCCAGCCCATCCTCGAGCTATCCCTACCTCCTCCCGGCCAGCTAGCCCCCCTCCCTTTATATACTGAGCATGACGTCATATGGTATGGAACATCCCTTTGGTCAGTCTGGGTCAGGTGTCCTGGCCGTGTCACCTCCCAGCTTCCTGTGAAGAATTATCCCAGCCAAAAACCAGGACAAGTGTGTAGGTTTACTGCTTGCTGTTTTGACTTGTGTTTTTAGTGTCCCCAAAGGTCAGACTTCAAAACTTCTCCTGACAGATCCTTCTGCAATCCAGCAGATCTTCCAATTAGCAAAATGTTTATTATATGCAGTTAATACAATATAGATTTACTCATTCACTTTCACTGCTGCTTCTTGGGACCGTCTGAATAATAAACTATTCCATCTCAGAATAATTCATGGGCTCTTTGCCTGAACAGTGTATCTTTCAATAATCAATCTAAATTGCAAAATACCTTAAACAGCAGCAGCATTATTTGCCTGGCGCTATTCAAAAATCATGAAAGTGGTGGAATGAGGGATGAGGGAGCAAATCCATTCTCTACTCAATAGAGTATCATCCTTGAGAAGGGGACATTGCAAAGACATTGATATATAAATGCATGATAAAAAATTGGACTGTTACGTGTTTGGGAGGTGAGGCTGAGTTGTATATCAGGAACAGTGACACAGTTCTATAACAAGTAACGGTGGTGGGGTGGGCACTGCGGTGGGTTGTCAGCATCGGGACTTCTTCACTGCGGAGAGTATGATGTTCATGTTGATGGTTTCTTCCTTCTTACTCCAGGATCCACTCTGGGTCATTTTTACACAGTTGATAACAGGCTTTTGCATCTTATGGTCACCTCATTTGTCTGTGCGTTCTTACATCCAAATTTCTATGTACTGTGTCTTTTGCATATGTTAGGAATGATTTCTTTGTTAGGAATGATTTCTTTGTTATCTTTGCAACCCCCTAAAAGCAGTTTTGTCCTGCTCCCGGCTGCAGCAGGGACCATAGCTGTTTATAGCCACGGGGTACCCAGTGCCAACCTGTGCCCTGTCTCTTGTCACCCCGTGCCTGTGCTCCTCTGTGCCCTGCCCTGTGTTTCCACCTCTCAAGACCTCTGCTCTCATACCGAGTCGGTACTTCTCTAGATATCATCATTGTGTTAGAGTTATAAAAATGCCATTCTGCACAGGATAATTGCTTATTTCTGTTATCTACATAAAACTATGGCTGCACAACACAGAGATAAACAAAAGTAAAGCAAATTAGCCATAGGCACCTGGCAATTAGAGGAATTGCTGTCACAGCTAAACCAGGGGAAATGAAGCTACAAGCGGGTCAGGAGAAGTTCAGACAGAACAAACCTGACAAGTCTCAGTGCTGAGTCCTTGCAAACTCAGTACAGAGCCTGTGGCCTGTTGCTAGCAGTGGCAATACCTGTTACAGGGCCTGGAGCAGTGTTGCAGCCACTGGTGGTGGTGTTAAATGCACGTTAGAGGTAGATCAGCCTTTGAATTCCTACAACTGTCAGCAGAATGAGCTAGAAAGGTATTAACTTTCTGCTCTGCTACAAATAACTGCTGCAAGTCATTGTGGGAAACTCCAAAACCTGTCTTAACCTTTATACTTGGGACTAAACACAACACATGAAATGTGGATTATTCCTGTAGAAGTACAATCTGGCCTGACCCACCTTGCTGCCTGTTGCCCAAAGTAATTCTGTTAGTCCTAAGAAACCAGGTTTCTAATATTAGATTCTAATCTAATATTAGAAATCTCTGCATCTACATTTCAGCTAGTCACCATAGGTTCTGTTTCTAGTCTGCAGAAGAAACAGGCACTTTCAGTGTTACCCACTTGATCTCTAGATTCTTTGGCAATGACAAAGGCAAAGAGGAGAACTTGGTTTTCTATACTTTCTAAAAGAGGAGGTAGCTAGGTCAGATGAAGATTGCAGGTGTTGAATTTTGGGTGAGATAAATAATTCCCAAAATATCCACTTAAAACATATTTTACAATTCTTGTTTTAAATTCATTCTTGGGAAGTTTACATTGTTCTCAGCTTTGTACTGCAAAATAGAAGAAAAAACACATGTACAAAGTTAGTAGAGGCCAATAGAAAATTTCAGCAGTTCAGTTCTCCATGACTGTCCTGTTTGGTCAAAGAAAACTTATTGTGTATATTTTCAGTCCTTCCCTTTGTGGCAGAGAGGTGGATGTATTACCAAAGGTGTGTATGGGTTAAATTTACAATATCAACCTACGCAAAAAAGTAGTCAAATATAGAAGCACTGTTTCTCAAAGGGAATAATGGAGTAGGATAAATAATTACACCCTGTATTTCTGAGTTCTGGAGGACTAAGCCTCCTGTAATAAAAGATGTGTGGAGACAAAATGATTTAGCACAATTATGTACAGAGCCAACATCCCAAGAAAAATAATCAAAGCGAAGGATAGCTGGAAAGCCTAGAGGGTTCACAGCTGCAACTCA
Organism: Aramus guarauna; assembly: GCA_013400195.1. Classification (NCBI taxonomy): domain Eukaryota; kingdom Metazoa; phylum Chordata; class Aves; order Gruiformes; family Aramidae; genus Aramus; species Aramus guarauna. Next base: position 236,508 of record VXBL01004755.1, on the reverse strand, counting down.
GCAAGCCCAGCAACTGGCTCAATCCAGACCTCATATATCAGTGAAAGAAGGCCAGTAGGACAATGTGTCCTGGATGTGACAGCCCTTTGTGAGAAACTTATGGCAAAGCCTCACTTTCCATAGATTTATAAAGCTGAGGCCAGAAAAGATCATCTAGTCTGATATCCTATATATCACAGGACATTAAATTTCTTCCAGTTAGCTCTGAGTTGAGCCCAATAATTTAGGTCAGCCAAATGCAGTTGAGTCTTCAGAATGTTAAATGGTATTGTGCTAAAGAAAGGTATTCAGTATCTTGCTGATACTTAGTAATAATTAATACTAAAGTGTGGATTGAACAGCATTTCAGATGACTGTAACAGGTTTTGCAGATCCATGAACTCTGATGAGTTTTGCTTTTATGGTGTAGACATAAATTCATCTGTATAGCTTTATTTCCAGGTTTAAATAGCTCGGTTTCATTGTACAGTTACCTCTGTCTCCTAGCAGTGCATCTCCCCACACTCTAGCAAAATCAGAAAGTCTGCCCTGGGATGCTTGGGATAGATTTTCCTTGGATGTCTGCTGTTGCACAGAAGACCTGCGTAGAACATAGAATTTTCACAGAAGCTTTTCTTCTTGCTGCTTTTTTTTTGTTTGTTTGTTTGTTTGTTTTGGTGTTTTGTTTTGTTTTGTTTTGTTATGACAAGGTGATTTGGTGCCTTTCTATCCTCCCAAAGCAGGAACAATTCCAGGCAGGAATGAGACACTTATTCTACCACCTTTGAGTCATTCATTTTTCCAGATAGTCTCAGTCTGCAAACCATTATTGACTTATATTTCCTAGGGCAAATTTTCATCCAAAATCCAGCTATTAAGAAGAACATCAAGGCATTCCCTACAGTCTTCTCCAGACTAAAAAAGGACAGTACCACATCTTCAGTGTGTAGCTACTAGTAACTCTTTATCATATCATGGTCATCTCTTAGGATAGCCTGTAAGTATAGTAGTATGTGGTGCAAAAACTGGTATTTGTGGAATGCTGAGAGTAGGAGCTATTTGCAAGGAAGAGAAAAGGCAGAGTATGATACTTCATAATGGAGTAGAAAGGTGGTGTAGAAAACCAGTGTCTTTACGTTCAATGCCCATGTAATTGGCACATGAGGACAAAGTGCTCTGGAGCTGGCTGGCAGAACAAATATCATTCACCTAGGCCTATGACCCCAACTTTCACTTTTGTTGGAAAAATGATGGATGGGACTCTGGCCACCTAATCTGTAGATCTGACTTATGCCCAACTTTCACCAGTTTAATGAAGCAGCTAAATAAGTGCCCAGATTTGCCATATGTGCAATACAGATAATGAGATGCATCTGGAGGACTCCAAAGGAGATCCTTCCTAGGTATTTAGGCATAAGTATGTAAACATAGGCAGACAGGGCGTACCCCTTTGATTCTTCAGAAGGTAATTATGATAATCTGCTTCTGTTGGTTATATTAGGAACTCACTCTACATAGGCTGCTTCATTAGGTGCTTAAAATGTAAAGAAGCTTGGATGTTTAAGTTAGGTGGAGAGGCTCCTAAAATCAGTATGTTCTTAACTTACGCTAATTGCCTCATGTCATCCAACTCCAGATAAGAGCGTACTTTTAATAAGCCTGCACCTTGTCCACTGGAAGGCAACTGTGAAGGATGCTTTTTTCCTGAAAATGTACTATGTTGTGGTAGTCAAAGGCAAATCAGCAAATTGTCTTGGATCCATTACAGCAGAGTACTGCCAGGCTTCATAGCCTCATATCTTTCTCTTCTGACCCATATAGTTATGCTGGCATCACAGAGCTTCTCCGAAATAAAAGGGAGCAATGGCTCCTTTTAAATTTGACTCAGTAGTGTTCACACAACCCAGCAGAGAAATGCTAATTAGTAGGTAAATTAGATGCATCTATCTGCATTTGTCCTTGGAGAGATGGTAGATGTAATTTTCTAGCAACCTTGTTAGCCTCTTCTCATTCAGTGGGCTGGATTAAAAACCTGTACAGTAACCCAATGGGTGTATCATATAACAGAATATCTGCTCTGAGTAAAAACAGCCAACCAGTGCAGACAGTGATGCTTTACCCTCTGTAATATTACCGCATAGCTACCCTGTGCTGTGGCATAACAGAGGATGAGGAGACACTGGAGACCGTTCACAGGTTTCTCATTTCCTCACAGCCTCCTGACAGCTAAACAATATAATCTACTTTGCGGTATATTGCCTTATTGTGAGAAATGTACCTCAGTATGTTGCAATAAAAAAGAAACATTTGAATGTTCTACATCTCCATTGCACATATCTGTCAAGTTTCAGATGGCCATTTAGATGATGCTATTGCAGTGGATGAGTTAATAGAGGAAGAGGCTTCCACCTTTGTTTGTCAATCCAGCCCTGCAACTGAGAACATTCAAAGGCTGGAAATAGTGTCTTCAGACTCTCTGTGCAGAGTTGCTATTATAATACCGTGAGGGTGGTTTAGTCTGACATGTTTTACTTCATGCTTGGAGTTGTCTTGGTGCCTGCCCCAGTCGGTTATAACAGCTTAGTTTATTTGCAACAGCTCTCTGAAAAGTGCTTATTTGATCCTATGCAGGCATCTGGGCATAACTTCAGTAATAACTGTCTGCTAAAAGGGGACCCAGTTTGAGTAAGAAAAATGCTCCCAGACCACATTACTGTCCCAGCTTTACGCCGTAACAGGACAGACAAGTGCTCTGCCTTGTCACTGCACTAGAGAGCCTTCTCCCTTTCTGGCAAATCCAACATTGCTCTGGGAATCTGAATCCCAGTGGTCTGCCAACAAAGCAATGGTTTTTAGGTCCAAAAGCTGCAGAAAGTTTAGCAGGATTTGGAAAGAATGGTAAAAGTGAAGGAAAATCAAGTGATTTATAATGGCAGGCCGAGAGTTTGTGATGGCGGTGGGAAAGGGATGGGCAGAATATCAGAAACAGGACTTTGTTCTGAAATGCAGAGGTGGTCTGACTGAAGCACAGGGAAGAGGTTCATTTAAAAGGACGTTACAGTGCTAATGAAGAGAGAGATTTTCATCAAGGACCTTCTAAGTGACCTTAAGCAAATCACTGTTCCTCATTTGTGAAATGAGTATAAAGATACTTCTCTGCATTACAGCGGAGCTTGTGTGAAAGATGCATCTTATCAGGGGGCTTGATGCTTAGATATGTAAGTACCTAAAAGGCAAGGAAGAAATCTTCTAAGATGACATTTGATCCCACTNTATTACCTTGGTTACAAACCAAATATCTCAAACTGGTTCTATAGCTTTTGTTTCACGGCCTCTATCCTACGGTTACACCACTGCTTTGTTATGGTCAGAATCTCTTTAAGAATCATGAATATTTTGCCCACTGGTGTAGATGGTGTTACCTCACAAGATGCTGGTGCAAGATCAAGCCTAAACTTCCAGCACTTGGTAGGTAAGTTCTTGTCTGAAGCAAGATCAGTTGGAACTGAATCATTTCCATGTATTTTGCATGCTTGCAAGTGAGTAACAAGTAGGATTTCCTCCCCTGAAGAAATTAGAAGTATGATTTATTAATCTATCCATGTAAATTCCTTCTAACTGACTAGAAGAAGTATTTTAAAGTGTTTCCAAAAAATAAAGTTTTAGGATTACATTTGCAAGATATATAATTTGTCTGCCGTATGGCTTGCACTCCTTAGTCACTTAGGTGCTCATAAAATGCAATTCTTTGCCTACTTTTCTTTACAACTTCTGCCTATCTTATCTCATAATAGAAAACCAAGGTATATTTCATAAGACAAAAAAAAAAAAGATAAGAAATACTGTCTTCAAGCTATGACAGGTTAGTCTGTAAGGCTCATTGTCATGGTATCTTTTTGGCCAAAAATATATCAGGATTCAAAAACTATTTGGTATTTATATAGGCAACACAAATATCCAGCAATACTAGGATTTTAAAAGATTTTAGAAATAATACAAATCCTTGTGCTTCAGGGCATAACCCAATATCTAATTAATCAAGGTTAGAAAGAAATCTTTAGGAAAAACTGCTCAGTTGTAGGATTTCTACAGCAAGTTTTTAGCTTGTTACTCTCAAGTGCTTGATGTTGAAACAAGCTCAGACTAGAAAGACAGGTGATCAGGTTCCACGTGGGATTTGCTGTTTCTGTTTCTCATTATGTATTTATCACACAGACATTTATAAGTCCCTTACACAGTATTTCTGCATTGTTCCCCATTTTCTGGTGCCACAGTCTACACAAACTCTGATCGAACAGGATATTCTCTGTGCTCTCAGACACACGTCAGTGTTTCTTCCTATGTGACCTCGCTGTCTTCATTACGTATCTGATCAATAAAAATTGAAAGAAGTAAAGTGGACAAATGAAAAACACTCACTTAGCAAGGCTTTTTTTTCCCAGGAAAGGCTTGATTTCAAATATTAATACATATTTATATCCGATTCGTTATTTCCATAGACTGTGGAAGAATGGAGAATTTGCAATTACTTTGCATTGTGCTTCCAGCAACCCATACAAATGTTTTCCATGTTTCTAAAATCCTACAGTCATTCTGCACAAAAAATAACGCTCCCCCCATGTGTGACTGCGTGTCCTCTGTGCTGCCAACTGAGCAGGTTGAAAGGAAGGGCTGTTGCTCCCAGGCCCCAAATCATAGGTCAAGAATGTGCCGCATGCTACCCTAACCATTTCACAACTACCCCTTGTTATCTCCTTTCCCCACACTGCCATCTGACAGAAGAGCTCTTTTGAAGTATTTTTGACTAAATGATTTCCCATGTAGAGGTTTCTCAATTCCAGGGAAAACTTCTTCATGAAAAAGGAAGGGTTATACAGCACTGGTCTGGTGGTGAAAGCTTCAGCCAGAGTACTGGAGACATGCATTTAGCTACTTGCTTTGCCTGATTTAGATCAGGGACACGACCCTGGTTCTCCCACGTTTTGAATGAGTGACCAAATCGCTGATCTATCAAGGCAATCACTTCTGCTCTCTGGCCCTATTAGTATCTCATTAGTGAATTAAACAGAGCGGCACGTTGAACCAGGGTGTCCGACTCCTTGGTGTGTGCCAGACTGTCTGATACTCAGTGGTCAGGATCTCTGGCTTCTCTGAAACATCTCCAGAAGATCTTGCCTTCATCCCCATAGGAAAGAGATGAAGTTCTGAAATCTCAGGAAGTATAATGAGCTAAAAAACTCTTTCTCACTCAGCTCCAACCCTGAGTTTCTCATAGGCTTGCATCCACTTATCAAAGTCTGTGTAAATATGACTAATAGATCATTCATATTTGTGTCCTCTTGTATGCTGAATTTTGCAGAGCTGGAACTAATGCTATTTCATCAATTTAAACTAATGAATGGAGATGCAAAGAGATGGGTGCTATGGGGTCTGTAACCACTACCGAGTCAATCCAGTAGCATGTCGATCCAATATGAGAAAAATCACCCAGACCCACACAGCCACAGAGAATGTTTACAAATTCAAATTTGTAAGTAAAAAACTTAATGTCCAACAAAACTGTTACCTACTTTAGCTTCCCAGTTGGGGCAGAAGAGAATGGCATGTGGTGAACAACAAAGGCGTAGTTGAACATGTGCTGAGCTTCCAGGCTTCCAGGGAAATGTACATATAAGTGCTGAGTTGTCCTCTCTCCTTAGAGAGAAGAGGGAAGAGGAAATAGAGAAGCATCTTTTTTAACCCTTCGGTGAGTTAAGTATACATATTAACTTTGTGGAACTGCTGAAACAAGTTGTAAATGATGTATGAAATGGAAAATCCTTGCCCACTGCACAGAGCGTATGGCAGGGCTGTGCATTCACTGCTGTGCTATTTGCTGTGCTAATCAATTCAGAGCCACAAAACCCCACCAAGCTGAGAAGTTTTGGATAAAAGAACTAAAAAGGCAGAACACAAGTATTCTGTTTGGTGAGATGATTTAGTGGTTTAAGCATCTGATCTGAAACACCTAGATTCCGTGAAACCAGAGGTTTAAATACCAGCTGGATACATTTCATCCTTTTATCTCTCAGAAAGAGATAAATCGAGTACTCTTGAGTTTTACTCTGAAGGGTTGCCACAGAAGAAATCTTTTAAAAACAAACAAACTCAAATTCTTCATATTTTGGGATCTTTTGATTCCCTAAGTTTTAAAAAACACTATGTTAATCTTGATGGCAAAAGGTACATTTTGTTTATCTATCTCCTGAGTGCGATAAGGAGTCATGGGAGTTTATGCTCATACTGCCCATGGTGAATATCTCTCTGGCAATTAATGTGGATAAAATGCCCCAGGTTACATATTACTATATTTTGTGAGACCTCAGTGGGGATCAAGGACTGACAACCACTTGGGAAGCACTGAACAGCCTGGATGTCTCCAATGAACCCAACTGGGCTCTTCCAGAAATCAGGAGCAGTACTGGGTCAGTATATGAATTGGAATCTAGTACTAAATCACTGAGAAAATTTCATCAAAGATGAAAAAATAAAGACAAAGAATAGTGCATGAAAAACTCTTCTACTGTTTTTGAAGTTTGATAAAAAATATTTTATCAGAAATTGAAATTCTGGAAGATCAACCATTTCCAGGCACATCATCCCAGGAAACCTAAAACACAGTAAGATTCAGCCCCAGAGAACTGTGTTACTTAGTTAAGTGCCATTCAGACGAGTGAATAAGCAGCATTTTGCGTTTAAGTTGTCATAACCACATCCTGTACTTCCCCGCCTTGTTCCTCCTTCACCCTGCCCTCTCCTCTCCGCTTTGTATTGAAACTCCTTGTTTTTCATGGTGGCTTCATGCTCATGTGTTTGCATGGGAGTAGCATGGACTGGAGAGGGAAACTTGTAGATTTCTATCTCCCTTTGGAAACACAGTAAAATGTAGGTTGGAAGGGAGGTCCGCAGCCCAACCCCTGCTCGAGGCAGGGCTGCCTTCACAGGACATGTCCTGTCGAGGATGAAAACCTCCAAGGATGGAGAACTGCAAGCTGTCAGCAAGTTGAAGCTCTTGTGCTTCCATCACAAGGAATTTTCTCCTTATAGCCTGCCAGAATTTCATCTGCTGCAATTATTTTTTTCCTGTTATAATTTCCCCTATTGACAGAAAAAGCTGGTTTGTGTCTTTTTTGTGTATTTGTTCACCTGGCAGTCTCCCTCCCAGCTGAAAGGTGTGACTTTCAGTGCTGTGACCCATCTCTGCAGCAACTGGGGGCTCTTCTGGACAATCAGGGCTCTATCTGTCAGAACCGTGTTCCTCAGGACGCAGGGGAAGCGTGTCAGTGCAGTGCAAGTAGAGCAATGTTGCTGTTGGTTCTGGGTTTATTGCATATATATTTCCCTTTCCTCAGTTGCCAGTCAACACAAACAGCTGGGGGTTTCTGTGTTGGTTTTTGTTTGTTTGTTTGTTTGTTTGTTTGTTTGTTTGTTTTAAAAAGTCATTCCTTAACTGAAAACAGTTTTCTCCTCTATTCATGCCGACAGTGGTTCTTTGAAAATGGCATCAGTTGCTCTGTTATTTCATGTTAAGCATAGGTCAGAGCTAAGAACCCTTAATTCATTTCCTACTCAAGTTATTAAACACTCAGCACGAGACTTGGCGCTCCATGCCCAGACTCTGCAAGGGGGTGCCAGGCACCCCTAGGTGGGAGGAAATCATCTCAACCCATTTCTTCAGGACTGGTTGAAGCCCAGACGAGTTTCCATCAGCCTCCCAGAAACAGGTCAAGAGGAGAGCCCTGCCTGGAGCACTGACCCCAAGAGAGCTTATAGCCTGGCCAGGGTCCCTGTCACTGCTCAGCTGGGACTGGATCCTGCCATCTGTGAGACCACCACACTATCAGCTGCCTCCAGCCACAGCTCCGTGCCTGACCAGCTCCATGCCTGACCCATCTCGAAGGTCTCTGCATTCGTGTTCAGGGCACATATTTTCCAGTTTCACCATTTTTACTGTTGCTTCTTGAATCCTTTGCTAGGTGGCTACCAAAGCAGAGTGCCAAGGATGTTAATAAGAAATGAAGCCGTACAGGCGAAGACCTGGTAACATGGCAGCTGAGGTCTTCATGCAGAAGAGAAAAGCTACCTGCACCGAGGATGAAATGAAAAGTACATCCTTGTGTTTAGCACTTCAGAAGATTTCCTTGGGTGGAACAGCTTTTGTCTCGGCCAGAAGCAGTGTCATCCCCTAGGAAACAGTCATTCTCTTGGAAATAAAGATGTATTTAGATTACAGATCTGTCCAATAAAAAAAAAAAAATAAAAAAAAATCACAATACAAAGCATTAAGGTTAGAATGTGATGTCTGCTTTAAAAAAAAAGGATCAAATACTTACCAGGGCTGAGAGTGTTCTGTCTGAAAGAAATGCCTTTATGAGAGATATAAAAGTAATAAAAATAGCCAGTACTCACAAGAAATGGTAAAAAATTAGTCTCTTTCGGGGAGAAGATCTAGCTGTACATTAGGTTATAAAAAATCAAAACCACAACCTAGAGCAATCAAAGAGGATTTTTCCCTCCAGTGTATATTTTCTTGACAGTTGTGCTCACTTGTGGACGGTGTTAAAGCACTTTAGTTTTCATTGTAGAAAACAGAAGTCAGAGAAAACTGAAGTAGAAGGGACCTCAAAAGGTCATCTAGTCCATCTCGTTGCCCAAAGGCACAGTCAGCTTTGCCAACACCATCTGGACAGATGCTTTGCTTCTTAAACAAGCATTTCACACATCCATAAAGACTAGTTCAAAATTAAACCACATCAAACATCAACTATGTTAGAGATGATATGTAGCTACACTGTCCTAGGAGCATCTGAGAGAAGGAAATCATTTCAGGTTTCTGTTTCTCCTCTAATATCCTGCTTTGCTTTCTGGAAGCAGATGCTCGTTCCTTGTTAGCAGCAGGAGAGGGAGTGACAGGGATGGGGTGAGCAGCACTGTTCCCCATGGCAGCAGAGACAAGCACCGCAACCGAGAGGTCTCCCCTGGGAGAGCCTCCACTGTCTGCAATCACAGCATGATGATGGCCACGCAACACAGTTCCCACATGTAGCGTCACGGACCCAAGTCAGGAACCCACCAGGAATTCAGTCTGAGAAGAAGAGGTGACCACAAAGGATATTGCTAGCGCAGAACTGAAACAGAAATGAAGATGCTGGGACGTTTGGGGAGGAGACTTTCAAGCTATGCTGAGAGTAAGCAAAAGGTCAAGCAAATGTATTGTCATAGTTGTTCATTCTGGGAGAGTTACAATTTATTTGAGTCTAGTTTCTGCTGACTTTAATTGAATTTTGCACCTTATGCAAATATGTACTTTATTTGTCCTTGTCCTTTAAATATTACGCTTTCTGTTGGTCTTCACAGGGTTTGTGGAATAATTTGCTGAAATCAGATGGGAGCAGAGAAGACGTTTTGTAGAAAGAAAACAATTAGATATGCAAGTGGCAGAAACGTGATACAATTATTCTTTTCAGCCAAGACAGTTTTCCTATGTGAAATTAGTTGATTTTGGTAACAATTCTGCTTTCTGTTTTCAAAGTTATCCAGTTGGTTATTTCAGTTATCTGGTCAGACCTAAACCGTGAGTGAGAGGATCTCACACACACTCTTTGCAGCTGATTCAAACTCTTAATTTAAAGTTTGAAGACAGAAAATCTTCCTTTACTGCTTATTTTACAAATATTTAAAATTCGTACTGACTGTCTAAAACCTTAGAAAATATTCAGATGGACACCTGAAGAAGTATCTTAAAACCGCTTCTTGAAATATGACATTTAGGTGCTATATAATGAGATTTCAATATAGGCTGATGTGAATGTGTAACTGTGGCTCGTGTCATGCACATATGAGGTATCGCACACTTACACAGAGTGCTGCATGCATGATTGACAGAAGAGTAGGACTGTAGTAGGGTGTGATTCATTGCAGTATCCTGGAGTGTGGTCTTCCCATTGCAGCAGATAATTTCCAAGTAAATTCATGGATTTTGTCACTTGAAGGTTGGACCTCTTCAGAGCATCTTGCCTTGGCTGTGAACGTTATGAGCTGTGCAAGTACAGAGCGAGTGTGTAATGGCAGTTTTCAGCTGATCACAAATAATTCAGCCATGCACTGGTTTTCACCAAATTTTCATTTCTTCAGTGGGGACTTTTTTTCCAGTCCAAATTTCAACCCTCAGGTATTTTCTCTATAGAGGCATTGTAACTTTCTGTGACAAAGGAAATATTTTTACCCTGTGTTTGGGCATAAGGTCATAGCCACAGTGGGTAAAATTTCTCCTCGTGCTGCTATAAGCCCAAGACTTTATTCAGATCTCCTTTCAGTTTGTGTGCCTGTGTCTTACTGTCTGCTCTAATAAAAAAGCAGCCCTCAGGATGGTGTTTCCCATCTGTAACAAAGATAAAGCTCTATCTTTGAGACACATTTGTTGCTGCTATTGTTTCTTGCCAGAACATAACCCAAGTCTTTTTAAGTCATTGTGAAGACTTTAGTTCCTCCCTGGAGATCAGGATCCAGGAGTAAAAATGCCTTAGGATAATTTTACTGTATTTCATTTTGATGAGGGTCATCCTTTCTAGAGTTATCATCTTTGGGAGTATCTCCATACATCGTCCTCCTTTATTTTCAAGACCTTTAACCTGCCTGAATCATGATCTTTCTAATATTTCCTTTCAGCAGAAAACCCCATTCTAAATAAGTCTCTCTACAAATACTAGCTTTTCAAGGACAAGTTTGAATGTTGATTTGCACAGCTAAAGCATTATGATGGTTTTTGTGGCACCACAATACTATGACTGGCATTATCAAAAACAGTGCTTAGTAAAGAAAGTATAAGGACAGTTTTCAGTACATATTTCAGAGGTGGGAAGTATGGAGTTGTCTCAAGAGATTGTCACTCCACATTATTGCTGTCAAGATGAGTTAACTGAAGCATGATGTATACAGAAATGACTTTTTCAGTTAAGAGATATAGGGGAAAATAAACATAAGTGCCATATCATCAGTGAAAGATTTATTGCACTGCTGTTTAGGATCTATGTAAAGACTAGAGTAGATTGAAAATAGGGTGCTCATATGCAGATCATAGCTCTTGGAGCTGCCAAGGCTCAGTTATTTAACCCACTGTACTGAGATTACAGTTTTGCCATTACTGGGTATCAATGCATGATTTTAACGTGTAGTCCATGGATTTTTCCAATACTTTGCACATTCGTTGGTGAGGAGAGAATCCCGAAAGATTAGGAGACTCATTTCTTTCAGTTGAAAGCTTATCAGTACCTTTTGTATCCACTGAGCTGCTCAGAAAAAACACTTCAAGACTATTTCTAGAGTGCAATTTCTGATTGAGTTAGAAAAGCTGACGGACTAGCATTTGTTAGTGTGTTTTATCTGGTTTTTTAGTACTTCCTTCCAGAACATCTGGATTCAGGAAATACAGTCTTAATCAAACCCGGTCTACAAACCTTTTGACGGAATTTTGTGCACGTCTTTCTGTCGGGTTTCACTTCATTCACACTCACCGTCCACCTCCATGGTTGCACAGCAGAGACTCCAGATCCTGAATATGTTTTACTGAAATTGCATTTGTAAGTGCAAAGTAATCTCATGATCCTCAAAAGGTCTTGCATCAAGCCACTTGCATCCTATATTAGCATCCTGTTAGTGCCTTTTGCACAGCAGTGAGTTTAAGCATACTCTATAGTCTTTAAGCCTGGAAGGATTTATGCACATGAACTATGAATAGGTCTATAAAAATCAGGATTGCCCACAATGCATGAAATTAAACGTCTTGTAGGATCAAGGTCCAAGATCTCTCCAAGCATCAATTTTCACATATTATTTTTTGAGGAAAAATATAAATATTAATCCTTCTTTCTGCAGCACAATGCTACTTAATTGACTTTGCTCTTCCTTCAGGCTATCAGAGATTTCTACTGTCAGGGAACTTTCCCAGCCCCGGGCAAAGGAGCGTGGAGGGGGGTGAGGAGCAAGGCTGGGGAGGGCTATGCTGGGAGCTGCTGCACAGAGGAGGCCGGGTCTGGGCCTGAGCAAGCAGAAGAAGGAGAAAGAGGAAAGGGCCCATTAATACTGAGTCCAAGATTCCCCAGAGGGGCAATGGAGTGTGCTGGAAAGTGTTTTAAGGAGTGATTGGAGGCCTGGCTGTGATTTACAAACTCGCTCTACCACATAAACCCAAAGCACATTGTGTTGGGTCTGGCTGGGATGGGGTTCACTTTCCCCACAGCAGCCCTCACAGCGCTGTGCTGTGCGTTGGCAGCAGCAGCAAGGTGTTGGGACACACCAGGGTTTTGGCCACTGCTGAGCAGCGCTGGCACAGGACCAAGGCTGTCTCTCCAACTTTCCCCTTCATGAGCAGGCTGGGGGTGGGCCAGATCTTGGGAGGGGACACAGCCAGGACAGCTGACCCCAACTGACCAAAGGGATATTCCATACCACATGATGTCTGCTCAGCAATAAAAAGGTGAGACAAAGGAGGAGGAAGGGAGGGGGGCATTCATTATTACAGTCCTTGTCTTCTGGAGCAATCACTACGTGTACTGAAGCCCTGCTTCCTGGGAAGTGGCCAGACATCACCTGCTGATGGGCAGTAGAGAATAAATCTTTTGTTTTCCTTTGCTTCTGTGCGTGAACTTTGCTTTGGCTTTATTAAACTGCCTTTACCTTGACCCACAAGTTTCTTTCCATTTCATTTTCTCCCCTGCCCACCCCGGTCTTGCTGAGGAGAGGAGTGATAGAGCAGCTTGGTGAGCACCTGGTGTCCAGCTAAGGTCAATGCACCACACCGGCAGCCTATGTGACCGTATTTCCAAGACGGCCCTTTCTTCTTGGGTTGAACGGAAATAAAATCACAGAAGTATTTTAACCTATTTGCAAAATATTTAACCTTACAGAACATTTCATTAAAACAATCTTTTAAGAAAGGAACTTTTTTTTTTTTTTTTTTTAGACTTTTTTCATGTTCTTCCTGATATTTTTGCCTGGGATTTGAGTCTCATATGACCATATTTTCTATTGATGCAAACAGAGCCCCATTATAGGTGAACTGATTTACAACAGCTAAGAATCTGTCCATAAAGCCAAATCAACCTTTAAATTAGGATCAAAAGAAATACTACCAATTAAATTTAGTCTGTGACCTCTAACATAGGTTTAACAAGCTCAACATATTATGGATTTCAGTAGGGGAAAAAATCAATTTAACTTTAAAAAAAATCAAATCCCCAAAGTCTAAACCTTGACAAAAGTAGTTCAAAAATCCTGTAGCATCCAGCTGTTTCCATGGTTTCACATCCTGTGTTCCAGTTTTTAGGGTGCTATATAGGATATGAAAGCAGCCTGGAAAAAAAACGTCCATGAGAAAAACCTTTATTTCAGTTCCCTTTTGTTTTGTTTTGTTTTGTTTTGTTTTGTTTTATTTTTGACGTGCTTGAGTTAAGATTTTTTGTTTGATTCACTTCGGAGGATATTTTTTTTCCTTCCTTTTGCCCTGAAAAAAACCCTGTATTTTAATTTGGATTTGAACACTTCAAAGCCCTCAGAGATCATGGGACTGTTACCGCTGTAGGCAACAGCAAAACTCTCATTGCCTTTGGTGGGAGCTGGATTGGGCCCCAAGAAAGAAACTGAGGGAAAAAAGCATCGTCTTTTCTCAAACTCCCTTTCCCCCCAGATTTAAGCTAACATAACCACCCTGATGCGACAAATTTATTAAAAGCAAATAGTCATCTTGTGCTACAAATCCTTCTGAATACAGTGTTTTGACTAAATGACATTTAGCAGTGTTGTAGCTTTAATGGTAAAGAAAACACTAGCAGCTCAGTACTTAAACCTCTGTCCCATGGTGAATATCATTTTCAATATCCTGTAAAAATTCTTTGAAGTGTTTGTATCCAGACTGCCCCAATGGATTTACTCAGAATTAGTTAATAGTGAGAAAGCATTGAACTAAATTTATCGGTTACGGTCTCTCATGATCGCATAAAAAATAAAATTAAAAGGAACCCTCTATAGAATACTTTATCAGGCTTGGTAATGGCATCATCTCTGACAGTGAGGCAATAAAAGCATATTAGTGACCCCCTGATGAAACATGTTTACAGGCAAAGTCAAAGAGATTGATCATTCTATCTGGAAAGTGGCATTTTCCTTCTATGCACTGTTACTGCTAGTCGCAGAAGCATACTGATCGGCTAATGCATGACAAGAGGAAATGTGTGAAGGGGGATGCAATTATCAAGTCCTGCTCAGATTTTCAAGGAAACTTGGGTATCCTTTCTGCTCCCTTGCTATGCCAGTAATGTTGCTAGCGCTATGAAAGAGTGCCAAAAAGTCATAGCCAAAACTCCAGATGTTGTTGTGCTGGGCTTCATACAGGTATCATTTCTCCCTGAAGTGTTTACAGTATAAATAGGTGAGAGAGACAAGAAGAATGAGAAAAGAAAGGGGAACAGTTAAGGAAGAGACTTCCAAAATCATAGCAAGGCCAGGAAATAATCCCTCTTCTAGTGCCATGAGACCATGCTGGACAACCTCTCCTTAGCAATCACTGTTGGGGTTTTCAGATGTGATCTTTGGGATATTTTCTACACGTTCATACTGTCACATGCAAAATCCCAAACCCTAGCGACATGCTGATTGTTTCCTGCAGTTGCATTGTCTTGTAGAGACTTCTGATCTGTAGCAGCTTTTCTCATTTTAAATCTTTTTTAGTCTGTCACTCCATCTGCTACATTTCTTCTTTCTCCAGTTGCCTCATTTATTATTTGGGTGAAAATAGCAACTTTTGCATTGCATACATGACATTGCAAATTGCATTCTTTCTATTTTAACAGCTCACCTCTCAAACAACGGACCAGTGCTCTATTAGGAATGGATTGGTCTTGCTCAGAAGCTACCTTGCTTTCACTCACTCCCATTTATATATTCTATAAAATGAAGCAAAACCAAATCTATGCTTTTCTGAACCACTTTTAGCCCTCAGCTCATCTCCCATCTAAATATTAAAGTGAAACACTCACCTGGAGTGGTTCACAGTGCCTCTGAGTACAAACCAAAACCTTGTGCTTTCCCACCCCATTTCTCACCCTGTGCCTCATTACACAGTCAGCATGGCAGGCATGCTGCAAGAGAGGGTTCTTAGTGCAAATATATATTTCACAAATAATTGCTCAATGATTAGCCAAGTAGAGTGGAGCTATTACTGCTGTAAAGCTCTCTTCCTTGATTTCCTTACACCTTCCTCTTCCCCCATGGAAAAACCTTCATCATCCTCTCAGCCCTTCTGCGTGGACACGTGCTGTGGGGTGAGCGGGGGAGGTGGGCAGCCAGGCTGCATGCAGGATGGGGAGAAGGACGGGCTCAGGGGGGCTGTCTTTGGAGCAGGACAGTATGTGGCTCGGCAGTGGGAACGAGACAGGATGAGTGTGTCTGGCAGAGCTTGGCAGGACTGGGCAGGGGTCAGGAGCCATGGCCCAGATATAGTAGGTTTGGGAATTGGTGTGTGTGGAGGAAAAGCTTCAAAACATTGGACATTTTGAAAGCCCTCTCTTTCTGTTAGCTTACTGATTATTTAGAAAGTCAAAATTATCACAATTCTCAGTTAGTCACTCACTGCTGTGTTAAGGTCCAGCTGAATCATTGCCTGGCTGAATTAAATAAGACATTAAATATGAACCACGTAGGTGCAGGTGGGAAGAAGAAAAAACTTTAAAGAACTGATTAAGACAACAGTTTTCCGTGGTGTAAGGGATCTGTTAACATTTTGCCATCTAAGTCGGGTCCCATATCCATTGTTGCTCCTGGGTGCTCAAGTCATGTCTGCAGTAGAAATGCCTTCTTCTAGCTAGTTGGGAGGCTGCATCTTTTCCTGCCATGTGGCAGGAAGATCAACCAGCCTCGTGTTTGTCACCTTTGCATTAAATTACTGAGTATTACTGTAGCAAAGGTTTGATGGAGAACATGATGAAGAGGATCCAGATGGTCCAACACATGGTGACCTGCCACATCAGCAACACAGATTGATAAGAGTTGATCAGTTCAGTTCATCACAGACCACCCTTGGCTCCTTGTTCAGTACTGTGTTTTATTTTTAAGAGCCTTATTTTCACGGCTTTCAACTGCCTGGATCTTGACTCTTTCCTTGACCCCATTTCTCACTGTGCTGATCACCTATGGCAATAATCATCTATGGCAAGAAGTTCTCTGCAACAACAGCTGACAGATACCAGAATAAGACTTCAACAAAGATGACAGGACCTTCTCAATCGACCTTGAACCAGAGTCAAGGCTAAATGTCAGATAAGCCATGCTCCTGGCAACCTCTAGAATGAGGTATAGAACCATGTAAAAAAGTTGTTGCAAGATGTGACTTCTAAGACTCAGAGTCTGGAGGGAAATGAGAGAAGAAAAGAGATTATTACTAAGAAAAACAGGTACAGAAAACCAACCAAAATTCAAGTTCTTACTGAAAAAAAAAATTTTTAGAGGGCCATAAGAGAATCTGCTGCCTTCTCATATAGCAGACTTAAAGCTCAAGTGGTGAAAAAGTCACCCTCTGTAACAGTGGTTGGGTAGGGGAGATTTTGGTTCATATATCTTAATACAGAGGATTAGAAATATAGAAAGTCTAAGACTTAAAAGCATTTTAAAATAGAAGTTTCCCAAAGGCTGTCATGAGGCTTTTGCTTTAACACTTTGTTACTGCAGCAGTGTTGTGTGAAAAGTATTTCATCATTTGCAAGGTAAGAGGTTGTTGGCTCAGAGAAGTGTCATTATCAAAGACAATTTTCACAATGCATTCAAAAGCTTCATTAAGTGCCTGCCTGACAATAATATTGGCCCTGCTATGTTCAGACCCTGGAATACAGATCCATAGCCGACTACTGTTTCAAGCATAAAAGGTGAATATCCATCTTTGACCTGCAGTTTTATCTGAATCTGTCATATTGCCTGCAAGACACAGGTCAATGGGAGTAGGTCTGTGTGACAAGAACCTCCTAGTACTGAATGTTTTTTGGCTAAAAACAAAAACAAACAGAAAATTACGCGAGAACTGGAAAGTAAATTAATCATCTTGATAGGACTTCTTCAATCAGAAGACAGAAACAGCAGACAAGATAAGGGCAAAGCTGTTTAAGGTTTAATGTAACTCAGTAAATCAGACCTTAAATCCCTTCCTCACCCCACACCTGAGAAAAAGATGACCAGAAATCACAGAAAGAGATTTCCTTTAACTGAAAGTGACTATTATGTTTAGGGTTTACTAGAAATGAGGAAATACTAAACACATTTTAAGCAGAAATACTCAGACAAACAAAAGGAGGTTATATATCCAAATTCAAAACCATTTCTGAGGGATTTGGATGCTGTGTAATCTGGGGCTGTAAAAAAAATAATAAACAAGTCTCTCTGAATATGCATTTAGCTGGGACTGTGAACAAGTCACTTAATCTTGTGTCTCATACAGGCTGCACAGTGTAAAACCAATTGGAGTCATGTCCATAAAGCTCAGCAGGGAATTGAAACATCCAGGCTTGTCCTCAGGGAACTCTGAGTGGCAAAAAAAGACATAAAGAAGTAGCAATAAGGGGATACCTTTGAGTGAGAGGGACTGGAAGATTCCTTTTGAAAGTCCATGAAAAAGAAGCCTGATTGTCTTAAGTGCTAAAAATTTAGTGGATTAAGCCCAATTTAGGGCTTTATTCAACTTCTTTGTGGTAGAAATGAACTTAGCTGTCCTCAGTAAGACACAGTGAATGTGATGATTAATGAAGAAGTGCTATATTGTGCCATTATATTGAGGAGTCCTGGTATGACAGCCCTGGTTGAAGTAATGTGATAAGTGCTTTTGCACCCATTCAATATCCGCCTTTCCCCAGCACTACAGATTTCTGCCTGGATTTTCCTGGAAGCCAAAAGTGGTGCTGTTTGTTTCAAAGCAAAGGACTCTCACTGTCTTGACCTCACAGCTGGGATGACAAAATCCATCTCCTTATCTCATTTTGCCCAGAAATCAGCTGTGAAACAAGATGAGGGAAGTTACGGAGAAGTATAGGTTGAATCTAAATCAAGTCTTCATCAAAAGATACGGAAGTGTTCTGGCCAAGCTCCTCTTTCCATATCGTAAAAGTTTACTAGAATAATACTCATGTTGAAAGAGCCGTCCTTTCAACAAGTTGCTAGGTGAAATGAGATATTCCCACCTCCATTCTGCAGCTCAAGTCCTGTTTGGATAGCAGACTGCTCTCCATTCCAGCTCACTGCACAGTGGAAAGACTTGGATTCAGTCTTCGAGGGGCACTTTGCTTCCAGCATTTCTAGTCCATTTAGATTGTGGATTATGTACTTTGCTCAAATGTGAACTCCAAATAATACTGATTTATTTTAGGACAACATAAACGCATGTAGGGATCATATCTCCTTCTTATATATAATTGCCCTACATTATATAATTCTGTAGAAATTATACTTTGCCCTCACTTAGCCCCTCATACTGCAAGGTCTTAAAAGATAGATAAGAAGGACTCTTTTTGTTGATAGTTTGAGAGTTAAAAAACATTGAGAATTTCAGTCAGCTTTTTAGTACTTCTGAGCACCTGAAGCTCCTCTGTGAGTCATTCACATGGTTTGACAATTGATGCATAAGCAACATGCCCAAGGTTGCACAGTGAGTCGCCTGGGAGGATGCAGGACCAAGTTTAGAAGATATTAGTCATATGTGCCATAGCAATTGGTTCATATTCTTCTGCATAGAAAGCATCAGACAGTTCATCACAGTCATCCTTCTTGTGGTGTCAAGAAAGCTAAATTAGACTGATCTTATATTTAGAAATCAGAATATACAGAATCCACTCTGTCTTGATGAAAATAAATATATTTAAGAAAAAATGTTCTAATGCTTAGTAGCATTGATACCACCCAAACCCCATGAGTTTACCAGAAGATCATGCCTCCTTTTTGTAGTTCTAATAACAGCATTTCTCCCCTCTATTTTTCCAGATCTATTCAGAACATGCTTTGCCTTTGACTCCACCTTTAGCTGTAATGTGTGCAACTACTGCAATGTGATGGGGGCAGAGAACGGCAGCAGCAATGTTGATGACATAGGCGGAAAGCTGTGGCAGCTGATGTGACAGTACTAATCCACTAAAATGACACCAATTTATTGCCCTGTTTTTCACAGAGTATTACTAGAATAGCTTTTGCTACCATTTGTGAGTAAAAAAAGCCCTGCTCAAAAAATCTACAGGAACAGTATGTTCATGGCCTTTGCAAATCTTTATAAGCCTAGTCTTGTTTTCTTGGGCTCAGGAATAAACCTACCAGAGCTTTAGTCAGATAAAGGTCATCTGTCAGCTAAAGGTGCTGGGCCTTAACTTTGCTGTCATGCTGTCAGAAGTTAGTATTGGGGAGACTTCCAGTTGCAGGGGGAGTACAGTATTTCGGCATTTTATATCTCAGGCTGGCTGAGACACTGTAATATTTCTTCCCAGCTTAGGCTTTCTCATGGGATGCTTGACTAAGTGTCACCTGTACTAAACCCAGCACTGTAAGTCCTGGGGGACATGTTTCAGAGATACTTGTTCTGGTCCCAGTTAATGAAGGTAGGTCCCAGTGGTCACTCCCAGCTGCTTTGAGCTAAAATTGGGGGAAAATCATGTAGGGTAGCCAGAAGAAATCTCAGCTGGTATCCATGTGCTATTGCATTGCATGAACACTCAGTGTTTCACCTAATTTTAGACATCCGCACTGGGAATGTTCAGAGCTGAGCTAGTGTTCCCTTACTGTCAGATGACAGCTAGTCACCAGCGGTTCCCTCTGTGGCCAGTGAAGAGAAATAGGCACTTTTCCTGTGGGATTCATCTTATCTATTTTAGTTGACTTCTTTGAGAGGAGACAAATCAGTCCCAACTCTTTTTTCAGTATATTGACTCTTCAGTGAATTGAGCCAATTGAGCATCCCAGGGTGCTCAATTCATCTGCATGACATTAAGCTGGAGATGAGGCAGGATACTGCATCCTACCCAGCCTCACCTCTCTTACTTGCTGACTGCATGATAGCATTGCTTTTTGTCAGGATTTACCAGTGAGAACACCAGCGCAGGTGTCAGCCTCCCATGAGCAGCCAAGTAGCATCATATTGACTCATACTCTTCATATTCTTCAGTAAATCGTCTCTGACGATGACCCTATTGGAAGTCTAGGGATGAGTTTAAGAAAAGGGAATCGGTATAGCAATACTTTTGTGGTGTACATTCTCAGCTTTCTGTGATCTGCAGCTCAGGATCATGAGTACCTGTATGACCTCAGTCACTTCTATTAGAGTTTTCTTCCAGTAATTAATTTAATTGGTTTTGAAAACCATTTACTATGCACAGCATCCTACTGCAAGAATTTCCGCAGCTTAACTATGCAAGGTGTAAAAACTGTCACCTTACCTTGTATAGCATCTGTCCTTTGACAAACGCAAGTCATTAGCTGTAAGTAGCTAATGTTTTTCCCAAAGACTGAGCCCTGGATCCTAAGGGACTGTGTCTACCTCTGGGAGTTAGATCTGTTCTCCTGGCTGTGCGACTAAGCAGAGATCTGCTTTTATTCATGCAGTAATGAACATGAGAGTGTGGGTGCTCCCTGGTGTTGCAATGGCCACTCTGATGTCCTTGAAGATCATAGGCTTCCAACAAATGACCTCTAGCGTAATACTGCTGTCAGGGCTAATAACTGTACCTCTATACATTTTTATGGAGACATGGATTTGAAAACACCAGCTGTAAAATTCTCAATTCAACTACACATATTAAAGAATATACAAAAAATAAGAACATGTCTATCTATACACACAGATTTGTGTTTGTGCTTTTCTATCTCTGGTAAGCAAAGTTTCACTTTAAGGAAAAGAAAAAAGAGGAACCATGGAGAGGTTTGGAAGGCAAGCAATGAATCGTGGATGCAACGGAGCCCAGCGTGCAGCGTTAGAGTGCTAGATTCAGGGAAACCAGCTTGCATCTCGCAAGCATATGCTGCTGTAACAACGGCTACAGTACAGAGAGCGCTGCTTGGAGGCACTTCGGAGTGGCAACCTATAGGGCTGCCATCTGTCCCATTTCAGGCAAGGAAAGCTTGTCTTTTCACAGGAATGGAGGCTACAAACTGATCGCAATCATGTGGGGCTGGGGTTTCCTTGCTGGTTTATGTTTTTAAGAATGACTGACTAGATAACCCGCTGGTTTGGATCAAATTATAAATGCTCACAGTTTGACTACAATGTTCACATTCCAGTGATCAGCATCACGCAGGTACCCAAGTCCTGGTAATTGGTTAAAACAGCTATGATCTATGTGGCATTATGAGAAAATCCTACACCGGCAATGTGCGCTGGCTTTTTGGATCAGTCTTTTAAAAATAATTTAAGAAATAATTTCTTCTGGGATCGTAAATGGCAGAAAAATGCACTAAGTGACCTCTTGTGGTCCATTTCTCCTGCTCTGTGGTTATACAATAGCTAGAGTTCAGGCTCAGGGCTCCTTCAGCTTTTTCCAGAAAATCTTCCTGAGGCTCTGAATAAAAAATAATAGTGAATCAGAAAAGAAAAAATAATGCTGAGAATATAACTGATATGTCTTATGTTCCTGTACCAGCACCCAGGTCACTGCTTAAGATGAACCTTTGCATGTTTTTCCTGCCTCCTTTGCAGGAACCTTGATGTGTTCAGCAATCATCAGCACGCTTGTGGTTATAAACCCAGGATGCTGGTATCAAAAAGTACAGAAGAACCAGAGGAGCCGGTAGCTTCAATTTACTCCCAAAGTAACTTGGAATGCACTTTAAATATCATTCACTTTCAGAGTTGTGATAGTATTGCTTTAACTGCAAACACTGTCTCCCTAACCAGGTCATCTGAGTGTACAGAAACATGCTCTCTTCTTTATGGGATACAAGCAAATGGGTGAAATTAAGGCACAAAGATAATAGCACACATCAGGGAGGAGAACTAAGCTTTTGCTTCAAAAACATTCTTCACAGAAGGGTCTAGTGGGATTTGAAGTTTTCTTCTGAAAGTAGGTAAAAGTTAGAGCTTTCATTTGAGTTTCACTTTATGTTTCGTGTTCATTTCAACCCACGGCTCAAAGTGAAACTCCAGGATTTGGGGAAATGAGCAAAAACCTGAAGATGTGCATTAAAATGTCATGTACAGACATATTCCAGTTGGGGCCTTCAGGCACAATCCCTTTTAAAACTACAATGGACTTTCGATATTTGACCTGCAAAAACTTCTTTGAAATTCCAGCCTTAAGCATCCTGTCCAGCACAGGGCAGCTGTGAGGGTGCAGGACTGTGTCCTTCCTTTTCTACAGCAGATGTGTCTTATGCACATTGAAGTTGGAGCAGAAAATGCAATAAATGCTAAAATACCTGTCATCTCCTCAAAAAAGTGTTTTCCAGTAGCAATACAAATGATATACAGACATGAAGGCTTGATTTTTTTTTTTTTTTTGGTGTATCATGATATTGGTTACACTAGAAGCGTATTTGAGTGTGACATCCAGCCACGTGGTAAAAATCATATCACTTTGAATATGGATGTAAAGATAAATGGAAGGGAGAACAATGCCTGTGGGGGAGTATCATGGATCAGCAGCAAGCAAAGAAAAATACAAAGAGATTTGGAGAATAATGTTTGTGTGTTTTCTGTTAAAGAACACAATGGCTTTGTTCCAAACGCAAAAAGCTCCTTTTCCAGCTCAGGAGCTGGAGCAACCACCGCCACGATCCAGCTGAGCTTGAGGAAGGATGGGGTGGGTGGTTGCTGGAAGGATGGAGTGCCTTAAAGGCTCTTGGACACTGGTCTTCTTCCCATGTGTTGATCTTTTCAGGACAGCAGACTTTAGATAAACAATCTTGGGCAATTTCCTAACTTTTGAAACATGTGGGCGTGTGCCTTTAGCAAACTGAAGTTCAAGTAGAGGAGGGCTTTTTCTTACAGCATAAAATTTCATGAGCTCTTATTGTCCCTTCAGTGAGAGGTTGATAGAACTTCATGCATCAAAAAGAGGAAAGGCTATTCGTTCTTAGGATAGAAGTCAGATGATAATTTCCAGTTTAAAATTTTAAAAGAAACGTCCATAAAGAAATGCCCAGAAACACATACATCTTTTTTATTTTTATTTCTGACTGTTCAGAAAGGTGAGAGCTGGGATAATTTTTATTTATATTTCCTCCCATCAGCTGATTTCAGAAATTGTTGGGGTTTTATCTACAGGCTTGTTTTCATTCAAAAAGGCTGACTGGGAGTTAAAGGTTACAGTTCCAACCAAGCTTTCTTCAGGAAGAGTTTCCGAGCTGCAGGGGGGAAGTTCTGGTCAAAATCAAAGGTGCTAAAATAGTGCAGGAAGCAGAAGACCCAGATCCTGTTGTGCTGTTCTTGACGAGATCTGTTTTGTCCCACGTCTGAGCAGAAACGACCTCCCCTGCCAAAACAGCTGTTTCCAGCAGAGCCGGACCAGCCTGCCAGTGCCTTTGCTCTTCTTCCTCCACTGGTACAAAAGCTTCCTTTTCCCATTTTCCCCTACACCTCTGTTTTCCCTGTCTTCCTCATCTGTTTCTTAAAAAAAACCCAAACAAAACCCAAAAAATCTCCTACAGTATTAGAAGTTTAGTGGTTCCTTTAGCCCTTCTAGTTTTGTGGGGTTTGTCCTTTTCTTTTGTTCTCCTGCTCAGACCGATAACGTAGTCCCAAGTCAGCAGAGGTTCGGAAAAGCAGATTGGCACGCCGAGGATGGCCCCGAGCCGCATCGTTCCCACTGCCGACCCCCCTCGGCACTCCCCATGTTGGAAACTTCCTCAGAATTATTCAGTGAATAAATGTGAATTATTTCCCTGCTAATCTGCATCTAGTGCTCTAAAAGGGGGTGGAGACGAAAGAGGGGGGTTCAACGCTGCCAGCCAGAAACAGGAAACCTCTTCTTTAGTTTAAAGTCACTAAACAAGGGAAAATCAGCAAATTAGACCATTACAGCCTCTTCCAGAAGCCTTGGTGTGTTTGGTGGAGCACGGTCCTTTTCACCTGCGAGAGCAGCACCACTCAGTTTATAAACCTGAATCCTCTTGTCTGTGCAGTTACTTAATCACTGCAAAACTGCACATTACTGTTGTCACATGTCTATACTAAAAGGAATATTTAAAAGGAAACAGAACTTAATGGTAAACTAGGGTTTGGTGATCTGCCAAGCCGAAAATAGCATTTAACAGGCTTTTAATCTATTTCATAGGTTATTGTCCCCCTGAGTGCTATTACAGTCTACAGATAAGAAAAATGAGAACAAAGGGTTATTTTCACTTACAATTCAGCAGCTGCTGGTATTATTACTATGTCATTGGTAATCAAACAGAGGTACACTAATAATTGTGTCCTTTAAAATGCAGTGCGCAGTAAATATTTGTTGATTTAAAAATAAGCAGGCTGTAGAAATTAGATAGCTCTTTCTGTCAAAGTTAGCAGATTAAATGCTCACAGAGCCAAGCACCACTGAGAGAGAAATTCCTGGCATTTGTGAAAGATTTTGTTGATCTCTGCAAGATTGCTCAGGTCTCTTTGCACTTGGGAGAAAAATAGACGTTTGAAGTAAAAATGCAATTAAAATCAAAATTAAACACATGTTTTTGCTTTTGAATCCTAATTTGTAGATAGTACATAATATACTGTTTTATACCTTAGAGATAGGCAATTACCAAAATAACCCACTACTTGCATCCATTTGATTCACTCTAATTACCAGAATACACAAGGCATGAGAAGAAGAAGTTTTATATCTTTCTGCTCATCAGCTCCGCTCAGGATGGAGAGCGAGGCTTTCCTCACACGCTGCAGAGGACAGGCAGATGGCCCAGCAGGATGGTGTTCTCCACGTTGAGCAGCACAGGAGAACTGCTGGAGACTTTGTTTTGCCTTGCAAGGGCAGGAGAAGGGAAAAGAGTATTTGCAGAGTCTGACAGGTTCCTCTGCTTGCAATTGTACCTCTCCCATGGAAAAAGTGATAGTGTGTAGGCTGGGATGGCAAAACGTCTGGTCCTCCTCAGTGTCTGACAGTTGTCTTCTCAGGCCTTGCTGATGATGCATTTGGGTGTTGCGTCCCGGAGAACCCGAAACAAGACTGGAGCACTCCGTGTTCGTGATGCAGACTTACAGGGTTGGACAGGCCTTAGCAGAAAGAAGTGACACTGAGGAGATGGGATGTGTTGCCACCTTTGTTGCACAGCGGGATACAAGGCGCGTGAGTGCCTTTAGCTTAACAGTAGATGCCCATAGTGCAGACTTCCCCGCTGGAGCTGTCTAGAGACAATGGGGAGAATCCGGCATTTCTAGCGCCTGTGCCGGCTCTTCCTCATGCAGAAGAGGATGCAAAGAAGGTTCTCAGGGAAGACAGATGAGTCGTGGTATACCCATGCCCTGTTTCTGTAAAGGAAACACAGAATAACTGGCTTAGATGAGTTAATTCATTCTGGAAGTGCCAAAATTATTTAGGAGACTTTCTCTCATTTTCAGAAATGACTTAAGCACTTATAAGCCTATATATTATTAGCAGTCAGTAGGATTTAGTTTCTGAAAATGGTCTTTCAGCTTTGAAAGCACTGCACACTTAGGAAAATGTTACCTAAGGTGACAAGGGGCATAGCTCTGAGCCACGGCACACTGCTGTAAGAGCCAGCCTGGCTTTGCTCTCCGAGGGGGGACTATTCAAATGCTGTAACAGCAGAAAGCTTCAGCATTTTCATTTGATGAAGTTTCTTTCAAACACCTTGAAATATTTTGAGGTCTTGGAAATTTGTTATTATAGAAACAACAACAACAAGAACAACAACAACAACAACAACAACAACAACAATAATAATAATAATAATAATAATAATAATAATACAGCAGCAGCAGCAGGCTCAAGACAGTGTTCCTGCTGTGATTGAAGCTGCATGCAACAGCTACTGCAGCTTTCAGTAGCCAGGGATTTTCCCCCTTAATCACTCTTTGGTTTTGTAAGTGAGGAAGGTTCAGACAGTAATAAACTGAATCTGAGCCACACATCTGCTTTTTCAAGTAGTGTTTGGTGCAGGAGCAACACTGACAGATTTCATTACAGCCACCTTCGCAGGCGTTGATGTATTTACACTGTCATCTCGTATGCAGTTTGGATGAGAGAGCCCCTGAATGAAGCTGAGAGCTTCTGATACTGATGTGGCAAATGATTTAGCGCAGATCATTATACACATCGGCCTGTTATCTCCTCGACGACGTGTGAGGCTGAGAGTGAGCTGTCTCTTTGGTTCATTATTTATTTTTCCTTACCTCTGGGTTCTGCCAGCCGAGCAGCCTGGAACGAAACCCGAGAAGCCGTTTCGGTTGCAGCACGGTGCATGGAGGAGGCTGTATGACATCATGGCACTCAGCCTCCCCACTCAAACTGGACTGCTGACCCCGTGCTTCTGCAGTGGCAGGAGGGCAGGGATGTTGCAGGACATCCTGCTGGGAAGCACGGATGACTCACCGTCTTTTTTTTCTGCCGAGGTCCTTAGCAGGCTTTGTGGTACAATGCTTCAGAGGAAAGGTCTGCTGTCATCATCCTGTGCATCTGTTGCATCTTGCGTCGGAGCAAGTTTAAGCTCTTTGGCAAGCATTAGGCTTTTCCCTGCTCCCCTCAGATAAGCAAAATTAGCTCTGCTTTGTAGGTCGGGAAACTGTAACAGCAACATGAGGTCATTTTCTTCAGGTCATGTTTGAAGAGCAGTAGCAGAACTGGTAATAAAAAGAGAAATTGTCCCAGCTGCTGCAGTGTCCCAGCCACGTCAGGGATGAACCCTGTCAGTCTGGAGACTCTGGGACGTGCAGGTGAATATTTATTTACAGAAAAGCACGATGGTAAGAACCATGAGCACGGGACGTTAGAGGCATTTCATGCCAATCACTTGGGCAGGAGCTGGTGCTCCGAGCGATGCCTGCGGCACGCTGCGCGGCGCGTCCAGAGCCACTCACGAGCTGGTGCCACCGGAGCCCAGCGCGTCCCCATGGGGCTGGATCAGGGCTCGGCCGATCGGGCAGCTCGGGCTCCTCCGTGCATGCTGTGCCCGCACCTCCCGTGCTCCTGCGCTGCCTGAAAGCACATCGTCCTCCTCCGTGCAGCCAGCCGCTTGGCTCACGTAAACTGATAGCGCGGTCTTATTTCAGTGGAAACAGGCTGAGTGAGTCTAGCCAAGAGTCTGGTTTGTATCTCTCACAATAGGCTTTAGCTTTAAAAAGCCAGGGTTTTTCTGCTTGTCAAAAAAAGCAGACAAAAGCTCCATCTCTGACAAGAGCTCTCTATAAGCTCCAGCAGCTATTTCATTTCATCTTTGCCCATGAAGAAAGCTGTATTGTAGAGCAGGGTGGGGATAACTCGTGTCAAAAGCTTTTTAAAAGTTACTTTGAAAGCATATTTCATCTTCAAAATTTAAGTGGCTTATCCAACTTGTGGCAACTGAAATCGGCTTTCCTTATCTCAGTGTACGGTGTCCCTCAGCCAGTCACCAAAAACTGTTCAGCTGAGGCAGCAGTTTTGGGGACATCAGAAGAGCCAGCCTGGAGCTGACACCGCTGAGAACGTGCGTGTCGTGACATGTCACAGCCCCGTGGAAGGCGCAGGGGTGCCGGCACTGCACGCCTTCTCCTGTTGTCTCTGCAGATCGAATCCCAGCCTGGTCCGCGTTGGGAGGTGAAGCTGGTGGCCCTATCTCAGCCCCTGTGCATCCACAGCATGAAACTGCCGGGCAGTTCCGCAGTGTGGCTGGGCTGGGAGAAATATTAAAAACCCATGTCTGGCATCATAACGATGCTTCAGCTGAGAATTTGTAGCAAAACAGCCTGGAGATACTTGTACACATCGCACTAGCATCCTGCATGGCTGTAGCAACTGTTGCAAACTCTTTATTGTGAGTAGGGTTAATTTGCTTCCTAAGAGCTGTTTACAACCCGCTTCTTGCCCAGCCAAACCTGCCCAGTGCCGTTGCGTGCCGGGGATTATTGATGAAAGCTGAGCAAGACACCACATGTGGTGAGCTAATTAGAGGGATCCCAAAACAGTGAATATCCATAAGCGTGGTAAAATATGGATAAATAGAGCCCCGGGGAGTATATTCTCAAATTAGACGTGCAACTTACGTTGGAAGTGTGGAGGAAAAGCTGAGTAACTGGGCTCTGCACATCAAGTTGAAATCTCTTTCTGTAGACATTAAGGCTGATTGTTTGCTGAAAACACCTCACAACTCATTCGATAATAGCAGCAAATAATCATTGTTTGTGTAGACGAGCTGGGGAAATGTACATTTAACACTCTTCTACAAGTCCCCTAATGCTGTTAGGGCATTTGTCTATTTTTACACCAATTCAAAAATGCAGTCCCTGAAGGTCACTCTTTAGGAAAGGCCTTAATTAAGATTTCTGCCTGCAGCAAATCGTATGAAGTATAATACATCACGCTGTAGCAACCCAGATACAGATCATTGGCTACCTTGATCCGGTCATGTGGTATGACCAAATATTACCATTTTCTTATCATCAAGAATCATTTTACAATGTGAATAAAAAAATAGCAGCATCCAGGTTTTCTTAAAATGTCCATGAAAAGACAGAAAAATGTCTGCCATTCAGGCTAAATAAAGCATTCACTTAGGGAGTGAAGGTCAAATGGAGACATATACTTTACTGACAGAAAAATGCAAATCTTCTTTGCATCATAAATATTAAAAACAATACTGTTTAAAAGGTCTAATTTATTTTTATTGAATTAATTTCCTTCCATCTGTTTTTCTGCTCTTTCCCTCTGGAGCTCCAAGGGCTATTCTTCCCAAACCAAGGACAAATCCTCTCTGCCTGCCAAGCCTGAAAGTTCAGTTTGGATGCATTTCCAAATCAGAACTTTTAAGCCCTTTTTTCCAAAACACCCAAAGCTCTAGCTATGGTCAAAGGCAAAAGCACCTATGTGGTACCACACTGGTGTGTCCGTCTCTTTAACCCCTTCCGCTCTCACTTCCAAACCTTGCCCTGCAGGTCTGTATGGGAGAGCCCCCGTGCATTTGTGAGGTTGCACACATGTGCAAAAGCCACTCCTCCAGAGACAGCTGCACGTTCAGTGCCACAATAGCCACCTCTTTCAAGTTTTCCAATTTCCATTTCTATTCAGCAGCAAATCTTCCATTTTTGCTTGGGATATTCCTGTCCACGCACCTTCAGCCAAATAGTATTTTAGTTCCTGTCCTAGAGAATTTATTTCCATAGTGAAAAGGACCTTATTCTGGCTGGCTCTTACTTCCCAAGAATAAAGTATTTGCTGTTCAGATTGACTCTGGAATACTCAGTTGGAAAAACAAAAGCACTCAGCTGTTGTTGATGGTGGTGCCTGTGAAAACGCAATCCTCTTGCAAGGACTGAGGAAGACAGAGGTGCTTATTAGTGAAATGGGTGAGTGGTTTCATTAAACATGAACTAAACCCAGCCATTGCTCTGAAGTGTCAAAGGTTGACTTACTAGGGACACCTGAATCAGGGGCCGGGGGCTAGAAAAATTCACACAACTACTGATCTCTTTCCCACACACAAATGACAAGGTAGACTCAAACCAAGCCCCTGTGGCGGGCTGATCGTGGAGTTTGTTTTCGGCTGGAATTAGCTATCAGCAAGACAGGAGGATCTCCGTCTCCCCGCTTTGAAACCAGGCAGCTTTCCAGGGGCAGGAGGAGTGAGGTCAAAGCCTTCGGCAGCTGTGATCTGTTCCCTTCCACTCTCTCATCTTTGTTCTCAGCACTGCTGATGTCCAGCTCCAGAAATTACTAAGAACTACAGAAATTACTAAGAACTAAAGAAAAAAGCATTTCTTGCAGATTTTTCTTCCTAGCCAGAAATTTCCCCAAAGAATCTTTTTCTTTGAAAGCTTCCCACTGAGTAGTCCCAGGTTACCCCAGTAACACTTTTACCCAAAGATTAGTATTTCCCAACAGTCTGTCCTTCATCATTCCTCTACTGCATGGCTGCAATGGTTTTGGCTCTCTGTTTCCACTGTAACAGCTGCAATTACAGGGAGTTGGCTCTTGCAAGAAGATTCACGGGACGCTTCTTCAGAACGCCTCTAGAAAACACATGGCAGATATCCACTGGCTATGGGGATGTGCAGCCATCTCTCACAGATCCCACTTTTCCAGAGGAAGATCAGGGATCCCAACCTGCTAGATTTGGCCTGGTATACACTAGGAACACAACGTTCTGGATGGTCAACACAGTCTGAATTTGTTAGGAGGTCACCAGCAGGTTTTCTAAAATACCTAACAGTGTTGAAATGCGTGGGAAAGGCAAGGAGGAATGCACATTCATACCGAACGACATCTGCATGGGGCTCTGTCCCAAGCTCTGTCTTCTCTGAGTTGCAGGGACATTATTACTTGCTCTGCATAATGGGAAAGGCAAGGCAAGAGAAAGGGAAAGGGAAAGGGAAAAGGAGAAAAAATCTTCTTAGTCTGGGAAAGGGAAAGGGGAAAAAATCTTCTTAGTCTTTAAAACTAGAACTTACTCTAAGGTAGTTTTCCTTTTTTATTTATTTTGAAGGAAAGCATTTCTCATTACCAGCTGACAAGACAGTGAAGAACAAGTTAGTGTTTTAGCCTTGTAGGTCATAAGAGGCCAGTAATCAACCACCTCTAGCGTCCTGGTAGCATTTAATATTGCATCTTTATAAGGCACGACAGCGTATGTGGCCTTGAAAATGTGAGGGTGAGTAACAGCAGTGGGTATTTAAAAGGTGTCTGCCTTCAAACCCAAAACAGACAGTATTCTTCCTTTCCTGATATGCAAAATGCTCTTGTGATACAAAGCGGTTAGAAACAGATGACAGCAGCATTTCAAAGCAATCAGGAGTACAGCAGCCTAACTACCTTCTTGCCTTTCTTTCATCATTTAACTTCACTGTCATGTTCAGGGAGGGTTTTAGTAAATTATGTGGTACAAGAAAGATGGGAGATAGATAGATAGATAGATAGATAGATAGATAGATAGATAGATAGAAAAGTCTTCACATGAACAAGAGGCAGTTTACCTATGACTTTCTTGCATGTCACTTTTCAGACAGATTTTCAAGGATTTTTTCTCCCCTTTGCAGCCGAATGAGAGAAATATAGCCTGCACATGAGAGATAATATTGTCCTGGGAAATATCCAGTGGATTAATGTATTTCTACTGAAGCTAGCAGGAAATTGTGTTGCAGTTTGTGCTTATGGGCTTATTGTGAATACGTCATATTGAGAACAATTTGTTAAACAAGAAACACAGGGTGTTAAAAAAATCAAAAGGGAAAATAAACCAGGAATGTCAGGTTCTGTAATGAGCTTGATGTGTATCTGTATTGTCAATAACCCCAATGCCAACGACTGACTCCCTTCATTCTTGTTTCATAATGAAACAAAGACGACTGTGCTTTTGCGTGTTATTTACGGCCCATCTCTAAGGTTCCCTATGTAAATTATTCCCGTGCTGTACCCTAGCAAACAGCCTTTTGATGACATTGTTATAGACAATTAGTTCTATACCTTAATTAAGTAACAAAGCTCTATCTATAATACAGTTACTCTTGAGCAAGATTAACCTTTGGGATGGGACAACTCTGAGCATGAACAGGAGCCGTGAGGGTCAGGTCAGAGTTGGGGACGTTAGGGCACAGTAGATGGATGGTCCTAGTGAGTCAGACCCCAGGGAGATGGGATCAATAAGAAGTTGAAGTAAAAGATGTACCCACGGTCAGCCACTTATAGCTGGCCAGAATTTGATGGAAAATGGCTCTTTTTTTATTTGTTTTTAGTGAAGCTATGACAGTGTTCATTCCCTACTTGTAGAACTTACTGTTGGTGGGACCTCGGACATAGTCACTGCTACAGCTGAGCAGTATGTTTCCATAGGCACTTCCTGCCTCATACATTCTCTATGCATCAGCCTCCCTTGGATTTTTTCAGCTTATTCAATAGCAAACAGGTGTTGCAGCATGTGATTAAAGCCCCTCTCATTTACAAAACCAGACCTTGCCCTTTTGGTGTAAATTTTGGTGTATATATATAAATATATATATATTTTATGAAGCCAGGGTAATCCAAAGTAACTAGTGATGCTGTGTGCCTGCATTTTTTCCTGCCTAGCACAAACTATCTCTAAGAGTCTTGATTTGCAGAGGGCAGAGGGTTTGGTCTTCCTTTTTGCCCTTTGCAAGTCTGGTATTTTGCTTCAAGCCGCTGACAGTGGATCTGCATTGGCAGGTTGAGGTCTCAGAGTGTTCATGCTGGGGTGTGTGTCTGTGTTGGGTACCAGTTCCTCTCTGTAGGTGACACCTTTAAGTGAGAGTTCTTCCTGCTACTGACGTGTCTGATCCTGTTTCCATGGAAACCATGGTCAGATAACAGAACAAAAAGTTAGGGGATTTTTTTTCTTAATTATTTTAAAATCTTCACCTAATTTTCCTTGTTCTGCTGTCCATTTCCATAGGAGAGAAAGCAAATATGTTCTATTTCTATGCATTACTTATGTAGGACCCCCCTATATGTGTGTGTACATGCAAACATACATATATGTATATAATGAGAGATGTCTCCAAAGTTTACATGGCATTTAACAGAGACCCTTAACTCAAGATGTTTTTTTCTTGTTTACATATCTATCTTTCATAAGAAATATGACACAATGCAACATGAGTAACACCAACTACCCCGAGTTATGATAGGGCTTGTGTAGTTTTGATTGCTCAGCAGTTGAGACAAATTAGTTTGACACTGGAAGTAAACGAATGACTCCAGGCCAGGGTCGTTGCACCATGTAGGGCAGTTATAAGCATCATTTCCCGGTTGCATCATCAGTCAGGTTCAATCTCTGGTTCTTCTTCCTTCCTTCCATAGAAAAATGGCATATTTCAAAGAGGTCTGAGAAAAAAAAAAAAAAAATTACCTGCTACTCAGCAATTTGAGGACACGGTATTGAGGATCTGGCCCATGTCACCACTGGAAAACAAGTCACTGCAAGAAACAGATTACTAGAGCTGATAGTGTATGATATTTTATGTGTTTGTGATGGGCTCTGTCTCAGCTAATGTTAGGCATGGGGTCTGAAGAACTTCTTCTGCAGTCAAATGATAAGGGAGACAGACACTTCCAGAGGGAGTCTGCCCTGTCCTCAGCCAGAGGTGTTGAAGGCAATTAGCTTAAACATCCACCTTTCAGGTGGGTAAGGCCAGATAAAATAGTAGGGTAGGATTTGAGAAATAGGCACTGAACAGTACATAAAAGAAATGGATAGAGATGGCACGTACATGGGAAAGTCCTCCCTACAGAAATCTCTAAATTGGGCCCAGTTTTAAATACCAGACCTTGCCTTCATAAATGTAATATCTCACATTAACTGCATCTCATATTTACCCTGCGCATATTCTTCTATGGCAAAAATAAAGTATTTTTCTAGATGTGTCCATACAGAAGACTTCCCTTTCCTGAATAACTTATTTTTGCAAAAAACAGGAAAGATGAGGCTTTGTCACTGCTTTCATGCTAGCTGCAGGAATTTTTATACCTTGGCTTTTCATTTTATCCCGAAACTCACATTACTATCAAGGGCACACTCTACACTGCAATCAGTATATTAAAAAGCAATTAAATTCCTCCTGGGTGTCAAAAAGTAAACTGGCTGTCAGCACTGAATGTGCCGACAATCCCATGTCACTCAGTAATATCAGAGATGTGACCAAATGAACGAGGTAAGAGAAATGAACGTAAGGGGTTGACACTTAACTCATGTAGGTTCCTTAAGTTTGCAACCAGCCAAGGGAATGGACTGTTTGGGTGCAAGTTTTGAGAGGGAGAATAGTGACTACGGGTGTTTTTATGTGCCAGACAGTGCAAAGCAAGAAGAGAGAAAAGCAGTCATGGGCCCGTCTATTACGGAGGTAAATGGTTCACCTCCGCAGTGCTGAGTGCGTGAGCATGCAGGAGGCTTCCCCTACGTCTCAGTCTTTTCTAGGTCCAAGCATACACAGAGACGGTCACAGAAAACAGGTATGGTTCAGTCTGTAAGCATCCATCAGCTGACTGAGGATGAGGATAAACCATCCTCAGCGTTTCTGGGTAAGCGTGATGGACTGCCAGGATGTGTTGTCAGTCTGCCCATAGACCCTTCCCTGTGTTTCAGCTCTCTCCCTGAAAATGCTCAGTTGAGTCAATCTTTGATACAAGAAACTAGTTAAGAGGAGTGTCGTCAGATCACTGAGCTGGAACAGGGCAGAAAACCCTTTTGCCTGCTGAATGAGCATTAGGCTCAGCCGGAGCCAGAGCAAGGGAGCGGAGCAGAGAGCTTTTGATGAAAACTGTATCACTTGAATTTTGAGCTTGTGTATTAATTAATTGGGTATGCAAGTCAGGATTTTCCAGACACTAAATCAACTTCACAACAAGTTATTCATGAATAATTTCAACCTGCTTTTCCATTATTAATAATTATTTGTACAACAATATGACATCAAAAGCCTTAATAAATGTAAGGCTCCATTGTCCTGGACACTCTACAAACAACATAATAAGGGACAACCTGATAAGTCTTATTAGGTCTGAAGGAATTGATCAGCATTATCTCGAAAGAGTCTTCCACCACAAAAGGACTTAACTGTAGAAAGGTGTTGCTCGTGTTTCCCACAGAACTGTCTGAGAGAGCAGAAATGCCTTAACCCTAGTTCCTGAGAAATGTAGGCCTCTTCAAGCTACCCAGAAATGTCCAAAATAGAGGCAGGGGCAGGATGACATGACTCTATAGTGAGGGGGAAAGGTAAATCTGGAGACATGGGATCATAAATCTGGAGACATGGGATCCCTACAGTCAGGCATGGGTTCAAGTCTCAGTACGCACCAGGAGGTCAGACTGCAACATAAAGGAGCTCTTTTGTAAGAAGGACATTACTGTAACTAGTGCCATCTTACTTCTTCTTTCATAGGAATTTTTTTCTCTCTTTCACCCTAAACTTTGCAATGGACCCAAGAAAACTTTTCTGATGGAAAGTTTAGTGTTGTCTAAACTCCTATATCCCCACAGAAAGCCTTGGTTTTATCCAAGTGATGGTTTCTTACAGTCAAACTTTAAAAAATAATATAAATGGCTTTCTCTAGAGCTAACTGCATTACGAACATCATTTTTAAGACATATTTCAGCTTGTGATAGGAAAGACTGGTGATCTGGGTAGCTCACAGGTGATCAAATCAGAAAAAGCAATAAACACATCCCTGAGGCTCATTATTAGAAGACTACTATAAAGTTGTAGCAAAACTGTTATATTTGAAGATGAGAGTTTAAACAGCAATTTTCAATGAGGTGACTGGATTCATGGAGTGGTATGAAGTGCTTTGGCTTGGTAGACCGATCTTGAACCCAAACCTACTCTTTTAACCTTGTTAACACATCGTGGTGATTTGGTTTTTGTGGGGGTATTTTTGTAATGTACATATCTTATTCTGATGTTCCTTGTACCTTATTACAGAGGAAGAACCAAAACTAATCCTTTCTAATCCTGCTAAATTTCACAGGATCTTTTCTGTTCTTTAAAAATACTGTAATACTGTAAGCTTTAAAAATAATTTGCATTTTTCAGCCATTTTAGGAAGCCTATGTTTAAAAAAAAAAAATAAAGAAAAAGGATTGTTTCTGACAACCATACCATCCTAACATATTAAAAACATATTGCCAGAGAAGTGATGATTATAAATAGCTGGCATTGTAGCTCAATACATTAGTGTGCTGGTCTTTGATTCCTCTATAATTACAGAATGAAAGCTTCAATCCCTGCATTGGGTGAGCACTTAAAATTACAGCTGAGGTAGTAAATTACTGGTCCTCAATGTCCTAGTCAGACAGATTGCTTTCAGTTCATAAAGAGAAATTCAGTGTTTTGTCAGAGGCAGATTCCCTGGTGAGCTTATTGTCTTCTATTTAAAACTAGTAGGTGAACTAAAGGAAATACTAGAATATTTTACAATATACCGACATAAGCAACAGTTCTTATTCTCAAAAACAAGCAGCACCAGTGTTGCCTCAAAATGTTCACATTGCTCATATTGATTTTCGTTTTACACATCCCCAGGAACAAAACGTACTGGCTAATAGATTGTTTTTATTAGTTTCACTGGATGCTGTATCAATAATGGCTTTAACTCTTGCATGAGGGTAACGTGCTGGGCTTTTTGAACCTGTTGATGGACATTTGATTCAAGGTGTCATTCTGTCAGTAGGAATCCTAATAAGCACAAAAAAAACCCTAGGAAACATCACAGTGAATTCTCATTCTAACAAGTTTAGTCTTCTGACAAATTACTATCTTCTAAGGATTGTTTCTGAAACTTAAGATAAAACTAGGTATCAGTCCTAGCGGTTAATTTCACCCTTTTAAAGCTCTGCAAAATACTCTGAATGAAATCCTTTTGCCATAGTCTAGGGCAAAGTCTGACAATAACATAACTACAGATTGAGAAAAGTCATACAGGCACTGTGTCCACTTAAGCAAGACAGATTTGTGTGTTGAGCCAAAAGTATATTCTCTTAAACCCCTATTTAGGTGTGTAAGTAGCTACCTAATCCAAAGCTGAGTAAATTCAATGGCAACCTCCCATTGAACGTCCTGTCTCACAGTGTAAAATGGTCCTGATTTTCACAGCAGTGCAAGCTTGAGATCAGCAGCACTTCAAAAGCCAGAGGATGTGGATAATTTGAGCCTGACTACCATCGTCAAGGTTGGATGCTCCGGCTGTAGCTCTTGGAGAGGTGATTGCTGCATCACCTGCACAAGCCTGTGCTCCTCTCCCTCGAGGGCACACAGACTTGAAATGATCATGGAAGGCAAGTGTGCTCTAGATATATATGCTGAAAAAAATATTTCCACCTTGTTCTAATCATGATTCAGTCTCAGCAGAAAGGTCAAGAATTAACTGGGCAATGAGATGAAATTACTGAAATAACTGAAATATATTTGTGTAGTGCTACAAGGAAATATAAAATTTCTTAAGGAAACAGAAATTCTGAAGGGGCACAGGAAAACCTTAAGTGCCACTGAAGCTTGCCTGTGAAAGTTAGAAGTTGCTTGGGAATTTTGGGAAAATATAACAGTACTTAAGTAGTCAGACTTCTACTTTATGGAAACAAATGTGTCAGATTAGGTTAAATGAAAGCTCAACTAAGGACAAATACTTTTTGGAATGTCTGTTATTTTTTCACTATCCTGTACCGATATGAAGCTTATGTGCAAGAACTATAGTCACTGTCCCAGATCAGTTAATATCTTGAATCTTTTGCCAAAATTATTTAAAAAATAATACATGACTGTAGAGATAATGCAGAACATAATCTTGAAAGATGAAAAACTCAGTTCTGAAACCGAAGAGATTTTAGATACAATATTAAATTCACAAGATGATGTCTTTTAACAGGAATGAGTAGGAGACTTTTCTGAACAGAAAAACTGGAAGATCAAGATAGCCAATCTGTCATGAGATCATTTCAGCCATGAAGAAGCTAGGCATCAGTTCAGATCCTGTGAAGAATAACTTTGTAATGTAGACTGTACACTCTTCACTCCACAGCGGAGACCAGATAGGCAGCTGTGTCAAAAACACCCATGTAAATACACACAGAAATTTGCCTCTAGTCTTCATGTTCAGATGCTTGTGGACTAATGCCACACGAAGAGAGATAATAATCAACACATATATGACCAAGGTGCATGTTTGCACACAGTCACAGTGCTGAAAACAGGGCTTAGTGTGTTATTTTTTTGTGGTTTAGCAGAGAAGGCTGTGTATTTCACAAGAAAAAAGTACAGTAACAATACTCACTGAAGGATTAATTCAACTCATTTTGCTCTTGGTTCTCTTTATGCAAGCATTGGTTGTGGTATGTAGAAATGAAAAAATGTTGCTTAGCTGGATGACCTTCTTTCACATGAAGGGTCTTTCAATAGTTATCTGGTAAAGTCAAAGGATCAAGGCACTGTTCTAGATGAAGGTGACTGCTTACTGTTTGAAAAACCTCTTTTTAACTATAAATAGCTAAATGGGAAATAAAACCAAAAAACCCTCCTAACCCTTTTAAAATACATACCCATTGTTTTTCAACATATTAAAATATGCTTGGGAGCTTATCTTTTTTGGTGTTAGGTTGACCCATTTTTTGCAGTGTGCGCCTAACCTCATTGTTCTCTTAACCTGGCCTTGCTGGAAGTCTACACTTAAGAGCAACAGAAAGCTGCTGCCTTCTTACACAGCAAAACGACATTTCCAGTAGAAAGCATTGCTGCTTTCTCTAGATTGGGATGTAGGGATAAAGGGATAAAGGAAGACACGGGAAACCTCTAGTGATTCTGTAACATTCCAAAACCACAAACAGATATTTGATTAAATTCCACGCTGTTGGAATTTCTTTACAGAAAGGTTTTCAAGTCAGAGGAAAATTCTTACTGCTTAGGTAAATGGACTAATCGTGCTTCTAAGGTCAGTGGTTTTGAGTTTGCTTTGGATTTGTAAGCAAGAGCTTGCTGGAGAAAGGAAGGGAAGCAAGCAAGTATTGTTTTTGTCATTTTTACAGGCAGAAAAATCCACTTTACTGAAGCATGTTTTATGAACTGACTGAGTGAAAATGGTGATATCTGCTCATGAGTTGAATGACTTTTTATGTGTTGAAAATACCTACTTTCGATCATTAAGAGCAAAAGTTAATCATTTCATATGGCTAAGCTTGAGTTTCTATTTACAGCACATTCCCCAAATTAATAAAATCTTAGCACAGAATTATTTAGGTTGGAAGGGACTTCTGGAGGTCATCCTGTGCAACCCGCTGCTCAAAGCTGGATCATATTGCTCAGAGCCTTGTCCTGACAAGTTTTGAAAATCTCCAAAGACAGTGTTTCCACACTCTGGCCTACCTGATCCAGATCTTTCCGCCCTAATTGTGTTTTGTTTTCTCCTTTGTATGCAGTCAGAATTTCCCTTGCTGCAATTGGCAGCCTTTGCTGTCCATGCTCCCACTCCACCCCTCCCTGAAAATTCTGGCTCCACCTTCTCCAAAACTCTCCATTAGGGAAAAGAGACAGCAAATCCCTTCTCCTTGTGCTGCCAGTCCCCATCAGCCTCTTTGTGCCCATGGTGTGCACCAACCCGATGCATGAATACACCAGCTGCGTATTTCAGCTGCAGCTTCACAAGTTCCTCAGAGATGCAATAGCCACTTCTCTTCACCTGCTAATTGCAGTCCTGCTAACGACAAGTCTTTCAGCAAACCTTTCTGCCTCAGCACTTTTCTGCTCATGTAGGAAAAAAACCT
The DNA here is from genome assembly GCA_013400195.1 of Aramus guarauna. Taxonomy (NCBI): domain Eukaryota; kingdom Metazoa; phylum Chordata; class Aves; order Gruiformes; family Aramidae; genus Aramus; species Aramus guarauna. Next base: position 197,088 of record VXBL01004755.1, on the reverse strand, counting down.
TTAACAGAGATAACTCAAGACTTTAAACAAAACAAAAAATGAACCATCAGATTGTCTTAATTTTGAGGATAGTGAGGGCCACTTTGGCTGTCTGTTCTTAGACCCTGGAAATGGATGACAAGAATTTCCTGCATTAATTCTAGCTTTAGGTGCAGCAACAATACTTATATGACAGAACATGTTTAAACCTTGATTTGAAATCACCAGCAAATCCCCATTACCTTGATTAATTTGTTCCAGCTAACTGTTTTAAAAGTGTGTCTTAGTTCTATTTTGAATTTAGTTTCAACTTCTAGACTTGAATTTGTTTATATATCTTTGTCTGCAAGGTTAAAGAGGCACCTGAAGTCAAATTTCTGTCCCTCATTTGGGTTATTAAAGATTGTAATAAAATCATTCTATAATCTTCTCTTTACTTAACCTAATAATTTTCATCCCTTAAATAATGTATAATATAGAATTCTCTCCAGCCTCAGAACTGTTTTCATTATTCTCTGAACCTGCTTAAAATATCATCTCTGTAAACAGCAGAACTTACCAGAGCTCTCTAGCACTGGCCGTGCCACATCAAATACCATGTACTACAACTTTCCAGTTCAGTACTTATGTATCCTGGTAATTCTTCAACCCTTACTAGTTAGAAACTCATATTAATAGCCTACTCCAAATGTTTTCTTGACTCACTGTTTCTTAGGACAGAATCCCCTATCCTGTTAGCAGAGTTGGCCTCCATGTTTCTCCATCCTACATTTGAACAGCTTCATCAGAACAACTGTGGATATTCACAAATGACCTAAACCCCATTTGCAGTTGATGGAAAGAAATCAATAATTTTAGGGTGTAGTTCATCTCTTTATAGACAACTGGTTGAATGAATCACACACTAAAAATTCTTATGTCTCCCCGTTGTCTCTTCGTGCGGTTAATGCATTCCTTTCCCTGAGGAGAACAGGAAGCTGTTCCATTCATTTCTGTAGAATTTTTATATCCCTTAAATATAAATGTATGCATGTTTCTGTGCAGATAGATAGGTGCACACATTCATATGCCTATACAGGCATGTATGGCACTGAAAAGCCTTGCTATGTCACATTGCTGAATGTAAAGATAAATAGTTGTGCTGGAGAGCTTCTGTACATCTTCCCTGTATGCACTAGCAGTGTGAACCTGATGAGATAGTTATCATTTTCATACCAACACTTACTGTCCTGTGAGCAGCTTGGGCTGATAAGATGCTGAAACAACTGATCCGAAAATATACCATAATCTTTCTCTGCTCTCTTTTTTTAAAATGACCTTTAGCTAAGCAGATACTTAAGTCATTTTTCAACTTTAAGTGAAAAAATAGTAGGGGAAAAAGAGCGTTACTCTAATCCAGGTCTTCTAATTTTGGAGAAATTAAGTTAATCTTTTGTTACCGTTCTTCAGATCTGCACATCTCTTTCAGTTTACTTAATTAGATCTCTGTAATTAAGCATTGTATAGAATGAGCATTGGAGTATTTGAATAAGCATATAGAAAGAACAAACCTTTTCCTCTTTTATTTTTCTAAGAAGCCAACAAAGTTTCTCTTGTACTCTTTCAGCTCCAAATACTTGAAAGAAATACCTTCCCATAATTAAGGTACAATATAGCCGATCTCACCTATTACTCCCTATGAAGACCAGTCTTGCTTTTCATGTTGATTTGTTCTTACTATTGAGTTCAGTGGTAGCAGAGCTGACCCCTGTAAATACACAGAAGTGATGATTAGGCAAGGATATTTTAAGCAAATATATATGAGAGAAAAAACCCTATATTGAAATAAAACTTAAGTGTAACTATGATCAGATTTTACAAGGACGATACTAGTTACTCATTTCTTTGTCATATATGTCTACCAATTTGAAATATATTTAAATATATTAGAGAAAATGCCTGAGAACAGACAAAAAGCCAACTAATTCTTTTGAAAAATTATGAAATTAGGGATAAGGAGACAGATGAAACTATGCAAAGCCATATACTTCAGTGGAATTTTCACTTACACATTTTATTGCTGCTAGAAGGTTTATGTCTGGCAGGGGGTTAGTACAAAGTGCTTGCTTTGCACATGGGATTTATTTGCAGGAAATCTTGAGTGTAGGTGCACTCTGCTCTTGTTGTGGAGAGTTGCAAAGAGTCACAGATATCTATTAAGGACATAACAAGGAATCTCAAAAGGTAGCGATATGTTACTATCTTTCATCCTAAGGCCAGCTGAGGTGTTTTGTAATGGTAACATGTGAAAGAAAGAAAACAGAAAAAGAAAACTGACCTAAAAAAATCTTTGTTAAGCAAAGCATGTTCCTGGCTGCCACATTAGAAATGCTCTGGGTTCAGCTTTGCCTTCACAAGCATTTATGTCAGCAGTCCCCAAAACGTGCTGCCTCATGGACCTCAGCTTTGAGCAAAGCAAGTCATCCAGCAGCACAAGGCTTTGTGTTTCCCTTTATCCTCACTTTTAAATTCTTAATGTCTTCTATCAACAGCCAGCTTCGCATCGGTTCATAGGCACATCCTCCTGGCATGGGCACTGGGAATCCGTGACTCTCATATTTGCCACTTTAGCAAGCACTGACAGGCTGGAGAGGACCAGAGGTGAAGTAGCTCCTCTCCTCCACCCCGCTGGTGTTGTCCAGCCTCCATACAGCCATGCCTTGCACAGTCACATCCTTCTCTCCGGGCTGGATCTACACCCATGCGTGGTCTTTCAGGGTTTTACAGCCTCAGCTTTCCTCAAGCAAAAGACCTGAATTTCATCAGAGACCTTAGCATTTTCAATGCAGAGACCTTCACTTTTTCAATTTTTTTATTTTTTTTTCAGAATGCATCAGGATTATAAGAATTTTGAAAGGAAAAATCTAGGAGATGAAATGTGATTTTCAGGAAAAGATCATGCCTGGAAGTCCAACAAACTTAATCCTTTTACTGTGTCCCATGCTCATGAAACCTGCAAGAGGTGGTGCCTTATCCTCTTTGAGGTGGAACTGAGAAGATTGCATGTTCCCTTGAATCAGGAAAGATTAAACAGAGGAAGGTTCAGTGTCTCTTGAAAACCTCAGGCAAACCTTTCCTTTTCACTTTCCCTCAAGTTTTTTCCCTTGACTTTACATCATACCCAGGTGCCTGCCTGCTTTACCATGATGGAAGGGCACTTCTGAATCCACATCTCTAACTCACAGGAGGTGTTGCTTCACCTTCAGAGGTCAGATTAAAGAGGGTGGAGAAAGGACCATTGTATTTAAAACTGATTTTGAAGCCATGGAGCTACACTGCTACTGTAACTACGTGATAAGAGAAAGTCTGTGTGACTTCACCCACTTTTACAGAGCACATATGACATGGTTAGAAAATAAATGGACATGAAAGTATCTGTGGAGTATCAATTAGATAGAGAGAAGGTCAAACCAAAAAAGGCTTCCTCTTTTTTATAATGAACTTTCATTTCATAAAATACTAAGTCAATAAATTAGATTGAAACTCTTTGGTCTTCTTGTAATTATATATTACAGATTATCCCATCTATTAATTATCCAAGAAGAGATCCAGTAATATAATAATCAGAACTGAATTATGCTTGTTGGGAGCTGAATCCCTATCTTATAAATGAACTCTTTTCCTGGAAATTCTATTTTTTCACTGTTGGTGATATATGGATTCAGATCAGTCCTGTGGGAGAGAGGATTGCTATGTTTTTAAGAGACAAAGGAAATGAAAACTTGCACCAGTAGTGAAGTATGTTCATTTATTCCAGTTTCAATATCTTACGCATGATACATTTCACTTAAACTCAAATTTTCTATTTTGGATAATTCTGTATGATTTGAGTTTTTAACTTAAATGAAATTTACTTATGCTTAGAGATTTGCATTCACTCCTACAATACCTTTTTCTTTACTTATAATAAACTGAGGAAAGGACAAGTAGCCTCATTAAAAATACAACCCCAGTAAGGTAAAATGAAGGCATTGTGAACAATTCCCTTAAGAGATCTTCAAATTGTCACATTATGGTGAGATAAAATGTTAATACAAAGAATACAGGCGCTTTTTCCAGCTATTAACAGGAGCTTAACTTTCCATCAAAAGCCTAAGTTCAGCTGAAAATCTGTGACCTAGAATCCACTATGTCCTTTATTTACTGATAAATATGGGAAGAGATGGTTGCTATTTTATTTTTTCAGAATGACAATGGCTGTTTCATTTGCAAACCTAGAAAAGTAATCAAATATTATAGCCACTAGCAATACCAGTCACAGCAAATTAGCATTGTATTTCCTCATCAGTTACCTGCTCCTTAAAACATTCCAAATTAACATTTTAAATTCATCACATTGCTGTTTTTTAAAGTAATATCTAATTAATAAATTCCTGCCAGGTGGTGTCTGATATGCAGCTGGCAAAAAAATACCGAAGCAGCTGCACTTTAACAAGTAGCCTTCTTTTCACCTGCTAACAAGCATCTGTCAGCTGGCTGTATGGATAAGCAGGACGTGGATTTTGCTTGTAAATAAATTGTACCTGTGAAAATCATGTGGTGCAGCTCTTCCCTCTACAGGATTAAAAAGAAGGGGAAGGACCCCTTTAGGAGGCTCTTTCAACAAGTGTTTCAACTTTGATTTAAACCAAAGTCCTGCTAGCCTAGATCTTCTACAGCCCCTCTAATGAATGGACACCTTTCGTGTCAAAGCCTTTAAAGGACAGAGGACATTGGAGAATTTAGAGAAAGGGAAACGGGGAAGACAGATATTGCAGTTTTTTGAGGGGAGGTAAGGCAGAAGTGGCAGATGTGGAAAGGGAAGTGCTTTTATTCGTTGCAAAAGAAAAGACCTTATGAAGAGGAAAATTGATTTGATCCTTCATGGAGACCATCTCAAAGGTTATTCCAGCCTGCACATTTTAAGAGCCTTTCTCTAGCTTTTAAATAGGTTTGAAATTTTCCAGAAATTATTTGAGAGTCCATGGTCAAATACTAGGTCCTGTCATAGAGTCATTGTGGCCCAAACTCAGAGGTACTCCTAGAAACTGGTGTGGATGCTGTCCTCAGTTCCCAGACTGCTGTGCATTTTGAAGGGACAGAACAAACTTAGGGGAGCAAGGACTGTCCTCACTGTCTTGAAAGGCTTTAGGAAGGTCTAAATTCTGGAGAGGCCTCAGAAACTTAGGTAGTGTTCACAGGAGGAAAGTTTCGAGTCCTTCCCACTTTTCTTTATCCAACCAAACTCTGGGGAACATTGACTGCAAATGAGTACATCTTGGAAGTACATAAGATAAAAAGCAAGGGCAGTGGATACTGATTGTCTGCAACAGCATCCGCCCCACATAAATCCCCTTTCTCCACCCTTCACCCCAAAGTGCCAACATGCAGTCAGTCACCATCAGTATCAACGTGCTTGGGGAAGTCCTCCTCAAACACTGCAGGGAGCAGGACTTGCTCTGGTTGCAGAGCACTCAGGTCATACCCCAGTGGTGCCCCAGGGACAAACATCACTTTTTTCCAGAGATGCCAACAGTCTCAGGGCTTCCACAGCTCTCAGATCATGCTCTTGGCCAGAGGAGATATAGCATAAGGCTGTTGAACTAACAAAACCTGTGTCATGGAGAGGCAGATCTTCAGCTAACCCAGTTTTGAACATGTATAAAACAACAATAAAATAGAAGAGAAAAAGTAAGGACCAGAAAAATCTGTCTATACACATCTCTGTACCGCTGGTGCCTCTGCTTCCACCCTTGACACCCTCACCCTCCACGTCCTTTGGGCCATTTCATTTTTGTACCATCACTCCAGACACCATATAAACAAAGTCATGCTTAAAAACCAGGACAAGAGGTTTCCAGCACCCGGTGGTGCTCCAGTGGGAAGCTTTCTGCCTAGGCACAGGACACTTCCATTGCAGCTTAGGAGAATATGAACCCATCGCAAATATCGAGGCAATCCCTGTGAGCTACTGCTGCGTGTTATCATCACTAATTGCAAGGATCGTTACAACAGATCGTAGTTGGCTAAGGGAAAAATGGTTATATTCTGTTGTCGTTTTATTTAAGGAGCTTTTCTTTTGGCAGGTAGTGTTCAGCTCTGCAAAGACAAAATGCTGTCAGTGCTATTGACAAAAGACAGATTTGAGGTCAGAAATCCAGTGTAAGCTTTCTTGTCTTTTTGCATAATAAAATACTCTGTGGCTTCTTCCTTCATGGCAGGCTGCTAGTCAACAAAACAGATGATAATAAAAATATTTACGCTAATAAATACGAAAAATAGCTAAATGTCTGTGTATTCTCACTAACCATGCAACTTACTTTCTCATGATAAATTATATTCAAGCAAAAGTAAATATCAGGTCTTGAAGGTTACTTTAAATAAATAGGTAATTTAAATGCAACAGTAACTTCCTCACTGCTCAGTGTTTATTTTTAAAAAGACCGCTTATCAGGAGTTTGAACTCTCTCCTCTTTCATAGCATCTGAAGGCACATATCAAGGTCACTGACTTTTAACAATGTGATTCAAAGTCTGTCCAGTTTTTTCTAAATCTAACCTGACCTAAATATTCCCTAAAAATTATTTCTCTTTTAGAGGGGAAATCAGTTGAGTTTGAAGAAGCTGGAAAGTGTACATTTTTGCTTGCACAATAAAACTTTTCTAATCTGCATCCATAAATGCATGGTTGAATATTCAAAATTCAGGTGAAGAATGATGGAGAATTAGAAGAGGTTTTGGTAGACCGATGACCCTTGCACAAGCTCCATCTACCTGAAAAACAGACAGTCTCAATTTCAAGCTGTTTTCTGCCAAAAGTGGGAAGGGCAGCCTTCAACAAGTTGTATAATTTCTCTTGGACTTACATGGGCTAAAAGTGCTATGAGTTTAATGCTACTTAACCTGCCCAGGGCATGACAAGATTGAATTCACTTCTATTCAAAAATATTAGATGTAGATATAGATCAATAGACAAATACACACAAAGAGACAGACCACCATGTAAGAAACTCTGTATGTGGGAACCCAGACAGTTTTGTCGTGGATTCAGCAGGATAGGATTTTCACCTATCGTGTTTTGAAACCCCCTGTTAAAACTATTGTGGAAATGAAGTAGCAAAAGTATTTGTAGATGTGGGTTTTGCTGTCCTGTGGAGGCACTGATTTGAGCTGTCTCTGTTCTCCAGCTAGGGAAAGCCTGTTTGCTTTATCTGAACCCTCTTTCAGCTTTGTTGTTCATTAGAAACAGATCTGTGTTCAGTAGTACAGTAGATTTTCCATTCAGACTTTCGTTCATAACCACTTATCAGCTCAAGCAGCTCAGCAAGCCACAGGCATAGTTTACCTGAAGCTTATTAGTGAAACACAAGCATGGTGCTGATACCCAGATAAGACCTCCGTAGGATTTTTTTCGCTCTCCTGGGAGTATTTGTCTCGGAGTATCTGAGTTGTCAGAGCCGTGCAGGGAGGGAGGAGAGGAGACCCCTCCTTCGGCGGCAGCTGAGCGGTGCAGGGAAAGCGCGGTCCCTCACTTTGGCAGCTCGCAGCATCTCTTGGGACAGATGGCAACATCAGCTCAGAGTTGCATGAATTAAAGGTGGCATAACCAGCCTCGGTCTTGCACTGCCAGGGTTTTCCCACCAGTATTTCAATGTTAGGGAACAAGTGAGCTGATGGATCACCCCCACAGGGGTAGCGGGAGCCCTCAGAGACCAGCTGGTATTTGCAGCACGTGCTCTTTTGACCCAGCAACATCAACTTACAGGAGTGCATTGCTCAGGTCATGCTTGGCCTTTTCTCATGGTTAGGGCTTCGGAGGTACCATTAAATTTTCATTGAACCACTCTGAGGAGGTGGCATTTGTACCTTAGCAAGTGTGAATTAACATATCCACAACCGGTCAGATTCTTCGGGGTCACGTGCAGAGGGAAATGGAAATGTCTGTCCATTTTATTCTGAAGCTTGTTTTCAATTGCAAGTTTGATTTGATTTTGTTTTACCAGATATTCCAGGATTCAGTGTCTTCCCAGGTTGATTTGTTTAGAGATGCTATTGTCGATGGCTCAGGGCTTGCACCACTCGCCTGTTAACTTATACTTCAACTGTAGGTGACTCTGCCATTCCCCACACAGCCTGTGGATGATAACAGCTGCGTGATCTGAGGCTGTGCCCTCTCCACTTTGTCTTTCCCTCTTTTTCAGCTCTTGTTCAGTAAAAACTGAGTTTAAACTCTACATTTTAAACATTACTTATGTTGCCAACAGAAGCTTCATTATTATTTATGAACTTGTAACTCTATAGCTTCACCTCAGATAATAATTCAACATCTTAGATAGGTTTTCTAATGCTGGTTTTGTATAATTTATTGCAGTCTTGATATTATTTTACCATTAAAATATAAAATTACTCTCTACTTTGATTATAATGATTTATATTTCTGTTTTTAAAGCTGCCTGTCTGAGTAAGACTTGGAAAGACATGAGCAGAGGAACAAAATGTTTTATAACTCCTTATTACTATTGGGACTTTATCCCAAGGAAATTCAGTAGAGTTTCCTTTGAGGAAATTGTCCTGTTTATGATTTACAGGAGTGCTGTTGATGTAGTCAATTTTTATTCCCCCAGTGCTCCAGAAGATGATATAGGAATCAGTACATGTCATTTCAACTCTTTTGAAAGAATTCATGACCCCTTCAAGCTCTTGTCTGTTATAGATTACTTCTTTGCCCATTTGGGAGTTCATCAGCTACCCAGCTTCATGCCATGATCATTTTCTCACTTTAGGTAGCATATGCAACTGCTATTGCCCTTCATCCCCAGGCCTGGCTCAGGGTTTAGGCAAGGCTAGTAAGGATGCGTTCCACATACCCTACGTTGTCTTGCTGTAGCCTTGCCAGGGAGCACTGCTTTAGGTTATGGCCTCTGAGTGTTTGCATTATAAAACCTGCTCACAGGAGTTGATGAGTTCATGGTAACTACGTTTTGCAGCTTCATACATGTCAATAGCTGAGCAGTGGTCCATCCCTGGGCAATTGCTTTACCCAGTCTCTTAGTCTGAGTCTTCAAACTGCTACCAACCCCCACCTGCGCCTTGTATGACTGTATTTGGCATGATGTTCTTTCCTCTGACCGCAGTTAAGATTTTATAGCAACTGCTGGAAAGTTTCAGCATGAGCGTGTTTTTACAACCTGTACAGCAGTGTGTCCCTAGTCTGTCGGGAAATGTGCGTTTATGGTCAGAAAAGTGCATCCCCCATTCCTAGCTCTTTCTGACGTGAGTAGTTGTGCTAAAAGATTTCGGGAGGATCTTCTCATCTGCTGTGACAGTGGAGCTGCTCCCTTTCTGTCAAGGTTCTGGCCATGATACAATAAATACCAGGGCCCACATGGGGCAGAAAGCTGTGGGTGGAAGATGCCTGTGAAATCACCAGGACCATCTCTTTGTCTGGGCACAGCTCACGCCAGGGCCACGTCTGGAGGAGTTGCTGCTCTCCGTCAGGAGGACACGATCCAGTGTTTCCTCTGGAAACAAGCAGAGAGAACGATGTCCGGCATAAAAAAAGAACTGCTCTGACATTAAGTCAGGCCACTGAGCCATTTCAACATTTTTTGTGTCTTTCTCTCAGTGTGATAGGAATTGGCCACAGAAAACATGAAACAGAATGAACTTGCAGGCTGTATCATGCAGGGCTCTGAGGGGTTTCTATCAGTGCTCTGTATGATAACTTCATATAAGATTGGGTTAGAGTTAAGTATCCAGTTAATTAATAACCTGTCCAGCATCTTAATCATACAAATAACAGGAGTTCTCTCTGCTGCACGTGGAAGGCAAATTAAATTTTCACCAGCTGCCTCTGTTATCCAAATCCTCCATAATTTGTAATCCACGTTTCTTTTCTGAATTATATCGTGTTTTTTGAAAACCCAATCACCATTTGCAATCTAGGGCACCTGGAAGCCTTCCTACTGGAGTTTCTGCTCCATAAGTTTTGCCAGAGTGCATCAAAACGTCCTGCTAGTGACCCAGCTGACTTCTGACCCGTAACGTGATGAATGCCTCCTGCCATTTGCCCTACTTACTGCTGGGAGGGAAGGCAAGGCACTTTGCTCAGCTACGGCAAAATTACACCGACCAGAGCGTGAGGACGAGTGAGCGTAACGCAGAGGGCCAAGAGAGATACTCGTCATCATCTCAACTGCTGTTGAGATTAGGATGCTTCTTCAAATCCAGAGAGAGAGGACATGAATATAAATGAAGATTTATTATCTGAGATGTCTTCTAAAAATAAGAATTGTATAATAACAATAAATTATGAGCAGCAGCCTCTTCTAAAATTACCCATCCATTTTACAAAAGCGCTAACTTGCTTTGCATGTCCCATTTTAAGTAACTGGGAAAAAACCCTACCCATAAAAATTGTTTATTGTAAGGGATACAATAGGATCCATACTATGAAAAACAAATAACATAAGCTGTGTACAAAAGGGGAGGAATGTCATTTTACATTCTTCTGAATTTCTGTAAGCACAGGGATTCCCTCCCCTACCATTTGGAAAAAGTGGTGTATGGGACTGATACTATTAACTAGTCTACAACAAATGAAACCAGGTAACAACTATACAGAGTCTTACACTTGTCTTCTAGACGTGACAGTTCGTACTTTGCAGTGATTCAACTGACACCACCAAGTAAGCTTAAAAACTAGGCTGTCACACTACGTAGGGAGAAGTTTTGTTCATTAATGATCTGTATGGAAGGAGCATTTGTAACCAGTCTGCCCTACTCAACATGTTTGACTGGCAGTATTTGGCTTAAAAAGACTTTTTATTTCAGTGCATCTTATTTTATTAACACTATGTATAAAATATTTCCAATATTTATCCTAAAATACCATGATTCAATATATACTGTGCTAGAATACATTTTGTTACAGAAATATCCAATTTGAGACACATTTTGTTTGGAATCTGTAGCTCATTTATCTTTTTTAAATTATTTTTTTTTCTTTTTTTCTTTTTCGGGCAATAAAAGGAGAAAATTGCATCTTAGCACACTGGTATAACAACATTTTATCTTAGAAATGGCCTGACCGTATTCCAGCAACACACTTTTGCAGGGATATTTTATGATTTTAAATTCAGGTCTCCAGGTGAAAGTAGTGAAAAGACTGATTTAGTGAGACTGTTAATTTCAAATGCCTGCTTAAAGTGACATTTAAGAGCAGCTAGGAACCTAAGGTGTTTACGTTCTGTTTCTTTCCCATCATTCAGCCTTTTTTAGGCCAAAATAGATGTTGCTATGAGCAGGGAATGAATTCTATTTTAATACTGATCCTGCAGTAACAATTAGTACATCCCAGACCATAATATTATATAGACGTATGCACAACTCAAGTGAGGTCTCGCAACTATATAGTACTGAAAAAGTCTTGCTATTTATTTAAAGTAAAGTATGGGTCTTCTCTAAGGCCGCTGTTGCAAGTAGACCACATAGTAAGGATGGCTCCCTGATTTTGCTGAGCTGATGATATTATTAATGGCCTATATCCCATTTTACCTCTTATTATTAGATATGAGCATGAATTTCATGAATTTCAAACTGCCCTATTGGAGAAAGACCTCAGGTCATTTGGTTAACTACATGAATCTTACTTCCAGGGGAAAAATGGGATCCAGCAACAAATCATGTGCCTGCCCGATGTGAGAAATCGCATCCGGTCATGAGCCATCCCGCCCCATTTCTTCTGTGCAAAATGTTTCCTTCCAAAGTGGAGACAAGGGAAGAAGTGGTGTCCAGGAAGGACAAGTGCGTTTTCCTTCTAATTTGGTCTCTTTCTCCTGTTTCTCAGCAGTCCTAGGAGTCACAATGGTGGTGTCCTGCACAAAGTAGCAATCAAATGGTTAGTACCCCAATACATACCTACCTTGATTTTGGGTAGTATGGTCTGTTGAAGATGCTCTTCATTAGGTGTTAGAGAGTATTAACGTTGTTAGAGGGTATTAACGTTGTTCAGCCTCAGGTATTTATTTAGTTGTCTATTGGTCCAAACACTCCACATCTAACTCATCCTTGAAATCCTGTCGTTCATCGTCCTTCCCTGATGGCCAAACCATGTAAAAGTTTATGGGTCGGTGCAACCTTTGTTTCACCATAGCTGGATCTTTGTGAGCAGAATACATTTATGATTTGAAATCAAAAAGTGTCAACCTTGCTTCCATCATAGCAATATTGACTGTGTAAGTATGTGGTCTTACAAAACTTCTTCTTCTTTCAGAGAGCCATACTACACCCCGACTATCCATTTCTGATTCACTGTTAGAGCTCAGTTCAGTAAGATTTTGACTGCACATTAATAACACTGGAACTGTTAGGACAGACACTTCCTTAAAAATTAATGTGAGCTACAGGTATGGCTCTCACACGTGTTCCAATGCAAAGGCAGGTTTTCCTGCGTGCGCGACTGCTTGCTGGAATTTACAATGTGCAGTTTATATGTGAACAAAACCAGTGATAAAGTTTGTGAAAAGCTATGCTAACCAATCTCGAGAGAGTTCCTCCAGTTTTACTGTATAATAATCCTTTTTAAGAAGCCATGTTCGTACAAAGGTACGTAACATTATAGCTTTGATTTTTAAACCTAATAGAAAAACTGCAACTGGAAGAAGTTTCTTTCATCACTTAAAAAGCAAATGTAAAGACTCAGCAAAAAGAGATTTTTTTTCCCTTCAGAATTCTGTTGTTTTTTTCTTTTTAAAAGGTACATCCTAAGCCTAGTTTTACTGACAGTGAGGTACAGTTTCAGAAAAGTGGAAGTGGAAACTTGAAAATCTTTTCATTTCTCAGTTTATGGGGAAAAGATGCTTTTGAGATAGGTAACTTTTCTCTTAACATCTCTAATAGCAGACAGCAGAGTAGTTGATTCATGTGAACACAAAGCATTAAATCCTGCAAATGTATTTATCCAAATATGTAATTACCTTATTTTCCATTTTTTTCATCCCAAATTTCATGGATACAGACATGGTGAGATTAATATAAAGTGCTATGTAGCAAGAAATATGGAGCTGGGTGTAGAATGTCTTCTTAAGGAATCTTCTCCTTGAAGGAGTATATAGTCAGTAATAAATCAACATGCTGCAGGGTTACTTGGAGCAGCTGCATTTCCATCCCAGAATATAGAACCTTTTTATTTAAATGAAATAGCTGATTTAAAGGAATAATGTAAAACTTGAAATGACAGTTAAGTCATCCCATCCCCAGGGGAAATTTAGATGTACCTGTATGCATTAAGAGTTCCAGCACTGATTTTTTACCCCCTCAAAGCCATTGCAATTTAAGATATGCTCTTGGAAGTCCCAAATGAAGTGTTACTTGCCACCAGCATATTTGTCTTGAGAGATGGTAAAAGCCTGTCCTCGCTGTTGTCAATAACAAATTTCCTGTCTGCTTCAGTATGGCCAAGGTTCCCTTGTGGCTGCTGCCGTAAGAACCTTAAGTCTTAATAATGTAAGCACTCCCATAAAGATCATAGCAAAACTGCAGGCGTGGGGACGTGGCAGTCCTGAAGAAGTGCATAGAAGTCATAGGAGCAAAGGAAGTTTAAGTGCCTATGTATTATGTTAAGGACCTATGTGTTACATTCCGCATAAGGAATCACAGGATCAGCCCTCAATTTTAAGGATGTCACTTAGTAAATGTGGTATCACTACGTACCTTGCACTGAAGACTGTCCTCCCTGTTACACTGGTTAATAGAAGCAGCCAAGTGTTACCTACTGTTGCTTATTTTTCTTCTGCCTTTACCAAATTGCAAGTGGGATTTCAAATACCAGCCCTAGATATTTCATAGGGGATCACTGAGGCAGGAATAAAAACCTTAAATTACAGGAAGCCGTAAAGCATCTTCCAAAATAGGTGGCTTATTGTTGTGTCCCAGTGCTGCAAACCTTCAGGAAATTTATGGGTGTTTCATAAATGTAAGTGACTTCAGAAGAACAGCTCATATTTGCATAAAAGTATTCATTCTGTTCATAAAAGATGCTGAGAGTTTTTGAAGATTAACATCTGCCATAAACTGTTGTTACCTTAAAATAGATTCTGATTGGTGCAGTGAACCTAAAATATCTTCCTGCCTTTCCATGGTTAATAAATCTTTTCAGGCAATTCAGCAAACATTTACTCGGTGAACAGGACACACGTGCCCAAACAAGAAGGGAGGCTGGGCAGCAGAGTGAAAACACGCTAAGCGCTGCCGAGCCGACCGCCCCATCCCTCCTACTGACAGGTAGGGCTGCCTCTGGCAACGGGCACTCAGGTCCCGCTTCGGGGTAGAGCTGGGAGTCACAGTCAGGATATAATCCCTTCACAGGTCAGACGCCAGAGTTACAGATCGATTCTCCTCTCCGTTCATCTCCCAGGTGTCCCATCTCTTGCTTGGCCTAAAAGAATGAAGGTGGTAGAGAAGCAGGAAACTATACAAATGTTTGGGGTTTTTTTTAAAGAAAATAAAAATCCAACCTTGAGTTCTCCCATCATGCACCAGTTTCAGCCTATGGTACTTTTGTCTTTCTATATTCACTGAAAACTGACAGCAACTACAGAAGCAAACAGCATGATCATTTCCATAGGTGCTGTAGTCCTTTTTCACAGCCAGCAGAGATTATAAAAAACCCTAACACACAAAGTCCCACCAGAATTAATCCCTGCAGGAAGAAAGGGTTTTCAGAAATCTCTGTCACATCAATTTTGCACTAAGGCAAACAGAAGTAGACAAGTAAGAAATTTTCAAATAAAGTTTTATTTGTTTGACCCTGATGGAGTCAGGGTATGACACTGGGAAAGAAATGTGCCCGGACTTGCAATGTCCTATGAAGTTTAAATCAAATGATGCTAAAATTGGGTTGCCTCTCAGGTGCCTGGCTTGTGCTGTCTAACTTTGGCTTTGATTGTAAGCAGTATCAATCAAATTCTCTCTAAATTGAACCTGATTTTCTGTTCCACTAAATGTAAAATATACAGAAAGTCTCCTAGTAAAAGCCCTTCTTCCCATCAGATTTCCTCCAAGGCTTTGCAGTTCTACAAGGAATGGGAAGTGTACAAGAACGAACTGAAGGGTAAGGAGAGGAAGAAGGGGAAGTGTCTGAGTTCCTGGAGTCCCGCTGCTCCACTGGGATTCTCAGACAAGATAAGAATTTATTTCTGGTACATGTGTAACAATCTGCTGAAAACCCAGGATAAGACTGTCTTCCTATATGAAGGTCTTTCTTAAACTAGCAGGTGGGAATACGAGAGCCAAGGCAAAATACTTTGGCACAGACATTACTGGCCTTATGTAGTCTTCCTCCATCAGCTGCCTGCTAACATCTCTGCCTCAGACCCACGATCTTTTTCCTGGGCGCCTGCAGTTGCCACTGCTCGGACCAGCTTTAATTGTGGAGTCTCTATCCATGGAGATATTCAAAACTCGACTGGATGTGGTCCTGGGCAACCTGCTCTGGCTGTCCCTGCTTGAGCAGTTGGACTAGATGATCTCCAGAGGTCTGGGCCAACCTCAACTGTTCTGTAATGAATCCTGCAACCACAAAGCTGATTTTCAAGCCAAAGCCAAGAAGTGAGAGACTCAGTGTTAAACTTCTGGTGAAAGAGGAAATAATAGAAGTAGTTGGTTTGTTTTGAGTGTTACAAGGATATCATTTTGATATAAATGCAGAGTCCAGCATCCTATTGGTGCTCTTCACAACAGCTACGTGTTCAATGCAACCATTATTTAGAACATAATCTCATTTAGTGCGCACCACACCTGTGTGTTTAGCAGCCATCTGAAAAGCCTAAATAGTGTGAGAACACTTCATTATCAAGTTAGACTTTCTGTGAAACTAGCTGCATTATGGGCTGTTTAATCCTCAAATTGTTCGGCTCAAAATGTGCTTTGCAGTCATGGAAGTCTGTCTTAAATTTTAAGGATCCCTTCAGTGTATCTGTTCCTGGTTTACTAGGCTGCTTGGGGGTTTTTTGGGTCTTTTTTTTTTTCCAAGGCAAACTAAAAGTCTGTCATACTCAAGTTTAGCAAGGTTTACCTCACTGGAGACATGAAATGGATTTCAGAAAATGAGACACACTGGCAGCATTCTCATATGCTGTAATTTAGGTATTGGCAGGAGCGAGGAACACACTCTTCCATCACATCCAGTTGCCAATTCTGGGCCCGATTCTTTCATCTTCGCTCACAGAGAGGGCCCTTTTGCAAATAATCCTAGTTAGGATCATGCTGCATCTTGGGTTTTGTTGACTGTCGCATCTGCCTGAGGGTGAGTCTCTGACACTGAGCCAACTTCAGTTTTGCTTTTCCTTCTCAGGCTTGCTAGTATTGCATCAGTTAAACTGAGATGAATTTTGCTTTTAATAAAATTAGTTGCTATTTTTCTTATCTCTGCAAATTGGATATTAATAAACCAGAGGCGACCTACAAAATCTAAGTCTTAAATATCCACAGCTCCAAATATTGTAAACTGGTACTGCCTAGAGACTATGTTTGGATGAAAGGAATGTTGTCATCTAGTGGTTAGGGGACAACTCACGTGAGACAATCGGAACTAAGGAAGCCATTATTTTAGGTGATGCTGGCTGGCATATGTTGGCTCAAACCATCTGAAAAATCTGGCCCAAAATGTCAGTAAACTGTGCATGCATAAGGAAGGTCTGCTTACCTTTTTGTCGGAGCCCTAAACGATTCAATAGCTGCATATATTGGAGAAGATGACAACTGTTTGAAGGTGTTCCAATTACTAGGTTGGGTTTTGTTTAAATCTTTCATTTTTAATTCAGTTATTAGCAGAGAGGAAGTATGACCACTAGTCTTTCTCTTCACACTTATGGAGTACTCTGGATCACAACAAACCATTCATTTTAGGCAGAACACATGGGACTTGAGTTGAAAGCTTAGGAGCACAACCTGGACATTTGGAATGATCTTGTGACATGCTGGTAAACATACATGATGTTATCATTGTTACAGAACAGATAAGATGCTGGTTCTTCCTTCTATAATACTAGAGAAACAAGGTATGGCCTCTTACTCAGATCAGTAGTTTCAAAGGATTACATGCCATTAAGTAGAAAAATCTTTTCATTATTTTGAAATGGCTGGCATTAAGTTCAAGTTACACCGGTGTAATGCTGACCATTCAAATTAATTATAAAAATGCATGAATACTTAATTAACTATAGACAGTTCAAACCAATATTTTTGGAAGTTACATGCCTATTAAACATAGTGTTTCATAGGCTTTCTCATGTTTCTGAAAGCTATTCATGTATATATTTCCCAGCCATTAACAGAACCTGAAATTCACACCTTCAATCAGACCTGCACTCTCGTGCCAGAATACCTCTTGACTGAAGAGAAATGGCTTGAATTAGTCACACAATCAGAATGTAATGCAATAAAGCATTTGTAATAAGAAAATAAAAAAATCAGACTGGAAAAGAAATTACATCAACCACTTTGATTCATTGGTAAGGAGATGAGGTAAAATAAACAAACCAAATCATAAATCACAGGGCTGTCTTTCAAGAAGATGATCAGTGTGAAGAATTATGAGAAAAAACATTCTCAGCCTGTATTGATCAACCCATATAAACACCGAGGTTCCTTTAGGATCTTTACTTTTCCCTGACAAACCAATCTATTTATGGTCAAGTTCCTGACGTAAAAGGCGTAGCATACAAAGGCGAGCGTTAAGATCACCACGTGCATCACAGCAAGTGCATTTTCTGCCCCCTGCATCACTCCTCTACAGTCAAAGAAAACTCACCCAGCTGTAGAAACAGATGGAAATGTGCACATGGACAGCGAGGACAAACTAACTGTCTCTTGCTCAAGTGATTTGGTTTCTTCTTGCAAATACAAAATGTCTGAGGAGAGATTAGACTGAAATTTCTGCTTAAAACAAAATACAAAAAAGAAACAAATCCACCACTGATGATCCTTGGAACAGCTGGTGGCTTCTACCAGTTAGTCCCAAGTGGCCAGCAGTCGCAATTTGTGACTAGTCTTGTCTTCAGACATCTCAGGGCAACCAAAATGCGACAGGATGACAGATAGTCCTTTCAATAGATACTGACAAACAAATTAGTGCAAAGATGCTTTTCATAGCGTACCAGATGTGTTGAGTTCTATCATATGGAACAAGGAATGAAAAACTGTCTACATCCCATCTGTGCTTTTTCAGTAATCACTGATGCACTCGTTGTGGAGTATAAGGTACAGTAAACATTTGGACTGGGTTTTACATGTGAAATAGATGGAAAACCCCAGGTCTTGCACTCATCATCAATGTCTAAAGCTTTTATATTAGCAAAAATACCTTAAATGCCTGGGAGAGAGATGTTCAGGAGTTAGGGTATTGTCCTGGTGCTTAACTGAAAAATTATGCAAATACCAAAAGAAAGGTTTATGCAAATCAGAATAGACTGCAAAAATGCATTTTGCTTCCGATCGCATGCAGGGCTTCCAGGCTGTCATAAAAAAGCAATAGGTTAAAGAATTGCTGTTTGGATTTACATCATTTCCTCTCTTGGGGCTTATCTGTCCTCAGACTGTTAACCCAGATTTAATTCAGAGAGGCTGCAATTGCAGCTGCAAAAATGACGTTAAAATGGAAACAATGACAAGTGAGTGCTCTCGGAGGGTGATTGAAAGGCCCAGGGCACTGCAGCACATGCACTGGAAATGAAACCAACATCTCTGAGGAAAAAGGCCCTTTGTGAGGGTTGTCCTTCCATTCAGAACAAAAAGCTGCTGGGCCGGAGCAGGAGCAGGGGAGAGGGGGAGAGGTACAATAATGTATGCCAAATATCCATAACGAGAGTGCAAAGGAAAGGAGCAGGAGGTCTGATCCAGACCCTCTGTGTCGGGGTAAGCTTCACTCGCTTTTAGCTGCTTTACCTTAGACTGAAATACTGTGTGTTTTCCCTATAGTTTCCTGCCAGGAAATAATTTCCTAACAATTTACAACTAGGGGACCCCCTTTTGGCTCCCAGTGTCATTGTCCTCTGTGTCCTGATCAGCCCTGGTCCCCCTCCACATCAGCGCTGGACCTCACATGGGGTTGTGAGAGGACGTAGCCACCCCAGCCCTCACCCCATCCCAGACGAGCCTGGCTGCAGGATATCCTCTCAGCACGGAGGGTTGCATTGCAGCAACCGCTCGTCCTGCCTCTCCTCTGCCCACGTCCAGGGCACACCAGGAGGCAGCTGACGGGACGTGCCACCAACTCTTGTGGCTCATTGGCATCATCTCTGGAGTAAGACCTGGACACCAGAGGACCTCTTTTCTCACTGGGTACATTGCCTGTGGCCGCTGATACGTACTCACCCCCAGCCCTACAGCTATCCAGGCTCGCTCTCCTCCCATGAGACTCCATCTCCCTTTCTTGTCACCACCCTCTCTTCCTCCTTCTGCTCTACTGCACAAGCCCCTTATTATTGCATGAGAAATAATCTGTTTCTCTGAAAAATCCATTTTGCTTTCTCTTTCCTTTTTGGTTGGTTAGACAATTATTAATCCACTTCTTTTTCAAAAAATAGCCACAACCGTAATAATAAAGTCAAAATATGATTTCCCCATAATATAGTATAATCTCTCCCTTTTCTTTATTCCTTGCAGATGGTACACCTCTTAGCATAAACAGCATGTTAGTGTACTGATTCCAGATGCATAAAATATGTACAAATCTTCACATTTTCTCTCTCTCTCCCTGAATGAGTGTGTGTATATACATTATCTTTGCCATTTAATTTTCCAAGCTTTTCATTTTGATTTCTCTTTTAGGATGACACGGACTTGTCATAATCCATCTGGGATTTTATTCTTCATCATACAAAAATGTTGCTTGAAGGCCAGTTTTTACTTGGCATTAAGATACTGAAGATCAGCCTAAATCAGAGTTTTATAAACCTTTTATAACAAAATCCCTTCAGTTGTAAATGTCTCACCTCAATAATTAGATAAATATACCAGACCACTTGTTACCTGACTAGCACAGGAACTAGTTACACTTTCCTGTGACTGCATGTGATGCGCCAATTCACCATCAAATATGAGGCTCTGGTATTTGCCTGTCTTCCTCTGATGTCATTGGAAATAACTCTAGTTCTAAAAAAGGATTGCAACAAAGGCTCTATTAGAAGTAAAAGGCATTTAAACAAAGAAATCTAAGAATATGCTGTGTGGACTAAAGGATAAGCTGGATGTGTTTTGCATTGGTAGGTGAGGGGGTTTAAAATTCTCATTTGATCATTTACAGAAAGCTTCTGACTTGATTGCAAAATGTTGTCTCTTGTGCTTAAATTTCATGCCACAGATTATTAAAAATTGACTTTGCAGTATTTATTTTACTTATCTACACCAGCCAGTCTGTGCTTAACCATAGATTTTGTGAATTATTAAATTTTAAAAGGAATTTGTGCTGGATTTTGTACTCCAGTTCTGCCTGTAGGGATGTGTACCTCCAGTCCTATCCCTGAAGCTGAAGCGCTTTGATTCATCTTTAATCTGAACAGTTTTAAAAGTGCATGTTCTAAGATGTAAGACATGATTATAGTCTCCAGTGTAATGCTTAACTAACTGCTTGTTAGTTTTAACATTTAACATATGATGAAAAATAACCAGTTTCAATAGGTTATCTGAGCCATAACAATGCTCAACATAATTCATTCAGCCAGATAACAAGAACTATTTTTGAACATAATGAGAAGCTAATAAAGGTCACTGTGCCTACAAACACATATACATCACTATTAATTTAACAGTACCGATGTCGAACGCCTGCATTTCAGGTACAAATCTCTTTAACTGAAACCACTTGATGTTAGAAGCAGGCAAGCAAGGGAATAAATATTCAGTATTTATCTTAAAACTAGGCCCAAGTAAAAAACTTAAATCTAAATCAGGAATCAAACTGGTACCAGAATCAGACTAGATTTTGACTAAGAAGCTTGAATTACCCAATTAAACATGTAAGGGCTAAAGTTTAAAATAAGATCTGCTTTTTCTGAAAGTTTGAAGTCGAGATCCATTTTCTCTGTTAAAATCAAGGGCAAAGCTGAGGGTTTTGTGTGAAAGTTTTGGCACCTCCTTTTTGGTTTATGCAAATTGTTTTCCAGAAAAATATCAACACTTTTTCAGGCTGTTCTTCGACTTCTTCTGTAAATTAAGCTCCTATGCAAAGGTGGGAAATTCAAAATGCTAGTGTTGAAAATTGGGAACTGTTGTAAAAATTTTGTTCCATCACTGTCTAGAGGAGAACAGCAGTAGATCCCTTCAATGCTGTTTGCATTAAACGCAAACACAGGTTGGGGATTTACTTGGGTTTTACCAGTACGTTGGTCTCAAGGACTTTGTGAAGAATTTTGCTGCCAAGTCAGATGCATTGTGGCATTTCCCAAGTCATACAGGTGTGGCAACAGGCAGAAGCAACAACTAATATGCAGCAAATAGATTGTGTAAAATAATTGCTAAAATGGATCATAAACAAAAAAGACTAGGAAATACTCCACGTACAAACTTCTGTTCTAACTAGGTCCATAAAAACAAACTAAAATGCAAATTCCTGGAGGTGCTCCATATTGTAATTAATGCCAGATTTCAAGGTGAAATTGTTTTAATTATTACAGAGCATTGGCACGATTAGTACACTCAGTGTTGACCTCACTGGGTTTTGTTTGTTTGTTTTCTGGTTGATAGCAAAATTGATGTCATTATTTACATGAGGACTTTTTATTTTAATGACCTTTTTTTGTGTGCCATGGAGCAAACAGCAAATCCCCATCATCCTGCTGAGCAGCCTGTCAGAACTGGGCAGCGTGTAAGAAAGAGGGAAGGACGGAAGGAAGCCTTCCCTTTTCTGGTTCTAGATTGTTTTGGGAGAAGCTATGATATTTTTTGCTTTTTCAATAATACTTTAGAGCAGACCTTCAAAAAGAAAATCATCCTTGTGAGCCAGGAAATCCTGTTGTTCTGATGGGCTTACAGGCAGTATCAGGGAGAGTTGTGCATCATAGATCAAAATGGGATGTCTTTCCAAACATAGAGTCTGTGCTGCTCCTTATGAAGCCACCATTCATCCAGATCTACCTCTCTTCAGAGGCCCTGGTTTCTCTTCTACAAGCGTACTCAAAATGCCTTTAAAAACCTGTGAGTCTGCCAAGCCTTACTCTTTAAAAGAAATATGAAGATTTTCTCTTGGACATGTGGAACCCTGTTTCAAACATGAGTATCTTAGCCGGATGCCAGAAACTCTGAGCTGTAGGTGGTTCCTGTATGTGTTTAGGTGTTTGGAAGCTATGATTTACAAACTCGCTGCCTGTGTTTGCAAAACCACAAAGGTTCCTGTAAATATATACGTGTATGCATGCAAAAGTGATGTATATGTACACTCTCTCATAGACATTGTCTATAATAGAGCTCCAAGAGTGTCCACAAGAGTTGATAATCATTGTTGTAATGTGCTAAAATCCCTTTCGACGACCTTGGCTCTTGTTTGTAGTTGGGAGGCAGCTTATGGAAGAGATTTTCCAAACTGTAGAGGATTGCATGCGTATCCACTAAAACTGAAGATATGCAGCATGGCTTTGAAAATTTCAGAGCATCCTTTTGCCAGCTTTTTCTGAGTCACACCTTGAAACCAGCTTACAGTATCTTTTCATTGACAACAGTGCACATTGAAAGGACAAATCTACACAAAGGGCTATAGATAGTAGCATTGAAATTAGAATGTTACAGAAAAGCCTCTGTCAGCAGAGTCCTCAAAATAACAGTGCCGAATGACCTTCCTCTACGTTTAAAAATACATGCTGCCTATTTTAGGTCAGATATCTTTATTTCCTTTTAATTATGCCGTACGTAATGATGTTACCACAAGGAGTCGTAACAAGGTGTTTTGGGTTATGTGCACTCTGAGTCAGAGGTTGTCACTTAGGAGAGGCTGGAAGCCGCTGGGTGCGACCCCGCTCTAGACATTAAAAAATGCAAAACATTCTGTTGGGTAACATATGTTTCTAACAAGGTTGTCAGAAAACAACATGGCCCTAAGAGGTGCCTGAGACTTCGCTGATGGAGCTATGGTGAATGACGCACTTTCAGGAGCCCAGTTCTGTTGCACTCTGAACGCTGTTGCCCCTCTGCCCGCAGATGTGTCATTAGCTGTCGGACTTCTTCTGCAGCTCATTCCTAAACACCATGCTAAATAACCATGCACAACATCTTTGTTCCATAGGGTACTCGGCAGATGAAGGCAGTGTTACTTCTGCCCTAATCCACCAGTCTTCGTTTAATCACCTGGCTCTGGCAGTCCCAGTGGGGTTCATCTCGCCTAACCTTGCCCGTTACTGTGCTAAGCATCAAGCTGACCAGACAAAAGGCTCTGGGGCAGTCAAGGGATTTGTTATAGTTTAGTCTTGAGAGCGTCCCTGTTTTGATTCACTAGGAAAGGAAGCCCACTGCCATTCATTAGCATCTCTTCTTATGTGGCAAAAACCAGAGAGTATTACCATACCTTACCCAGTGGAGTCAAACCAGGGACGTAGTCATGCAGTCCAGACCTCCAGATCTCTTCAGCAGCAGCCTAATTAGAGATTTGCCAACCGAAGACCTAATATGCATCAATATTAGAATAGACACTTTATTGTATTTATTTTACTATGAAGCATTCTGCAAGCTAGCATTGGTATTTATTATTAGCTTATCAAGAGATTTTGGAAGTGAGTTTTACATTGTAAATATGTCTAGGTTAAAAAGAATCATGAAAATGTTCCTTTCCCAACTTATTTTGTGCGTATGCAAATCGCTCCATCATTGTTTTCATTTCTGTCAGGACACTAAGCGTATCTGTTAAGAGTCAACAGATAGTGACCCTTGTTATGTGGCTGAGAAATAGCTTTTGGTAACCTTATTGGGTGACTGGAGACAGACTACAGTAGAGATTTGCAAATCAGTTCAGGGGACTTCAGGGATCAGTCGTCTGCAAAAGCACTGGAAAACTGCAGTTTGCCTTAGGTGGCTGGTTACACAGCATGAGTAGTGAACAGTCAAAACAAATAGTTTGCATAGGCTGAAATATGTTTACAAAGTGCATTTGAGCAAATTCTACTGACAAGTATATCTGGAAAAATCTAAGTCTGATACAAACAGAAAAAAAAAATCTTAAAACCACTGAGCAAATGAGATACAAATCACTCTCTCAGCAGTAGACACGTGCTCGACAGATCCCAAGCTCTACTCATATCAACGACACAGACCTCAGTCTACAGCCTGAACCACCTTACAGTATCAGGGCCATATGGAGCACGACTTTATGTTCTTCCTGTCACTTTGGGGGGAAGATATGGTGCTTTTTTTCTCCATTGCTTTTTGAATTGGACAAGTTCATTTTTTCGCTAGTAAGTCATTTGTTGAAGTGGCAGAGGTCACATTGCAACTCTGTTTTGTCACTCAGGGACGAGGAAATGAATGATAGAATTGTTTACATTTAAATCATCAGCATTAGAAAATTGCATTTATCTGATAACCTGATAGGAAGTCTGGAAGCAGAATAGTGGAAACAGACTTTCTCCCATAAAAATCTGTTCACTGGAGATTTACTGTGTGGCTACTTCTGGAGACAAATTGCCACCTTTTCTTTCTCCCTCTTTCTCTCTTGCTCTCTTTTGTTAACAAATATGAAGCAAATCCATCCAGTGAAGCTCAGCCAAGGCCAAAGCATTTCAATTTTCTTAGCACGAGTGCTCCTGGACACTCTGAATGGTCCTGGACAATCAAATGCCTTGGAAAAGTTAATAAATATGGTTGCGATGTCTTGGTCTTTAGCCATGGCACCACAGATGTGACCCCCATAACTCCAAATACATTGCATGTCCTGGATTCAGAATTTGAACAAGAATACTACAAAACTGAACAAATCAGTGCACAGACTATTTCTTGTACTGAAGAACTGAGTGTACAGGTATTTTTTTTGCTCTACTGACCTCACATTTACATACAGTAGTGTAACAAAGAAGCCGTCCACCCCGCAGGACGGGGGGTGCAGGCTGGACCCATCAGGGGGTTGCTCAGATGAGCCCCGTGGCAGCGCCAGCTCTTCCCTTTCCCGGCACTTGCTGCCCACGGACACACGTCGGCTCCTTCAGTGTCCGTTCGCTGTCACCCATCGGCAACAGGGCTGTGCTCGGGGTGGGGACCGCCAGGCACGTTCCTGTGCTGCGGGCTGTCTTTGCTTCAGATCAGAACCCAGTATATTTCAATCAATAGGCTTGGAAGTTAGGCGAGGCCTCGGCAAGCACGCTCATGAAGTGCGTGGTTACTGCAAGGACTGGTATTTTGGGTGGATTAGTGCCTGTCGTAATTGCCAGTGGGGAAGAGCAGGATTACTGTTAAATGTTTGTTATTATTTTTCCTACATTGACAAATCACTGGTCTAATATGAAGGTTAAAATACATGTTGAAGAGCATTAAAATGTACATAGAAATGGAACGGTATGTGCAGGTAGCCAGACTGCATTAAACGTCTGCTGATGGTCAGGTCCCTGAGGGCATCATGGGCTGCCCCCACCCTGCCCACAGCCCAGGACCCTGTTTCAGCCTCCCTCGGGGCCATCGGCCTCCAGCCCCCCAACAGCCCTGCAGGAGTTTAAGTCCTGTAAAGAGGTAACTTTCATTTTCTGGTGGTTTAGGAGAGGAGTGTAGCCACGTTGCCCTATCAACGCATCCCTAGTTTGTTAGGAGCTCATTAGCTATGGCAGATACTGTGGCCTTTCGAATCAGTGCAGTTCAAATAACTCCTGCTTTACCAGAAAAGAGGATTTTCTTTGTTGTTGTGGAAAAAGGGAAAAGGGCTCGTAAGAGGGAATAAAAGATACCAAATTCACATGACTAATGGAGTTAGATACATTTGAAGAGTGTGAGCTATACATTTTCTAGTAAAGGGGCCCTCTCCTCACCAGGATTTCCTGTGCCAGAGGGAAGAAAGTTTCAGATTGCTTTTGCATTTTAAAATGAAAGAACAGAGCATGGGAGCTGTCTTACAATCTCTTGCTGAGATCAAAGGAGAAGGAGGTAAATGCGTATGTACTTCTTCCTCTGGTGCTGCACCAGCTATTTAGTAGAGCTAATGGAGCCTCCAGTGTAGAGGAGGCAGAGATTAGCCTCTTCATCTCTGCTAACTGTAAAGAGTCCAAAAGGATTAATATTATTAAGAGTGAATTTCAGAAAAAAAGTGAGAAGGAAATTCTCTCTCCCCTCTTTATCTTTTCATCTTTGTTTCCAGAAATAACCCTGAACCATGGTTTTCAGCGTCCCACCCATTCCTATTTTTTTTCATCTTATTTCTCCATAAAAAGAGACTTGGAAATATCTAACCCCCCTGAGAAGCTTTGACTTTGTGGAATTTTTGACCAGTTTGGACGCGAACCGTGAAGGACTGACGACACTGAATAGTCATGATAAGTTTATGGAATCAAATCCTTAACTGGTTTGAAACAGTGTTATTCCACTGACCTCAGCTGGTATGGCTCCGTGTACGTTCGTGGACTTCGATAAAGCCACACAGACTCACTCCAGCTGAGTATCTGACCCGTGAAATTATGGAGTCTTATCCAAAGCAAACTGAAATTCTGTCATGAATTGGTCTTCAAGGGAAAATAATTGTTAATTCAATGACTCCCACTGTTTTTACTGCAGCTGCTAGTCATTCTGTGCTCCAGAATATCCTCACTTTTAACTGGTGAATCAAGAGTTTCCCCAGCAGCTTCAATGCACAGAAGATCAGAGGTGCAGAAGCGTATACACAGTCCTCCAAACGTTATGTATTAGAAGGCAAGCCCTAGGGTCAGTCTATGAAGCAAAAGTGACATACTCAGGAGAAATCTTCCCAGCTAGACATTATGCCTTAGTGTCCTATTAGCTTTTCTGGTAAACGGTGGGAAAAAAATCCCTAAAATTCTGGTTTAGATGAGACTTGGGTTGTCTTGTCAGGGTTAATTTTGTTTAGAAACTTCCTGAAAGAGCTTACTGGGACCTGTTTTCAGTGTATCAAAGCAGTAACCCTGGCATGTGTATTAATGCTGCAGCACCATCCAGACAAATTAGTCCTCAGAATTGCAGAATTTGGAGCTGAAGAAAGTAAGCAACCTACTTGGGAGGTTACAGTTCTGCTGTTCCTCTTGGCAGCCACCGAAGGGAGACGAGCAGAAAAGAAACGCGATAAAAAGTAAATGGCACTTTCCTGCTAAGCTAATCAGTTCTGTTTGAGAACAGAGGGCCATGCCAACTGCAAATCAATGCACTAAATCACTTTTGGTCTTGTGCGAGTCCCGCCACCATGGCAGCTGCTAACAAGGGAATAAAGAAAACTGGTATTGGATATTTAGTAGACTTTTTAAGTGCTTGTGTAAAATAACATATTTAATTTAATGCAAAGTTATAAATGTAATTGGAGTTTATGGACATTGTATCAGGGAAGAGAAGAATAAGATTCCTCTTCTTTCTGCACAAAGAGCTGTTTTATGTTCGCAGACCATCCTTATCAAACTCTGTCTGTGGTGTTAAAGAGCAGTTTTCCTATCAGATTTTACCACTTCACCAGTTTATCAAGGGGTAAACACTGAGATAATAATATGTCTGGTGTTTCACATAGCTGTTAACGTGTTCAAGTCAAAGAACAGGACTAGTACAAACCTTCTTTAGGATGAAATTAATGTACTCGAATGCCACAGGCTGCATTGACTAAGTCTTCACTGACTATAAAGAAAGCCAACAGTGACTGCTCCAGATGTGAATATGTACAAAAGCATGTGTAGATTTAATCAGATAATCCCACTTAAGACAACAACTGCACCCAATGGATTTATTCAATGATGTGATACTATATACTTTTTTTTTTTCCTATTCTTTTCCAGACAGTTCCCAAATAATAATCTTTCATGTCCCTAGCTGTGACTGGGACTACTCCCTTTCTGTGACCAGTCTCTGGGAGTTTGCAGTAATGTTATTAAATTGCTCATGAGAAGGTTGTATTTTTCCTAGAAAGCTCAGTTTCTGCAGCATTCTCAGAATTCTCTTAGTCTCAAATGCAGGACTCACATCCCTGAACTCCCGGTTCGAATCACTGTTGCACGTACAGAGCAGCCCAACTTTGTCATCATTTAAATCATCAATCGTAGCTGTGCAGTGAAACGCTTGATATAAAATCCCCACAGGCGAGCAGTAGACTGCCTTCTCTTTAATTACATCAATCCTCAATCACCCCAAAGCAATGCCATCCTTGGAAGTACTAACTCTGACAGGTAGTACTTCTGGGAATGCCATAAAAATGCCAGCAAAGCAGCAATGGCAGAGAAAATAAGCTGCCTCATCTTTGGAGAGTTATTGGACTGTACTAACATTCAAGGGTACAATGTCAGCACAATGCAGAAAGAGTTAGATGCATGGCCCCCATTATTATTGTTGATGGGAGTCAGGTGTCAGGTTTCCTTTGCATCACCCTGAAAACTTAGCCTTCTTTGTAAAGCTTCGGCCAACTTTTCCTTTGTCACCACTCCTAATTGAGGAATAGATTCAAAGCCGCTTGTGCCGTGATTGAATAAAGACTGAAAAGGTAAAAAGAAAGTACTAACAAAGTAGCGATGATGAACCTGAAGCTTTCAGACTCTGTGCAAGCTGTGATGGAAAGCTTAATAAATATTAAAGGCTCATTCCTTAACAGGTGAAATTGGAGCAGTTGCTTTGTAGTAAATGGCACTGTAATACCAGCAACACCTGGGACAGCCCCAGGGCAGCCCCAACCTCCTTTTAGCTGTTTCAGCTCCCACAGGGTCAAATGGGAATTTAAGTGCCTAAATACTTAAATAACTGGCTCAATTAACAGACCTGACTTCTGTCAGTAGCACCTTGTCTGAGAAAGCCCTGTAAATCTCAGCCCTTTTATATCACTTGGAGTTAATTGTTTGCTCTCAATAAGCACACGTATCTCAGTAAAAGCATTCCTAAATTGTAAGGGTTGTGCCTTTAACTTTCTGCCCACAGACAGCTTGGTTAACACACGACTGCCTCGTGTTATAAAGGATAAATCAGGACAGGATTCAGGTTAAATATGCATTATTATGGAAGTACAAGAGAGAGGTCATACTTGGCTGACTTACAGTAGATGAACAGAGAGCAGATTAAACAAAGCCTTTCACCGCTAATTGCTGACTGGACCTTCCTGATGCAGGCCAATCATTTCCTAATGTTTAAGCAGGAATTCAGTTTGGGAAGGAGACGGGTACAGCTCAGAGAGGAGTGCTGACAGGCTCGCTGGCAGTGTCTGCCCTTGGCTGGGACCACTTCACGTTGGTCCCTTCATCAGTTACAGAGGCGAGATGAACAGCTATATCTGTTGGAGCGTTTGTAGGCATTACTGCAGGCTGGGGAATGATATCTCAGAACTAAAAGAGCACTTTGTGTTCAGGTGAAGCATATTATTATGCTCATGTTAGGTGATCCACACATTATACAGTGAAACTATCATCTTGTAAAGTGTAAAAGAAATACTTAGCTGTTCATCTACGCTGCACCTATACAAACATCCTCTTATAGTTTCTCCATGTAATGTGACAGGCAGTGATAACACCCACCAGAACACAGGTCAAGACTTCCCGGCAAGGTAGGGTAGAAAACATGTCTCCTAACTTTGGACATTGACAAGTTAGTCTTCTAGTCCAAATCAATAGTCCCGGCCCCAAATAAAATCAATAGGCACCTTCTGAGAGGGATTTATTGTATTTATCACAGCAGGCATTTATCTGTACGTGTCCGTACCAATGCCTCCTCTCGGAAGATAAAGTGAGATCAGTTCTTCCTAGGACTGTTAAGCCCCTCTTACAGCAGATGGTGGCTAAACTTGGAGGCTTAAAAGTTTGAGGAACTGAAACTTGGTTTTAACAGCTCAGGCCCACCTCAGGCTTTATGTACCCGCGTGGACGGCTGGTTTCAGAAGGTGGCAAAACCTTTCAGAATCAGGTAGTGCAGCACAGAGCTTTGCATCCTCCATGTCGTCCTGCATGCACAGTCCTGCGATGCAGTCTGTAGCACTGCCTGCACAGGCGGCTGCTTTGCTTCCCCGGACCTCAGCTCCACTGGCTCCAGGCATCCTTTTAAACACCTTTGCTAACTTCGGTACTCTTACTTTGGCATAGGCCACTCGTGTTTCACACAGTCATAGTTTATTTAACAGGTTTAAATTAGTGATGGGCAAACCTCTCTTAAGCCAAATTGAGCGTTTTCGTATAGTTTTCTGTGCCAGTTTAGCTAAGTCTCCTTAAGTAGTGCAGCCTTGTATGTAGACACAGCCTAATGAGAAATTAGCCTATTCACCTTATGCTGGCCAAATTAGTTCCCCACGTGACTGGAGAAGCCCTTCAGGTTGCCTTAAATGTGTAGGCAGATGTTCTTTGATAATACTGTTTGATAAGCAGCTGGCATACAATCAAATACTCACAGGTAGTGTTAATCACACAGATTTATTGTATTCTTAATAAATCCACTGGCCATTTTTATGGTCTGCATCGCAAGACTTCAGCACGCAGAGCTGAGCACCAATGGGTTTTATGCAATTATTCTCTCTAGTGCTTCTCTTGTTTTCTGAAGTGATGACATCCCCAAAAAGGGAGGGAAAAAAGAGGGGAAAAAAAAGCCTGTCACAGTTTACAAAATGCAAAATAAAAATATTTCCAAAATGAATGTTCAAACAGCATAAGAAGCTTGCAAAGATGTGATATTTAAACTGCCATCTCCAAACCACAGCCAGATCACTTAGAAAATACTTAATATAGTACACTCCACAGGCAGATTGGGATGCACATAAACTGATAATAACTCAAGAGTTTTTATTTCTATGTGTCCTCAAGCAAGGCATCAGGAGAGAGAAACATTCTTGCAACAAAATTAAATGGTTTTAGATCTAATTTTACTAGGCTGAACTAGATTTCAGATTGATTTCTGTGGAATCTAATAGAGAACAACACACATACACATTGCCTTTCTTATAAAAAATCCATCAACCACCTTGTGTTTTTACTTACTTTGCTCTTTACGAGAAGTAATAAGAAACTAATATTTCACAACACGTGTTTCATTCTGTAAATGGTCTTTCATGGCAAAGGAGCTTGGAGTGGGCCGTTACGGAGCGCTGAAGTACAGCCCCTGGAATTTGTCTACTCAAACGCCGATTTACATTCGTACAGTGAAACTGCAGCTAAACCCCACTATCTCCATTGGGAAAAAGGAGGAGAAGAGAGCTGCAGGACATGCCACTGTGGAAAGAAATAATGCTGCAGATGCTGCATACATTGGCGAAGGCCCGTGGCGTGATCAGTTAAACATATCCCAGAGGATATGTCCACTATCTCAAATCATATTGGATGGATCCATGCAAATCACATGCATGGCTTTATTGCTTCCCAGGTAATAAACTAGAAGTTACGTTGACCTCAGACCAAATGAGCGCGGCGGTGTGCGGAGGCCCTGGTGGGATGCAGGGCTGCAGAGCGGACAGAGCGCAGGGCATGAACCTGCCGCTGCATGTTAGGGGTTGGGTCATCTCTGGCAAAACCTTTCACATAGCTTCCCCAAAGGCTTTCCAGGAGTGCCAGTTCTGGGTCAGTAACCAGCCAGAATGGGGGTAAAAGGATTAGTCCAGTTGCCAGCTCCCTGCGCTAACTGATGTTTCACATTCAGTATTCACTGCAGTATCATAACACCATAAACTGTTATTGCTATTTAATATAACGGCATTTCAGAGCTCTCATCTTGGACAAGGATCCCATTTTGCTAAGTGCTGAACGACAATAGAGCAGAAAGATATTCTCTGCCCCAAGAACTAGATAAATAAATGATAAAGGCAACAAGTAAATCCATGTACAGCAGACCTCTGCACTTGGCAGGCCACAATGGACTCCCAGGCGAGGCGCAGGGGCAGGTGCTTTTGTGCGTGGGCGCTGCATCCCACCAAGCAGCTTGGTTCCCTGTCTCAGAGGAAGAGTTCATGGCTCTGGGTTCGCACCTCTCACTTCTAACTCCAAGCACAACCTACCTGGTGCAGCTGAAAGCCTTGGCCTGACACACTGACTATCCAAAAGTTCCCTGGTCTTGTCTTCCCTTTGGTTATCAGACAAGAAAAAAGGTATTCTGATATTTTACATGTCATCTCACGTCCCTGCTGAAGCAGAGAACAAAGAAAGTAATGCTGAATACATTTTTTTTTTCTTTTAAAATCCTAAATTCTGTAATCTGAATATTCTCTTATCTCCCTGCTTTTGAGAAAAATGTTACATGCAAAATCTTATTCAAGCAGGTTTTTCTCTCAGCATATTCCTCTGCTACCTCCAAGAAAAACTTTCCTTACTGTTCCTGCATGGGCCAGGGTGGGATATCACCACAAATGCCTTGGACTGAAAACCAATTATAAAAAGCAGATCTTTAGTAACTGTCCACCTCAGAGACCACATTCCCAGGGATGCCAAGCAGCGTGCAGACAGAAAGCATCCCACATATTTTAACCCTTTCACATCCTCTCGTACACAGGCTTTTTTTCCACCTTGGACTGCTCAGTTAGATGTGCTGCTTCTATTGCACTGACCGATGGCTCTCAAGGGTTCCTGATGCCGGCAAAGCTTTACCTTCAGATCTCTCAGTGTAAGGGTGAGAGAACAAAACACAAACCAAGGAGGAAGAGGCGTGTGTTAATAGCCCCTTGCAAATATAGGCAGCCTTGAATTTATCCCGTGCGATGCAAGGCATCAAACTGGAACTCCTGGGCCAGGCACACAGCTGTGCCAACGCTGCTGCTGTGCCCCTACAGAAACAGGAGCCATCTGAAGGTGTTTTGGGCAGCCCTGCTTCTGACTTAAACACAGCTGGAGGAGATGGGCAAAACCGGTCCTCCCAGCCGTGCTGGTACCGTGGTGGTCAATCACAGGCACCCCAGCAGAGCTTTGTCAGAGGAGGTATAACAGAGCATTGCACAGAGCCTTCCCGCGCGTCTGCGAAGCCAGAAGCACTTGGGCAATGCCACTGCAGCTCTGCACGCTTGGCAACCCGTGACTCAATGGCTGGTTCTCAAATTCAGCTGCAAAGGCTGATTCTGACACCAAGTCATTCCTATCTGGAAACTGGCAGCTTAAACTAAACGATGCAGCATGGTGGCTGTACCAGGGCTCTGAGCCCTTCTCAGTAAGTGCTGCAGTTTAAAGACATTGCTATTTTCCCCACAAATTTGCCATATTTTTCTTTTGTGTGAAGATTCGCCT
The DNA here is from genome assembly GCA_013400195.1 of Aramus guarauna. Lineage (NCBI taxonomy): Eukaryota > Metazoa > Chordata > Aves > Gruiformes > Aramidae > Aramus > Aramus guarauna. The sequence continues at coordinate 163,754 of VXBL01004755.1, read as the reverse complement.
CGTCCTGTCAATCACTGTCAGCCCAAGTCTGAACTGAGTAAGATACGAGGAGGAAGACAGAGAATCATCTCCTGATGTGCAGGCTCTCTTCTCTCCCTGTGTCCCCTTTCAAAATAAATCAAGGCTAACAGAACTGTAAAAATGTAGCTATTGGAATAGCTGCAAATACTGCTTTAAAGAAATAAAAATCAGTTTTTTTCAAGAGGTTTAGCAGCTGAGTTTACATTACTGCATCAGAATTGACCCTTCCTGAGCAATTTCATACTGCATGCAAACCAAATGAATTATTTAGGACTGGTTTATAATGTCCGTATTATGTTTTTAAAAGAATACTGTTTAAGAAACCTCTGACAAGTAAAGTAGCTTACCGTAATCAATTAGAATATGAGAATGAAACTAATTCAGTAAAACTGCTAACGCTGATCTGGGAAACCACTGGTAGCCATCTATCTAATCCTTCTTGTGTTCATAAGTTGCATTTTAAAAAAACAATTATTAACAGTGCTCATTAGCTGCCAGGCAAAAGAGCATGCCACAAGCTTTTGCTGAGAGATTAGCTGGTATTAGCAAATACTACTCACTTGTTCAAGTTTGAGCTAGAACCTGAGCATGATCTCATGGTCAGGACAAGTTTTTCTATTGGAGTGCCCAGGGATAGGAGAGACTATAAGGGATGGCCCCAAGGACAGGGGCAACACCCTGCAGATGCCAATTGTCTTCCTACAGCCCTTCAGCACCAGCAGCTCCTCATCCTCCTCACTAGACGATCTATTCCAGTGCTGCACTATTATTACTGCTAGGAAGGGTTTTTAATGTCTAAAGTGAATTTTCCTTGGTGCAATTTAAGTCCATTACTTCTAGTTGTGTTAATGCACACGGAATACGGTTTGCTCCTTTCTTCTATGCAGGAGCTTTTCATGTTTTTGAAGACTGTTGTTACGACCCCACTCAGTCTGCTCTTCTTAACGCTAAACAATTTGTCCAACATGTATAAGGCCTGATTTTTAAAAGTGTTGAGCTCCTGCTGTTCCCATTGCTTTTATTCAGGTGATTGAGAGTGAAAGAACTTCAGTATGTCTGATGATCAAGCCGTATTGTCTGATGCCCTTTAAATACTGATAGGTATGAAGGCCGCGAACACTGTTTATAGCTGTATGTGTGTATTCTTGTCTTCACAATAAAAGCATATTTACAGGACCTGTGACCAGTCTTCTGACTGCATCCACAGGGCAAGAGCAACTTCACAAAAAGAGCAGATTTTAGTGGAAACTTCACTGCCAAGCTTTGCTAAATCATTTGGACTAAAACATTTTCTGGTTTTCATGCAAAACATATCTTGGCGAATGTTTTTTTGATTTAACTGATTTATAGGGCTACAGTCAAAACAATGTTCATGATTATTTTTTAACTATTTGCTGTTGTTGGAAAATATATACTTAAGAAGCGTGAATTCAAATCCTTTTCCATCCCAAAACAGAGGAGAGTGACATTTCTTCCTATAATGGGCTTCTCGTCAGGAGAAATGGTGATTTTTGTGTTTAGGGCACTGGAGCAGAGTTCCACTTGGCGTCACTTGGAAGGATGTTTTTATAGTGAATACGCTACAAAATATGATGCTATTGTCTTGCAGTAGTGTTCCAGGGTGGCTAGAAATAATCCCACTGTACCTGCTCTTTGTCTCTCAATTTCCATTGTAAATACAGCTTCCTCTGTGTCCATGTAGGCCCTCATGAAATCACTCCTTCAAGTCATCAGAGGCTTGTGGTACAATTAAAATTCAAGCAATAATAGCTCCTTGTATTGGTTCTCATAAATGTAGGGTTACGTATTCTGACTTTCTGGAGAAAAGAGGTTTTGAAATGTCTTGTTTTCTCCTCTTAGACTGTCTCATAGCCTTGAAAAATAATGTCCTCAGACAAATACAGAGAACATTTACAATTATAAAGTAAGAATAGCCACTCTAATTTTGGGCAACTTGCCATTGCTTCTTTTTGAGAGAAAAAAAAAATCATAGAAGGAGAAGAGAGGGAGAGAAAAAAAGGAAACTTTAAAGGCATTTCTCTGAGAAACTGTATGGCCTTTTCATATCCGGCCATGTGCTTTATTCTTATTCATAAGATTTCATCAAACTGCTGGAAAGAAGACTAATTGTGATGGACATTAAAATATACGGGGACCATAAACTGTGAATACACAACTCTCCTAATATTTTTCTGAAATGGCAAAGAAAAATAACAGTGAATTTTGCCATTGACAATAAAGCTGAAGTAGTGTCCTATGGTACATATATGGTAGTAGGCCATAACATGCAAAAGCTGGAAATGCACAATCATATCAATAGTTTTATACCTAGCCAGATTATTTCTCTGTAAACACCTACATTGAGTTATCCTGTCATCTATATTCCCCTCCTCCATAGGCTCGATAATTCGAGCTACCTGCGCACTACAGCTCTTTTCTTACATCACTCACTCAAAACCCTGCCCTCCTCCTCCTCCTCCTTCTAGACACACACTAAATCATCCATTGCTCAACCAATGGATTGAAATATTAAATTATAATCTTTATTGTCTGTATTGATTGAAGGATATCCAGTTATTTGGGCCTGCCTGAGTTTGGTTGACATGAACCCATCCATTGCTGCTGTAAGAGTGCAGTAAATTTTACAGGCCATCCCATCTCTCTGCCACACAAAGCAAATGCACCAACAAAGTCTTTGGGGGCTGTTGGGAAACAGTGACAACAAAAGCTTAAGGCAAAAGGGAAAATAATTTGATAAATTTAAAATCCACATTGTAAATCTGGTCTATTGCACGCACCAAATGGGTTGGCATGAAAGACCAGTCATAGAATATTCCTTTACCTAATAATGGTATAGTATAAAGCTACATGGTTTTGCTTTTTCATCGGTGGCAGGAGTCTACATAAGCAACCTCATCAAGAAAGCACATGTCTTCATTGCTTGGTTAATGGATTAACTCTCTATAGGAAGTGAAAATATTTTCTTAGTGAAGAAGCTTGAAGCTTGGGTATGATATCCGGTGTCTTGGGGGTTAGTTCTGAAGGTCTGACAGCTGACAGCAGTCAGGCACAGGCGGAGCACGTTTCAGCTCACTGCATCTCAGTACCCACACACAACAGTCATTGCTGATGCTGAAGCCAAGGGCTACCCTGATCCTATGTCTACCATCTGAAGCGTTCCCTTTACCAAATGTAGCCTTTGGATTCAGTCCCAAACGCCTATGCTTTTTTCACTTTAATCAAAGAAACTGGTTGAGAAAGTCGGGAGCGAATAACAGCCTGATCACAACCCAACAGTCTCACACGCACTGCGATAGTGTCATACAGAGATACCACATTTCTCGGTGAGCAACGCCTTAGCAAAAAGTGTCAAAGTATTCACTTAGGAAAATCTTTTGGCTAAAACGCTCATAAATAGCTTCATTCTTTTGGTTTGTGACATCACTACAACCCCTTAATGAAACTGCAATTCGAGGAGGCTAATTTGTACTCTAATTATATATTAGTCTGGGCTGAGAGGTTTCTGGACAGAAAAAGGTTTTCATCAGGCAATCTTTTATTCCGCTTATTGTATTTACTTAACAAAGAGCAGTCAGCTTTTACTGTGATTTCTCATAATAGAGTTGAGCTATAGCATTACCTAGCTAAGGGCAAACATCTGCAGTCATTTTTGATGGATTCTGATAACAGTCTTTAACAACAACAAGGATTATTTGCAAATGAAGGAAGAACCAGGCCAAAAAAGCTCTTCAGTTGGAATGCTTTCCAGACCAGTGGTGGATTAGTAGCCAAGTAGTTTAAGGGAATTCAGAAAAATACTTTCTCACCAATAAAAAAAGTCCCCATGGAAATAATTTTTCCTGTGTCACTTGAAAGACAACATTCTTGGTTTGGTTATGATGCTTCTGCCACAGGATGAGAGCCCAGCGTTATTCACAATGTGCAGGATTCAGAGTATTTCCATCTAACTAAGGCATCTAAGCAGAGAATTACTCTAGGAAAGCAACTAAGTCCTTCAAAGATATGAATCACCTTTGTAAGGTCTGTTTCTGTTTCTTCTGCTACCTAAAGTAGACACTCTGTTGATGTCGGTCCCCAGCAAAGTGCCAATAATTTGGCAGGAGTAATTCAGCCTAAACAAACTAAATGACAAACTAAATAAACTACTTAACAAAGCAGATAAAACAATATAGCCCTGTTTCCAGTGTTTCTGTTAACAGCAACTTTTCGCTATAAATAGATCCTGAGCCAAATTTTGAGCCGGTATAAGCAGTACCAGTTCTCATTTTGATGAATCTGTCCCGGGATCAAATGCAGAGGCTGATCATGGATGTCTGTGCCATCTAGTATCTGCAGGATAAACACAAACTGCAGGTAGAAGGAACTGCACTTAATATGAACATTAATAAGAATGATTTCAAGTAGGACTCATATTGTTTGGATAATATCTTCCCATGCATACCATAAAGGTTTCCCAAAATCCAACCAACAGTTTCTAGGATTAGAAGACATTGTAGTCTCTTGTGCCATCAACACTTGAGCTTTCTCTGAGACTTCTGGCTCAGCCTCTGCCAGGGAGAGGAAACAAGAGGAGAGGAGCTGATGATCTCACCTATGAGAGCAGTTCTCACATCTCTCCTCCCCGGGCTGACGGCCTCCCCCGTTCCCACTTGGACCAGCTCGAGCCTCCCACATTCCCAGCACTGCAGTGCTCAGGCACCATTGCTGGGAAGCGCGGGCAAGGAGCACTACACGGGGGCAGAAACCAGGAGGGACCTGCATTTGGTATTTGTACGTGCCAGCTGAAATAACTGTATTGCAGTTCTGTGAATTTTGGTGGGGATATAGAGTCAGGGGAAAAAAAAAGAAAGGAAATGGACTTGCTGAGATGTTGTCACCTGAAAAAGAAATATGGAGTAGATCAGAATGTACTGACAAAATGCTGATTTTACATGTCTCTTTTTTACTGTTTTTTTCTAGAAAAAGTAAGCATACTGTCAACCTTCATAGCACCCTTCAAGTACCTGAGTCCTGGCGCCACCACCATGGAGGATGAAGACAATTTAAGTAAGCAGTCTGTTTTCTTTATATGCAGATGAATAATGAAGTTTAAAGAGAAAAGCTCTACAGCATAGGGGCAGTTGTGGAAAGGAGGTGGATTTGCAAATATCGGCAGGCCATAAGCCCAGTCCTCACATAAGATGCAAAATTCCCTGATGCTGAGTGCAAGCACATTCTCCAGTCTCCAGCAAAGGAGAGGTTAATCTCAGCTCACATCCCCACTCTACCCTGTGCAGACCCTGGCAAGTGGGTGCTGTAAATGGTGTGCCACAAATGCAAAGGAAAAACCTTCCACAGAAAGGAGATGTATACTGTCAAGTTTATGGTACTATGGAGCAACTTTTCCTTTCCTGGTTATGTTACCTTACCTTACCTTCCTCACTTGCTTTTCTCACAGTCCCTAAAAGACAGGATATTTTGGTGTAGTGTCTTCTCCCCAGTTTATATTTCCTTGATTACAAAAGGACTTGTGCAAAAGGAAAGACTGTAGGAACAAGCCCTGTACTTGAAAAACTGTTTTGTCTTTTAATTCTGTGATATGACCTGGAGGGAGAAAAAAAAAAGAAAAGGAAAAAAAAAAAAGGAAAAAGGAAAATCAAATCCAATCGAAAGGAGATTATTAACCTGGCTTAAATGAACTAGTTGTAACCCAAAAATTACCTATTGGATTCCCTTGGGCCCTTGCACCTGAACAAAGTCACTGATACTCCCTGTACCCATGACTGCAGAGCTGGAGGAAAGTGCTGCTGGGATTGAAGGAGTTGTGAAGTCTTCAAAACACCAAGAAGTCTGGGAATGTGCAGTTAGGGCTGAATAACCCTCAGCAAGCCTTCCCGTTTATCACTTAGAAGCAATTATTGTGTGTTATCCAGCCCTGCTTATTGTAACACATCTTGAATCATTAAAAAAAGGGAGGGAAGCTTTCCAAACCAAATGAGCAACTCTTTGAGTTTTAGTATCACCTACCAGATGGGTTTCTTTTCCAGCCAGGCACACACTGACATGTTGCCCTATTAGAGCCAGTGGGTGGGAGGAATGGGCTTTTTTTCCCTGTTGTTCCTAATTTGCCTTGGTTTGATCATGGTGCGGCAGCAAGGGGAATAGCTGTTGAAGGAGTGGAGCACAGCCCTCTATTTTCTGCTGCTGGGTAGCACGTGGACATCACACTGTTCTGCTGCACGGGGACTGGCAGGTTTTTACATATCTTAGCAAAGGAAAAAAAAAAATAAATCTGAAAATCATTCAAAATCAGTCCCAGAGAGGCTACATTTTCAGGAAGAGGTATGAGAAGTACACACAGGAAACATATTATGCACATGAGGAGCTTGTACAGGCACCTCCTGCGTAACGTTTCCCAAATGTGCTACTTAGTTATTTTTAGGTAATGTAGGAAGTTTGTACAAGCCAAACGCTGTAACACCATTTTCTTATTACTGCTGTAATGCAAAGACTGCTTTGTGCCTGCACTGGGTTTAAAATAGCTCACATGGACAGGGTAAGTTGTGTTTTCTGAAAGAGAAATAGGAAATTTCACTGTTTTCAGGGACATCCTGCCTAGTTCCCTCTTGGGTCAAACATACACTCCAGTGACAAAGCTAGCATTTTTTCTTCTTAACACATACAACACATTTTTAGGTGTTACTATGAGAATCTAAAAAAAAAAAAAGATGAATTAATCTAAAATCAGCCATATTTCAGTGTTGACTTCCCGTATAGTGGTATAAGTTCCCACTAATTTCTACAGCACATCTGTACCTGTGTAGTAATTTGACATTTGACATTTTAAAGAGCTTCGGTGATTTGCTCTGAACAAGTAGAAGAACCTTCTTCTGTGTAACAATTTAACAGCAGCCTAGGACAGTGCTAGCAAGGCGGAGAAGTGTTTCGCTTATCTGTGTCATTTTCTGCTCACTGAGCATCCTGTGAGAGTCTCCCTTCCCGCACTGTGCTATATCGATAGGCAGAGTCCCACTAGCTGAAACGGATTCAAATCCTGATTCACATTTCCTTGTGCCTTCTTTGAAAGGGTCTGTGGTTTTACCCCAGCCGGCAGCTCAGCCCCACACAGCCGCTTGCTCACTCCCCCCAGCAGGCTGGGGGAGAGAATTGGAAGGGTAAAAATGAGATAACTCATGGGTTGAGATAAAAATAGTTTAATAATTGAATTATTATTAATATTGTTATTTTTATTATTATTAAAAAGGAAAATAACAGAGTTATAAATAAACCCCAAGAAAGACAAGCGATGCAAACCAAGGCAGTTGCTCACCACTGGTAGCAGAGGATAGTTGCAATCCATGCCAGGTTAACTATACATGCATTTTTAACTGGTGATTATTAGCACATAGACACTATTATTGTGGTTTATGATCCATGAACTAACACTAGAAAAATGTATCAAAGGCACTAGGCACCTTTGGAATGGCATATTGGGTAAACTAATCATCAGTCTCTGATGAAGGCCTTATCTTGAATGTGTGAGAAAAGGACCACCTCATTCATTTCCAGACGTTGATTGTACCTAAGAATGTAAGAAATGTCACACAGGATTAGAAGTAAGAAGTTTAGCTCTGTACGTGGTCTTCAACATTTGCTGTTAGTGATGCACTGAGAAAAAGGACAGTTGAATGGTGATCTTCCCCTCAGTGTATCTTTCTAGCACCCAGCAAGAAATTTACTCAGCTAGAGTTTGCACCTGAATCATCATATTTCTTAGACATCAACAGATCTGCCTAGTCCTCTCCAGAGCCCACTGGTACTTCTGATCTCAACAACAGCCAGGAACAGGGACTTCAGTGATTTAGTGTGTTGTCAAAAAGTGCACCCTTTTATTGCTTCAAGCCTGCCGTCTCTAGTGGTTTGATTGCATGAAACGGTGAATAATCATTCCCTGTTCACTGCACGTCTGCCTTTCATGGTTTTGCAGACCTCTGCCTGTCCTTGATCTTCAATTGTTCCATCCACCCTATGCCATGACATCAAGGCAGACTGTCGCCAGACACAGGTACTTGCAAATCTAGGGCATACTTCAAGCAGGAGCATACGATTCCTGTGGATCTCCTTGCGTAATGCTGCACAGATGTGGTTCAGCACCCTTCTGTGGGAGTATACCTCTCCCCAGTGTCTGCAGAGGGAGCTGATGGTGGTGGTCCCCACGATACGGATTTCAGCAACTGCAACAGTCTTGTAGGATGAATCCCAGAGCCAGATTCAGTGTATTGAAGCATGTTCAGTTATGAGCGTGTTGGTCAAAGCAGGCAGCATGAGGCCCCAGAGCTTTTGATTGCACAGTGTAATATACAGCAGGGACCCTGCCTCTAAGAGGGCAATGAATATCCCCTTCCACCAGTCATCCCAAACAATCTCCCACAGAATCAAACCCCCTGGTTTTGTTTGAAAACTGTGTCTATTGCCATCATTTGGATTTCTCCCATGCCTAAAGCTAAGCTATAGTCTGGTCCCGATTCAGGACAGCACGTACTTCAACCTGTTTCTGCTGCGAGCTGCCCATGTTTTTTGCTGCGGTCACTTCCTTGCTAACTCGCGCAGAGAACATCGGAGTCTGAGTATCATCTAAGTCAGGTCATTAGGTCATTTGAATAATTTCCCTAATTGGTAAGAGCTGTAATAGATGTGCATGGATTTCACAGTTATTTCAGGTAATAAGGTGAGCAAACTACAATATCTTCATTCTGGAAGAGCTAAAGGCAATTGCAATCACCTTTCACAAATTTTCTGTCATCAGTTTAAGCAAAGCCCTGAACTTTTTTGCTCTGGTAACACTTCCCATCGCAGTGGGGCATTACACACCAATAAAGTCTAATGATATTGTTTCAAACAGTCTGAACCCAGCGAGCTGGCAAGGAGTATTCAGCAGCAACAGAGAGATCATGGCAGATTTCCCTTAAGTAGACTTGTTTCATGAAGGTTTAACAATACGTATGTGTGTGTTTTCGTGTAAGAGAGGAAGGAGTGATTTCTGTTGTTAGCTACAAGTTCATTTTTCTGAAGTCAAGAACACAAACCTAAAAATCCCCAGCAGAAGAGTTCCCAATCCTCCATTGTGGATTGATTAAGTGAATGAAAATGCCATCTTGCTTGCAAAGGAATCTGCCCTACATTGTTTCGATGCAGTAGCTGGTCTTGGACAAAGGTACCGTGGTTATGGCTGTGGCTCCCGAGTTCGTACCTATTGCTTCTGTTTTAAAATTTTTCACTTTCAAGTATGCCAGGAATTATGGAGGTCAATCCTTCTAACCTCTTCAGCCCATGTGATGTAGATGGACAGGGAAAACGTACTCAAAATAAGCAGGTCAAGCAGGAGTTAGATATTAAAATGCAGAAAAATTCAGTCCTACCTTTATTGTTGAAAATGCATTGGTAACAATCTGGTGTTTACTAAACATTTCTAAAGATAATAACTTCCTGTGCCAGAGCTTTCAGTTGAATCAGAAGTTTCCTATACTACGGAAATTGCAAATTCTTCCTTTCAATATCATAGCTTCTCAATAATGTATTGCCTCTGTAACTGAATAGTAAAGATGCCAGCCAAAATGAAGATGCCACCTCCTACCACCTCTCCTTTCCCATCCTCCCTGGAAGTTGGCTTGGCAGCAGAATAACCTTCAACAGGAACAATATTATCTCTTCAAATGTAGCGTGGAGTATCGGATGGCTAGTTCTGCAGAGCCCTTATGACCCAGAGACATAGGCAGTGTCATTATTAGTGATGCATTATAGTTCTGAAAAGCTCTTGATGATGCAGACTCTCTAGGTTAACTCTACTGTGTATAATGACCAAAAGGAGAAAAACATGAAAGAGCAGACAGAAGATTGAGGAACAGTGCATAAATAAATATATTTCACTAACTGCTTTCCTCTCTCCCATTCAATTACTGAAGCAAATACAAGATTGCAATGTCTCTTCTTGCTTGTGAAACTGCAGAAATCAAGAAATAAAGTTACCTGAGGAGGTATTACAGTGCAGAGGTGTAGGGCTTTTTTAGAAATGTTACACAATAAATTAGAAACTATTGCCAAAAAATTGTAATATTTTTATTCCTTCTTTCTTTTTAACTCCTTCTCCATACAATTTTATTATTCTCCAACCTTTCATCATAAGAGAACTATATTTTATTATCTTTTTTTTTTTTTTCAAATGTAGAGAATGTGTTTTGGGAACCGGAGAGCAAAGACATTATGAGAGATAACAGGACTGAAATGATCTACAGTTTTGCATTTTCCCTGTGTGCATCCTCTGACTTACTCCTTTCCTTTTAGTGCTCTTCATTTCTAAAATTGCTTATGATTGTTCTATTACAGCTGCTTACAGTATTTATCTTACATAGTTTGGTGTCATTTGCCTGCTTTGTCTGATTTTCACAATAGAAGTACATGTGCCACCATTAGAGAGGTAATCTTATGTCTGCTACACAGAGGTCTCATAAAAGACACATTTCAAAGACCTCCTATTTCAAAGATACCTGAAAGTATAAAGTAATTTCGCATTGCAGGGCTGCTGCCAGGCATCGCACGAGTCCATCAGGCTCACAGACTTTCCGAGGCACTTGCTGAATTTAGGCTGCCACTAATTTACATGGCATGATGACTTTTGGCCTGCTGCAGCTCTCACTGAGGTCTGTGAAGAACTGAGCTATCTCCTGGGGTTCCAGGATTAGGTCCTCTAGAAATCTGGTTGCCTGTAAGGATACTTGCGTGGATTTCATTCAGTGTGACTGGGCTAAAACATACCATAAAGGCAGACATGTCTCCATCGTGCACGTCCAGCGTTGCCCGTGTGTCCTTTGTGACTGATCTCTGGAAGTTTTACACTTGCATATCTGCATTTTTTTCAATCAGTGCAAACTCCTTGTTGAGCAAAACCTGTACTAGACGATTTCATAGACAGAATTTAAGACAAGTAATGTTTATTTTACATTGCCATGTTTTTAGTTAACCACTGTGTTACTGAGGATGATTAAGGTAAGATGCTAAGGTCACACATTCCTGTTCATAAATCCATGGTTCTCTGACTATGAAAGCAAAAACAGGTGGAATAAGACAATATGAATTATAAATACAAATAACCCCCTGAGTTTTCCTATTCAGTGGTGCATAATCAATACAAATTCTTTTCAAACCTGAATATAGTGTGAAGCAAGAGCTATCTTTCTTTTCATGCTTCCTGACTACAATATCATTATGTACCATAATTGGCTCTGTAAAAACCTATTAGGTAAGATGAGAGAGGAGGTGTGAAATACAGAACCAAACCTGCTTCCTGCTCAAAAGTATGTCTGAGTCAAAATATTTCACCTTTATTTGAAAAAATGCATGTGACCAAAGAGGCGTATTCTGAGTGGGATGGAAACATGAGAAGCGGTCACAGTGAAAACCGGCTGGACAAAGCCACTGCCGGGGTAAATAGAGCAAAGTTAAAGTTGGCGTCTCCTTCCCCCTCAGATCAGAGCTTCCATAAATAGAGCTGTGAAGTCAATGAGAAAAGACCACATTATCCTTGTGTCTTAGTTAACCTGACCTTTTAAATGCCTTATTTCCAGAGAGGCTGGTTTAAAGATGTCACATTTTATACAACTGCATGCCATACAATGAAACTGTTCTTTTTCTATTATGTATTTCTTTTTCGTTCCTTCCTTACCTGTCTTAATTCTCTTCCCTTAGTTTCAGAAAGTAAAAATTAACTAGTCACTAAAACCTTAATTTGTCAGTTCACGTTCTGCCTCAGCAGAGCACTGCAGCACAGAGCTCTGCAAGTGACTTTGGTGGGACACAGGCACAGGCTGGAAGCTCAGGGTGTGCCAAAGGGTTTTCAGGAAAAGGAGCCGAAAGACTCAGTCCTGCAAACGGGCCCCCACACGTGCAATCGAGCCATGACTTTTACTCATGTCCAAGCAGTGAGCCGCTTTATGTGGAACAACTTGCATGAGTGCAGACTTATTGCTCTGATGGGAAAAAGTCTTTTGATATTTAATGCAAGTGCAACTCATCAGGATATAAAGGAGGTTTTTAATCACGACGGTTGGTTCCACATAATTCTCTGCAGGCCCCTGTGCATCTGTCAGCAGCACACGCCACTCCAGCAGAAGCTCCTTGAGGTTTAGCCAGCAGCTCTTCCCTTACATCCTTGCAGCCGGCTTGTGGGGTAGAGAGGAAACAAAATATGGCTATGGCCCCGCAGAAAGTGAGAGGACCATTCTCTGTCCTCTAAGGACCACAGGGACCCTCTCTGTGCTTGGGACCCGTGCAGCCTGCGCGGGTGGCACGCTCGTGTCTGACAACAGCGAACGGTGGGAGAGGCTGCAGGCGCAGTGCTGTTTGGAGCACAGCAGGCAGCCAGGCAGTGCTCTGCTCAGGTGCATCAGGTGCATCGCTCCAGGGACAGGCTGCTTCACGGGTTGGTTACACTCAGGTTTACTTCCTCAACTTGTCTCTGCCCCAGGCAACGCACAGGAGGACTGGAGGATGAATCGAAGATGCAATACATTTAAACAAACTCATCAGAAATGACAGAGATGTTACAGGGTGCTTACATAGACAGCAGCACATTTTCTGTCTCATTCAGGACATCAGCGAGATGAATCTCCGTTCTCAGTCATGCCTCTGCTGTAGCAAAGAGCGCTGCCTCACAGCATGGGTGTTGCACAAGCGTAGATCGGAGCAATGTGCGATTCATTGGCTCAGCCACAGCAGAGTGCTCCCTCCATAGCTCCCCACTGTCATTCCATTCCCTTCCTGGTGTTCCTGGCAGTCACTCTCTCCCATTGCTTTTCTTTGACATAGATACTTTTTTACACCAGTAATTAGTCCCGTCACAATGCTCTGGCTTTTCCTAGTCTTACTTAGATCTATCTAGAATTTCTGCAATATTAGGTGTTTCTGATGCAGGAGCTAAGAGTATCTGCAGTTGAATTTGACAGAAAGACTCTCACTTATTAAACTGGAATATGAGTCCAGCCCGAATTATTGCTTCAGATGCAAGGAAGGTCTGTCACATCATTTCTTAGGCTGGATTCATGATGTTAACAACACAAAAGCCTGTGGTGTGAGTAGAGCCGGTCAATGTATTCATTGCAAATAACTTATTCAATGCATTTGCCTATTTTTCAGCTTGTGAATCATTTGTGAATCATTTCTAATTTCTAATAATGTGTTCATAAGTATTCACCCACATGGATTATAGAACAAGTCTCAGCCTAAAGGAACTTTGCAAACTATTCACTTTTTACTAGTAATCATCCCGTGTGAATGCAATAATTCATTTAAGTCACATGGCATCAATTATGCTTCATCTTTGTACGATGTAATCTTTTCTTAAAACAGGAGGCTAGTGACAAATACAAGAACTTTAGGGACAAGTAAACGTTCAGAACACACAGAAAATCTGTGCTATAAATATTAAACCAACCATTATACAGATATTTGAGGAAAAACCCCAAAAAGGGCTGAGCAAGGATATCTATCTCTAACTTCTTTTTTTTTTGCTATTCTGCCAGCCCTAGGCATAATGTCAGCTACTATGATGACAACTGTAATGTGAGGTTTTTTCTTTCTTTACTGACAGGTACCAGCAGTGCAGAAGTAAAAGAAAATCGAAACATTGGCAATCTGGAGGATCATCCAATATCCTCTAATGAGAGGGCAAGAGGGGGAACACCTAGCAGTAAGAGGAAAAGACCCTTAGAGGAAGGCAATAATGGCCATTTCTGCAAACTCCAACTCATCTGGAAGAAAGTCTCATGGTCAGTGACGCCAAAGAATGCTCTGGTTCAGCTACATGAACTTAAACCAGGTTTACAATACAAAATGGTTTCCCAGACAGGTCCAGTGCATGCCCCAGTCTTTGCTGTTGCTGTGGAAGTAAATGGACTTACGTTTGAAGGCACAGGGCCCACAAAAAAGAAAGCCAAAATGCGTGCCGCGGAGCTAGCTCTGAAGTCGTTCGTTCAGTTCCCCAACGCCTGCCAAGCTCACTTTGCCATGGGGAACTGCATCAACCCATCCACGGACTTTACTTCTGATCAGGCAGACTTTCCAGATACTCTGTTCAAGGAGTTCGAACCGTCTACGCACAGCGAGGACTTTTCAGTCTATAACCCCGTTAATAACGAATTGCTTTCCACTGCTTATCGACACGGGCGCTTACTCTGCCATACGCTGGACTTAATGGGCCACGGTAAGCAAAACAAGCACAAGATGGCATCCAAAGCGGAGAGCGAGAAGAACCCGGTGGTGCTGCTAAATGAGCTGCGATCGGGCCTGCGGTACGTCTGCCTGTCGGAGACGGTGGAGAAGCAGCACATCAAGAGTTTTGTGATGGCGGTGCGAGTGGACGGGAGAACATTTGAAGGCTCAGGACGTAGCAAGAAGCTGGCCAAGGGTCAAGCAGCGCAGGCAGCCCTTCAGGCCCTCTTTAACATTCGGCTGCCCAGCCACATTCCCAGCAGGAGTAAATGTCACCATTTGCCACAGGTGAGAGCTCCTGGGTAGCCACCAGCACGTTGGAGGAACTCTTTCAATGAATGGGATTGGTATTGCTGTAGCTGTTGTTGTTCTACCAGACGGTTCCTCTGATGTTATAGCAAGTGCCATGCCACAAAATAGCTCTTTTCTCATAGAAAGAGCCAGATGCCACAGGCAAAAACTCGAAAATCATATCATGAAATCAGCGGGTACAATTTGCAGCCCTTTCCATAGGAGGCATAGATGAGAGGGCAAAATGTAGGGGGGAATGCCAACATTTCGATTTGCTAGAGAGAATGATAACATTGATACAGGCAGAAAAATCAGGTTGTTCTGTGGTACTGTATCTTTCTTGGCAGAACGGAGCCCATAAACAAAGGGATGCCCCATATCCTCCTTTTAGAGTTAATTTTTGACGAGGACAGTACCTTTCAGAGGAGACAGCAATGACAACTCTCCAGACAATTCTGCCACTAGAAAAGTTAAGGAATTTTTTTTATAATAGGCTTACTTTTTGGGTTGTTTTTTTGTTTTGTTTTCAAGTTTGTCTGCAGCAGCACAAGGGATAGTGAAAGCTCTGAAGTTTTCCTGGAACAAATATAGAGATTACTGTTATATTCATACCGAAATTATAGATCTGAGGTACATGCTTAGCACATCAAAATTTCATAGTTGGTCATATGCCAAAGGCTATCTTAGCATTACTCAGATTTGTGTCAATTTTCTAAGTTCAAAGGAAGCCAGGATTCACAGACATTGGGAAGCATTACATGGGTTCAAGTAATTTCTTGATTTGTTTGCACTGTCATAAAAGGTTTGATCCATCAGCACCAGGAGGTGATCTACCGCTACAAAGCTCCCTTTATAAAGGGGGCTGTTAATGTCCAGGATTTAATGCACAGCACTGGGAGCACTAAGAGTCATTCTGCTGCTGGCTTGCTGTGAGACCCTAGGCAAGTCATTTAAATCCAATATGCTTGTAATAAAAATGAGCATATTATATGAAAGAACACTTCAAGATCCTGAAGTAGTGTATAAATGCAAGTTATTAGTAGCAATTCTAATTAACATTATTAAAGAAGTTCATTAGATGTTCAAAGAGTTTGATAGGGGATTAATGCTTTAGGTGGCATGATTGCCTGCAGGACGCAGGAATTACATTTGGTGACCCAGAAGTTTCCTTCCTATGTTTCAACAATGTAACATGAGAAATGTAAGAAATTCTAAAATACATCATAATTCTCCACCTCTTCCTTTTAATTCTGGTTTGCAAACTCCATGAACCAGTAGGATAACAACATAATTTAATAATAGCAGTGATCTTCGCAGAGTGTTTTGCAAGCATTTTGCAAGCTTTGGCCAACCTAACAATTCCATCCTCCCAGTGCTCCGCTGAAGTACGGATGAGTTTTAAATGAGAAATCCATGCTATTTCCTGCCCTAATTAATTCTGGTAAATGTAGTTTGCTTTGATGAACATGCCTATCCTTCTCCATGCAAACCTAGCAATTGGACGTAAAGAGGAATCTCTAATCCTGTCCTACTGGCTGCTTTGCTGCCCCCAGTGAACTTTTCTGGGTGGCTCAGCAGGTAAATATCATGCATTCATCGGCCGATGGCTTGTCATGTTCTGAAACTGCACCACAAGTATCATTGCCTCAGTTCTTGAGCTCTCTGAAATATTCCCTGGTTGCTTAGCTTCACAATCATCTTTTACCTGAATATCACATCTTACCTGGGTCCCAAATTGTTCACTAGGCAACACATTCTTCAGTGTATATTTCCTTTTTTATGGCCTTTTCTCCTTCCTGTAGTCTTCTGCCCTCCTTATCTTCTTCTTCTCGCTGTTCTGGAAGTATAAATGTCAGTGAGAAGGTGTCACTGAACTTTCTCTGTCAGTATTTTTGAGTGGTTATGTATTGTCCAACTAAAAGATTAATTGGGCACTTTCAATGCCAGCATTCAGCACATTAATTGAGAGCTAAGCCTTAACACTGATTTCTGCTGCCCTCCTTACTAGCTGCTCTCATCAGTAGACATTGCAGCTGTGACACAAAGCCTGAATTTTTGTTGCTCACTTAAGTCATAACCCAACTTCCACTGAAGCCAACAGATGTATTTCACTGATTTCAGTTGGGCTATAGGTCAAACATTAGATCCAGAAGCATCTTTACTTGTTCTCGCTGTGTTATGCCGTATGTCATCAAGTGACTGTCTTTACTCGCTGGTTCAGTCAGCCCATCTGGCTGTTTGGTCAGTCGAAGGGCTGGTAACCATATCGGAGTGTGGTTCTCACTGAGCTGTGGTCAGAGTCAGCTGCTCCAAAAGTTGTTTCAGCTCCTTCTTGTCTCCATGATCTTCTGTGAACCACATTTTCAAGGACACATTTCAAGTGACTTTTTCAAAGCTATTCCTACTTAGTAGGCTCAGCTTGTTTGGTGTCCAAAACTGTTTAAAAGCAGAGCAGGAGAGCACCCTGAAACTCAAACATCTTAGAGACAGAATTTGAAATATTGTGGGTTTCTAATTTTTTCATAGAATAAGCAATAACTATTGCCCTATCCAACCATCCACTCTTTTCATGTGCTTCATCGTATTTGTTAGGATATCAGATAGCTAATTCATTGATAGTAGGCAAATGAGATCAGCTATAACAGTTTCACCTATATTTTCAATATTTTGTAGAATCCAGGAGTATGTTTATGTCTGACGTTGCCCTTTATTCCAGCATGTCTCTTTTCCTGTTCCCCTTGCTGTTTTCAGTGGTGTTAGGAGGCCAGAATTTGATTTTTCCTGATTACAGCCCTCCTGGAAACAAGAAAAAAATCTTGTAACACTGGAAGTGCAGTCGTGCTGAACTTAGGGATTTCACGGTGTTTGAGAAGATGTCAAAAAAGTTCAGACATCCTTGCAAGCTGGGCCTCCCGACCAGTGACATTTCTGCTGTGCTCATCAGGGCTCCCAGGGGACCTGGCATCCCTCAGCCTGGCCCTCAGGCATGCCCTCAGACTGACAGCCACTTGTCCTGCTGACCAAGGGAGATTCTGTGCAAAATGTCAAAAGAGGCACCACATCCTCCTGTCTGTCCTGATAGGTGCTGCCTACACAGAAGGCTTCCTGAACCGCCTAGAAATGCAGAACATAGATGTGAAATACTACCACCTTGATCACTTTTGATTCAGGCAAAACAAAGAAATGCAAGAATAGCAAAGCCAGAAATAGATGAATTTGCTGGGGCAGCTACAGTCCAACTTGCTGCTTCAGCTGCTTCTCCTGCCCCTCACCTGCCAACGCTGAAAACCCACCATGAAATTGTGAGCATATTACAGTACTGGGGCTTTCTTAAAATAACATCACAGTGCTTCTGATTTTCATCCCTGTGATTGTTCCACAATGTGTTTGTGCTGACTGCAAAATTATACCAAAAAAAATAAACAAAACCACATCACACTTTACACCAGGAAAAAGTTTCCGTCTCATGAAAATTGTGGCTTCTTTACAGCCCTCAACAGTACTTTGATCCAGTTCTGTGATTCTCATACAGGTACAATGATGGCTGGAGGATCCGAACTCTTGCCCAGGTAGAGGGTGAATAGGAGGTAGCCGAGATATTCGAAGGACCAGCTGAAATGGTCACAAGGTTTGCCCATCGATGTGCCAGCTACTGTTTTTCCTCAAACCAAATGTCTTATCTGTGCTGTGCCACTGAAGTGCAAGATAAATACTATTGATGGTCTGAGGCTGGGCACATGTTGACCAGAGTAGCCAAGATAGGAGCCTGGAGATCTGCTCAACTAATAGCAGAGATAAAGTGAGTCAGGAGAATGGAAATTACAACACATCACTCTGCTCCTTCTCTAAATCACTAAATATTGCTCCTTGTTTCCTAGCATGCTTGGTCTGAACTCATATTGTCCATCAAGTAATATGCAATTTCTTTAATTATCGGCTTTTGTGAAAGTCTGACAATTGTTTCTACCCACCCTGGGAGCTAATTTTCTTGTAATCCAAAACAGGAGGCAACACCAAGGAGTGCTAACCCTGCCATCCCTGCAGAGTCTGCACTGGTAGATATCCATCCACAATGTGTGCTCATTTCAGGAGATCAAGGTGACCCTCAACTGCATCTGACCAGTTTACAGATTGTTTTTCTAATCTTGTAGTCCTTCTAATCTATCTCACTCAGTCTGAACCGTGTTCTTACTGCTGTAGAGCAAAACCATTAATTAATATTGCCATAACAAATTAGTAGTAGAGGGGTGCTTGGGTTTCAAACGGACCTAAATTAAAAAAGAATAGGTGTGAAAATCGCATTCACCCTGCTTTGAAATGGCTTAACACTGCTGTTGCTGGTTCACATCCAGAGCCTTCAGAGCAGTAGTTGTCAGTTTATTTATCTAAATGAAACCTAATTTTGTTTTGTGTGCATCATCAGAAAGAAGTAGGGTTTTCTTCCCTTTGGCAAATAAGGCTAGCCATTTGAATCCAGCTAAACCCCCTATTTGCCAAAAGCTTCATGTGCAGGCCAAAGCAATCTGTGTATCCCCATTGCACTGATTCTTTACCGGAGCAGGTGAAGGATTCCTGCCAGGTAACGCCAGTGTCACCTTGATGAGCGATGTCATGAGAAGAACAACCGCCGTACCTCACGCCTCTCATCCATGTCCCTCCAGAAGCCTGTTTCTCTGTGTTGTAAAACTGGTTCATTGTCATGCCTTTTCAATGGTTCCTGCCTCCACTTTATTTCTCTAACTGTCCTCATTTGCCAGCTTCCCTGCAACCATGCCCTCTCACCTGTGTCGCAATTAAGCTGGGGCTGAGGTTGGCAGTGATGGATTTGACTCTGGTGCAAAGAGGGACAGCACGTGGAGCTGGCATTGAGCTTTGAGAACCTGTTCTAGCGTGCTTGTGTGAAGAGCTTTTTCTGGTCAGGTGAACAGGTACATTTCTTTATGACAGTCTCTGCTTTCTCCTGCACAAAGAGAAGCAGCTGGTAGGTATGTGTGTAGCTTCTGACAGGGAGATGCAAGAAAGGGAAATGGTGGGGACTGGAGACATGCCTCAGCAATACAAATAATGTTTGATTTTCAACCATCTATTTCTGACTCTGTAGGTGGGGCAAGTTGCTTTTTATAATCAGAGCAACGGGCAGTCGAGACATTTATAGGATTACTGTTTCTTAAGCAAAACAATGGCAAAAGAACCAATTCAGAGGCACAGCATTAGTGCACTGGATACTGTTATTATTATCCTGGCTGCTAATAAGATTGCAGTTACTTCTAGGCTCACAGTTGAGGAACCAGGACCACCCTCTTACCCCTCATAGAAGTCCACAATAAAGGTGATTTTAGCCCCAGATGGATTACAGCTGGAGTCTTAGATGAAGAAATTACCATGTTTTAATATATATAATCCATGAAAGATCAATGGGAGATGCAGAAGAGCTACCTACATGGAATCACGGGAAACAAATTAACAGGGTAGAAAGGGCACCAGTCACTTGCTCTCAAAGCATCAGCATATACATGTAGACACATTAAGCAGTTTGCACATGAAAACCAGACATCACTGCAAAATAACATATTACTTTGCATCAGCTGGGCTACAGTAATGGTCCAGCTATCTGCTGCAGGAAGAAGTGTCTGAGTCGGTGCATCCATCTCCACCCTCTATACATCTCTCTTTTGCTCCTCGTTGCTAGCCTGTAACTCCCTGCTCCCTCCCAGCCATAGATAACTCCAGAAGGATCCCAGAAAGATTCACCTGCACTTGCCTTTAAGTTCTACTTTATATAGAGCGTGCTCAGTGCTTTCAGAGCATTAGATATGCTAAACCATACTCTTCCGATGGAGATGTTAAAGTCTAAATATACCACTCACCTAATTAATAATACTTAGGAGCACTGTAATAATGATGCTAATTAGTTAACGAATGGTTGATCTTCATTTACAGAAATGAAAAAATAATTTTAATATCTTCAAGGAAAAAATCTTTAAGGCTGAAAAGCATTTTTCTCAGGAGTACATATGCTTATATAATTTAAGATTATAAGCAACACAAAACCCTTCTTCCTCTGAAAAAAGGAAAAATAAAAATATTTAATTTTCCTTTATAAAGACTCTGAAGCATCCACTGTGATTACAGTGCATTTAGAGCGAGGTGAATCTGATTTAGGTGTCTGACTTGGCTGCTGGCTGCTCTTTAGCGTAGTTGCAAATACTTCATAGCATCCATACATCCACAGAACCACAGCGTTTGACTTATCCCCTTCAGAGCCTACATTGCCTATTAACCATGGCTAGTGAGACACAGCGTGGACTCTGCTGACTTCTGCTATTTACCACAATGAACCAGCCTTGCCCATCCAGGAAGCTGATGGTGTGGATCTGATTTGTGAAGAATTATTATTTGTGCAACCCATTACGGTGAGACAGTGTGTGCAGAATGATTAGGGCTCCGGCAAGCAGCAGAGCTAGTTAGTACATGAAAGCTGAATCCCAGTCTGGTGTCATCCGCACATAAAACTTCCTTCTAAATCAGACACTCTCGCAGCTGTCAGAGTCGCCTTTGTTGCTTTCTGGCTTTGTAAGTGAGCTAGGGACACGTCAAAAAGCTCCCGGCAAGCTGGACCTCGTTAAAGCTCCCGCTTCGTCCTGGTCTTGCATCCTGACATTGTTTATGACGCTTCATTATTATCTACTTAATACAAGCCATGATCGTTCTGCTCCGCTAAATGGAGCTGTAATACAAGCGCCCAGAGTGAATTTTTCTTTGGTCGAGTTCCATGCAAAGCCTTCTCTGTTTGAGCTGGAGTGTTACAGTCCTGCCAAAACCACGTTCTTTATCTATTTTTATCTGTAGTCACATCTAGGAAGCCTTAATTATTCAAACAGATTTTTCCTTCTATGTGCAGAGTATCAGCAGCAAGCTCCTACCATTTATTTTACGATGACTACCTCCCTCTTGTGGTCCTTGTGCCAACCGTGTGGCAGGCAGATCATCGCGCTGCGAGGGGAAGAGTAATAACACAAAATGCCAGCGCACCTTGGAAAGGCGGCAGCTCAGAGCCTGCAGTTTCCCAGTGGTGCTGCTAAGAAGCCCACTGTCACACGCAGCACCGCTCCCTTCCTGCTGAATAACGGGGAACATCTTTGTCCGGTTTATTTTATTGCATCTCTTAGCATTTAAATAGTGCATTGCTATAGTAATTTTGGAGAAAACCAACATTTCTCCTGCCCCTTTATCTCAGCTAAACTGCTTATGCATACTGCAATGTGAAAGGATTATATACATATACATACACACACAAAATAGTATGCATGTCATAAAATTCAGTAGGTGGAATATAGTGAGGGCTTAATCTTAGGATTTTTGAGAATTAATGGACAGAGTAGTCTTTAGACTTGTTGATATAATGGATGTATAATATGATTTACGTGTTGAGACATTTATACAATCAAACAAAACTAGAGAATTGTCTCATGTTCTTTGAGAGAGTAAAATCCTTTGTTGTTCATTTAGTTCTTTCTTTTTATGAACATCTTACAAGTGAGTTTGGATCTCTAATGGGAGCAAAATTTATCAGAGCAAGGTGTTTTTTTCCTTTTTTTCACATGCATGATGCATGATGTGAACTTTTGTCAAGATAAAATATTTTTCAAAACTCCTGAGAAATAGAAATGGGAGATAAATATGCCTGTTCACTGGGAAAGTGGGTAAATTATCCATCTCCTTTCATCACAAAGTTTTATTCAATGAAAACAATCAATATTGTCTACGTCTCATGATACCCATCAGCTTCCTAGACTGAATTCTAAGAAATATTAAATATTAATTCATCCATAAACCTTTCCTCCTCCACCTTAAATACTTCAATATTTTCTTTAGACAAAGTCATGTTGCTTTTTCATCCTTTCTAGTTTTCTAATTGATAAGTCAGAGTTTACTTCCAAGCAAGCTAACCATTATTTCCTATTGTCTTCTGGAGTAGACATTTGATATGAAAGCACCTAACCGTGATTGCTCTTAACCTACTTGTCATCACATCTGCTGCAGACACCAGCCATGTAATCAGACCCAAATTCTGACAATGGCACCTTAAAATCAGTGCTACACCCAAATGACCCCATGCTGCTGAAACCACGCTGATTTGCTGTATAAATTCCTTGTGTGCTGTTTCTTCTCACTCTCTTTATCTAGTTCACCTTTAAAAACTAAAGGTGGAAAGAGAACATCTCCTGAACAAACATAGTCAAATGAACAAAATAAACATGTTTTGGGTTGTTCAGAGAAAAAGCCTAACCATCGCCTGATTTCTAGATTCTTCTGTTTACATCATTTCATTGGTGAGTTCCTATTTTTAGGCCGCCTTCTATGAACTGGGCACTATCACTCACAGAAATAATTATAATCAACTCCTTTCCCTTCTATGTGGGTCATTGCTTTATTAGGTTAAACACAAGGAATAATGTGAGTCTCCAAGGTCTTGTGGGGAGGGTGAAGCTGGCAGCACTGCCTTCATTTCTTGTTTGATAATTAGTTTCTATCCAAATCAACTCTGCCCTATACTTTTAAGGAATAATCCTCTCAGGGATATTGGAGAATAAACTCATTACTCCAGACTCAGCCCCCTCTTTTATTCCCTTCTCCTTGCTACACACACAAGTCATTCTAACCCTCAGTGCCTCATGACCCTTGTACACTCATTATATGGACAATAGCTCATAACAGCACCACAAATATACTGTTAGGGCTTGGTTGTCCTGGTCATTGCAGAGAAACAGTGTCCAAGAGAGGTGCAGAAATTGAACATGCTTGTTTAAACCTGATCCAGCTACACAGAAACCCTCCACAAACTAAGTCAGTGGCCATCAACATGCAGCAGTCAAAAAAGGCGAGCTAGAAAATAAGAGGGAGCAGTGGTTGATAACACAACAGGCATAAAGTCAAACTCCTTGAAGGCTGATGGTTGTGGCAATGAGGGGCAGATGACTTGACTGATGCGAATCAGAAGATACAAATCAGAACCACGCTGAAGCTTTTGTGTCTGAATATCAGCAATTCAGACAAAACTGGAAACAGGTCACATAGCTGTTAAAACTGTTCTCTGAGCTAAAAGTTCGCAGTTGCACCACTTAGAATAGCAGCATGATTCACCCAAAATAGTGTCCTATAGTCATGCTTATAGTGCCTCGTAACATGATAACATGGAGAGGAGAGGAATGACCTATGAGGGTTGCCATTCTGGAAAATACCTTCACAGATGCTAAAAGTGGTTATCAGCTCCCACCTGAGAAAAACAAAAAAGCCCTGGTGCATACGTTCCTATGAATCATACAGACCATTGGGCTTGCAGCTCAGCTCAAGGGTTTTGCTATTCCCAGCCAGGACTGACAACACATTAAAACGCTGTTGTATTTTGCTGCCTTTTGTGGCATTGCATGTTTTCCCTTCAGTGCTCAGCTAAAGGCCACTCGGGATTTTTTCTTCAATCCACAGAGGCAACTAACGTTGTATTATTAGTGCAGACTGGCTGCTGTGACTTTCCAAGACTGACTTCTGGTCATAGCCCTGCTCTCCCGGAGCATGTCTCTGGGGCTTGATGACTTGAGGGTCTCACTCGGAAGTTCATCTTAGCGTAGAGAAACACAGTATAGTGTTACTTGAACATTACCAGATCAGCAGGCATGAGTTCTTAACACAAAGATATCTTTGCACATTTTGTGCTTGTCTTCTTCCAAAATACACCTTCTTCAGTCCTGTAGCTTATTCCTGCTGATCATAATTCACACACATCTGTCTGGTTCTCTGATGGCTTAGGCATGGCCTAACCCATCAACATTTACTGTGGCAAGGATCTCAGCACGGCTGGAGGAGTCTGTCGATTGTATTTGCCCTTCCACTAGCTGCTGGCTACTAATTACAGAAGACATCAAGACATCTAAAATTTTTTTATTTGCTAAATAAGCTGATTATATTTTATTCAAATTCATCAAAAGTTCTGAAAAACAAAACCATAAAATATTGCCATGTGAACCCTCAAGTAGAAATTATTTATTCCCTTCCTTTTTTTTTTTTTTAGAGTAGGATATTTTTGTTCACAATCATAATAATCCTACTGATAGGAGATGCCCTCTGCTTTTCCAGGGCAAGAACCTTCAGCTGCATGTTTTACATTTCGACTTTGAGGGAAATCAAAGTACAAGAGGGATGAGGCTGCTGCTGTCACCACATTCTGGAGAACACTGAAGGAAAGAAATGAATAGCATTCCCCAAAACATTGGCAAGCTACAGTGCATTTGTTTTCCTTTTAAATCCTGTATTCATGAAAAAAGAAAGTAACATGACTTTCAGATTTACTAGTCTTTGATGTAGAAATTTTGAAATCTTTCTCTCTATGAATAGGCAGGAGCCTATGTAATTTTCAGAAAATTACATTTGTGCCTGCATCTTTTCTGGGACATTTGTGAACTTAGAGACATCTTAAGCCCTCCCTCACTCAAAAAGGGGGAAAAATAGTTCGGTCTCCTTTATATATCAAAAATCAAGCAAAGAAGCCAAACTAGAAAGTCCTTACAGGCAGACTAACATCCTTGCCGTGTAAATGTGCTGAAATCAAGCAGATGTCTGAGCAAAGCTTCCCCATGGCAGAGTGGGAGCGACTTGTGCAAATCCAAGGGGATTGGGGAACCCTCGATAACAACAGCTCAGCAGATAAGTGCTGGTGAGGCTGAATTGAGTAGCGGGAGAGAAAGAAACATTGCAAAGACAAGCTGGGGGAAAAAAAAAAAAGAAAGGCTTTCAGGCTACCTTTGACAGAAATTGATCTGAGCAAATTAAACACTCATACTGTAGTGGTTAGCAGCCTTTTTTTTTTTTTTTCTTCTCCTTTTCGAAACATGCGATGCCGGCAGGGAGATCAGCACGGGCAGTTTGCCTTTCCTAGGCAGTAGTATCTGGTGTGCGGAGCAGGGCTGCTCTCAGTGCAGACACGACAGGAACGTGGTGGGGTCGGGAAGAGAAGCTTAAAATATAGAAACCACTCATCAAGGACTGAGGGGCAGAACCGACACCTTTGGTGAAAATCAGGCAAAACCCCCAAGTCTGGGAGGGAACCTGCTGGAGTTGCAGCACCGTCCTGAAGCGAAATCCTTGCAGAGGCACACGTAGCGAAACGCTTTGATGGTGGCTGGGAGCTGCGTTTCGCTACCCATGCCACATACTGTGTTCTGGGAGCTTATTTCTTTGCATATATACTTGCTAGCATTGCAAATATTAAAAGTCCTTTTTGTGGTTGGGAAATTAAGGTGAATAACTGAACCAATATAAACTGAAGTTGCTCTGATATATGTGGGCATGAAGCCACAAAACAATGTGGGAAGCTAATGCCTTTATTCCATATTCCCACAGGCATAAACCGGAGCAGAATTTGAACCTGTGGATTTATAGCGAATAAAATATCAAAGTTATCCTGAAATATGTTGCAGCTGTTTCTCATTCCATCATGCAGCTGATAAATACCTAATCTCCAGTTCAGGCCTCTCTATTTAAATAAGTGCAGTAAAAAGTTTAGCTATCTCTGACTGAACTACTTCAGCTGAATATCTTTAGTTCAGTGCTTCTGGCCCCTATTAAATGCAATTCAGATAAAGTCTGTTTTCTACTAGTATTTGTTTCTCTCTTGACACAGTTGATATCTGTTCCTGCTGAAAGTTTTCAGACTGGAAGAAAAATCTACTGAAAAATACATTATTTAGTAAGCATAACTAAGCATCACTAATACTAGGAGGACAGGGGATTTCTTCTGTGTTAACTGTTAACAAACACGTTGGTCTCTACAGGCGGTCTCACCCCCACTATTAAAATTGATGATTTTGCAGAGCTGGAACCTAAAAAGAAAAAGGGGACTACATCTTCCCCTGTAGCACAGCAGGCAAGCAAGAGCTGTGAGACACCCTCAGCCTGCTGTATATTCTGCTTACGTCCTATCTCCTTAAGAGCTGCCTTTTTGCCCTGACGGTGTCAGGCAGCCCCGCTGCAGGCAGGGAGCAGGCAGGTCTGCCATGCCCCACGCACGGCCAGCTCCCACTCCCGTGCCATGGTCTCCTGCAGCACAGGCTCGCACGTGGCTTCCAAAGTGCTCAGCCTTAATTCCCTTTCCTGGCTCTGCTTGTCCTGTTGCTGGTTTCCATCTTCCCATTCCGACACTCCTGTTATTAGGAATAGTCTCCTCTCCCTTGGCACGCCTCATCCGGGCAGGAGCAGGCTGGAGCTGGAAGTAAAAAAGCAGCTGTGAGAACAATTGAGTAAAATTTTGGGTCAAATGTTAGGTGCCCCATCCTTGTGATAATCGCTTGCATTAGAGCGCATTAACACAATTGCACTTGCAGCGAATTAACAGTGATTTGTGCAGAGGCACAAAATCAAGTGCAATAATAATACACATGTATGAAAAACAACATGATCACTAACTAATTAATTAATAACCGGTTACTGATTAAAAGGGGAGCATTTGGAGCTAAATGTGTCCTTGACAACACTAACAGGATTGGTTTAGCACTGATTATATTTTACAATCAGACATATAAGTGCAAATAATTGCTTCCACTATATCATGGAATTAGTTCCATGACAGTTCAGCTGATTACTTCAAGCTTTTATCTGCGTTTTGTAGCTGCAAGATCCACTACCATTTTGCACCTTGCTGGCTGGTAGCAAAACGTTCTTGTCTGTTTACATGTATTACATGTAATGTAGCAGGAGAAGCAGAATCAATACTGTAGATATATACAGTACCTGCATCACAAAGGTTACCACGCTTGGAAAATAGCTGATGAAGACTTGAGGTAATGAGCTGAAACATCCTGAAAGTAATTCCTAGCAGCACTAAAGACAATAATATAACTTCGCCTGACATGGGTAATCCTCCACAGACTGAGGGAAACATAATTTTTTCTGGAAGGGAGTTTTGTGGTCCACTGAGAGTTTGAGTGAGATATGGGATATACCTTACGCGTGAGGAACGGCTCGTAACTCAGAAGAGGTGGAACCTAAATGAAGTCACAGAGGTCATTCTTACTTTATCACTGGGGGAAATACGCCCTGTATATCACTCAGCCTTTTCATACATTTAGTTACTGGGGTAATTCTGGGTGTAACAAATTGTTCATGGGTTTTTTTTATCTTGTATTTGATGAACAAAAAGCCTTCAAAACAATTAAAAACAATTGCAGAGGGACCATTTTCCCTGTGAGTCCAAAGCTGGGCTCTTCTACAGAGACTGACGATAAAGATGTCCCTTGTCATTGCAGGGGAGGTTGGACTAGATGACCTCTAAAGGTCTCTTCCGACCCGAACTACTCTATGATACTATGATTCTGTAATATCTTTAATGAAATACACGGGAGCTGTGCGTTCACGTAGGGTATGGAGCTATTGGCTAAATGTTTTTGTTCTCTTTCAGTACTTTTTTTGCTGCTGCTGCAGTGCAGAAGCTAGAAGGGCCAATGAAGCAGTCAGAGAAGTTTGCCCATCCTTTTATCTCCCTCCATGGTAGCAGCCAATCATGTGGTGTGAATATTTCTGCAGAATAGATTTCTGTGCATGTTTTCAGATGCTTTCCTAATAAGCTTTCTGTGATCAGCTTTCTGCTGCTCCTAGTAACCCTTGAGACTGTTCAACTATATTTGATAGCAGCAGATACCTCAAGATACTCAGTCTCTATCTATACAATATAAAAATGGGGACTTTGTAGAAGCAAAATCAGCTGAAGCTAGTCCTGCACAGGGGGCAATGCAGTTACCCCCAAGGCAGTAGCCAGCAGGCCTTGACAAGACATACCAAAACACACCAAGACAAACTGGTGTCTTCATTTGGTCCTGTTTCTTCTCTTCTTAACATAGGGGGCCTGTGCATCATCTTTTCTAAAGTTAGGAGCCTACAGAGTTACACAGGGTATGGGAGGAGTCTTGGACTTAGTAAGTGCTTCCCTATGGCTGCATGTTATCCAACTATTTCTTAATGAAAGCCTACGCAATGAATCAAATTGGTGTAATTATGATACTGCTATGGCTGTGACCTGAAACAGATTTTGATATGTTGCATCTCAATTTGTTCCCTTCGGGAGACAGCTGGACTTCTCTTTTTCACTTAAAACAGAATTCCTCAGGGTGGAGTGGTAGTTGTGTAAAAATGTGGGCATCTGGCAGCCTCATGGAGCACCTGGTTTTGACCTCAGCGTCAGGCAGGAATCCTTTTGCTGGCAGTACAACATTGTCCCGGACCTGGAGGGTACTGCAGGCTCGGCACCACCAAGCTGCGCCTGTGCCGAGCACAGGAGCCCACAGCGGCGCTGTCCTGGTTCCTGTGACATATGCACACCCAGAGCTTGTTCAAAAGCTCCTCCTGCCACATCTTGGCAGCTTTCTCCTCCCATACCAGCCCTGAGAAGGTTGGAAGAGGAGTAATGGAGTTTGCTGCAAACACAGTGTCAATGGGATTGCGGAGGCGTCCCACTACAGAGACTTGAAGTCTGTATTTTCTCTTGAGGTAACCCAGCTGCCATGGACATCTCATACTTTCTATAGAGTGATAGATTGCATCCAGAAGTCCTGTTTCTCTAACACATATGTGGGTCCTCTAGCATCAATTAGCTGTCAATGTGGGAATACACAATACAAGAAAGAGGTGTATTTCTGTCATGTATGTTTGGACTTCACTGTACTAATTAGCTTTTTTCATATAGAATTTTTTTCTCTTTTATGAAATCTGTGTGCCTCTTCTTTCTTTATACTGTACAGAACAAAGTAACGGGTGACACTGCAGTAACCACCAGGGCACGGTCCTACTAAACCAGAGGAAGTGCACTCTAATGGGTTCCCTGTGGGTGGAGAGGCTGAGCCCATGTGTCGATCTGGGACAAGACTGGAAAGGGCGAATACAAAGGCAGCTTGATTGGTGGAACCAAGGGAGCAGGCACAAAAAAAGTATCATTTGTTGTATTTGTACCTTTGTTGGTAACCCAAAATTGATCACCTGAGTTTAATTGCATTCCACTAGCAGCTGTGAACAATTTCATTGTTTTTCAGTGCAGTCTGTTGCCACTTCAAGGGACCATTAGTAATCCTAACAAAGCTATTTCTCCTTCTCTCAAATAGTAAGATAAACTCAGATATGGAATTGTTAAATTCTCCTTTTTTTCTAACATACCTGGTTCTGATTTCTGAGGGGCTTAACTAGCAAAAAGCAGAAGGTTGAGAAGTGGTTGATTAGAGGTTCAGCTGTAAACTGGAAATGTAGTAAGGCAGATGTCTGTTGATGAGTCTACTATGGTACATTTATTACAGGATAGATGGGGCAGGTGCTAAAACCCTTACTTAGCAAAACTGAGGCCAATCAATGTTGACACTGGATTAAACAGGAGCATTTGTTGTATTTGGCAGCTGTGAAGGGGTTTGCAGTTTGTCAGAGAAAGGGGGCAGTCTGTGATGCATCTGAGGGGTTTGTACTCAGTATTTCAAGAGATGACTCAGCCAGTGGTAGGAGAAAAGTGAGTAAGTGGGTGTACTGGTTTTGCATGGGATGGAGTTAATTTTCTTCATAGCAGCTCATGTGGTGTTATGTTTTGGATTTGTGGCCAAAACAATGTTGATAACACACTGATGTTTTAGCTACTGCTGAGCAGTACTTCCACAGTGTCAGGTTCTTCTCTGCTTCTCGCATCACCCCACCAGCAAGTAGGCTGGGGGTGCACAAGAGGTTGGGGGACAGCTGGGACAGCTGACCCAAACTGACCAAAGGGATATTCCATATCATATGATGTGCTCAGCAATAACAGCTGTGGGAAGAAGGAAGAAGGGGGGGTGTTCAGATTTAACACATCAATAATAGACCTGTTAAACTGCCTTTACTTCAACTCATGAGTTTTCTCACTTTTACGCTCCTGATTCTCTCCCCCATCCAACTGGGAGGGAATGAGCAAGCAGTTGCATGGGTCTCAACAGTGGGTAACCCTGCAATGTGACATGTGTACATAAAGTCACTATTTATGAATCTACATCGGCATACTGGTTTTCATGGAAGGGGTTAAGTCCATCCCTCGATCACGAGTCCATCTATATGTTGCATCCCTTCCTTGATGACCTGAGATGTCATAGGCCCACCAAGCTATAAATAATTCACCTTTATGTTGCCAGTTCAGATCCACCTGAGCCACTTCAATCTTAGCCTGATTTTGTTTTGGCAAAATTTTGTTGGGTCCAGGTTCCATGTTAGAGGACAACATTTAGGGAATATTTGGAAAGGAAAACACTGAGATACTACAGTTCAGAAACCGCATTGATGGCTGTTTCAAATAGCTGTGGTTTCCATTCATACCTTGAGGGGCTAATCAATAAAGCATAATTATCTCCTCTGTTTATAGGGTGATGCTTGTTCTCAGTTTGAATCAAGAATTATTGGAAGGCCATATAAGAAATACCTGAATGTATGTGTCAGAATCAATTCAGTGTTTAAATTGCTTATAATGGCTTTTTAAAGTCAAGGCAGGTATCTCCAAGTGGCCTAAAGAGAGGGTGACAAAAAAATAACTGGCTGTGTCATTGGCTAATTTTTCTTTTGTAGTTTAAAGGGATATTGTCAACTGGAAACGTAGGCAAGGAACTAAGCATAGTGCTAAATACAACACTCTGCATTTTGCTGCCACAGCTTGTGATTATTTTATTTATTTTATCTTTCTTTTCTCCCTGATTGCTGTTGNAAAGTATTCTGTTGTCAGAGTTTTAAAGCCTTGAAAAAATAAAAAAAAAAAAAAAAAAAAAAAAGGAAAGAAGTTCACTAATTATGGAATTTGTTGAAAGTGTGAAGCTAATCATAAAAGGTTTTGATAAATAGAATCACAGAACAGTTAAGGTTGGAAGGAATCTCTGGAGCTCATCTAGTCCAGGCTCTGCTCAAGCAGGATCAGTTACAGCAGGTTGTCCTGGCCCATGTCCAGTTGTGTTCTGAATATGTCCACAGATGGAGACTCCACAAACCTCTCTGGGCAGCCTGTTCCGGTGTTTGAACATCTTCACAGAAAAAAAAAAAAAACAAAAAAACAAAAAAAATAAACAAAAAAAAACCCAACCAACCAACCAAACAGAAAAGTCTTTTCTTGTATTCAGATTGAATTTCAGGGTTTTTAATTTGTGCCTGTTGCCTCTTGTCCTGTCACTGTGCACTACTGGAAGAGTCTGGCTCTATTGCCTTCATTCCCATCAGGTATTTATACCGATTGATGAGATCCCCCTGAGCCTTCTCTTCTCCAGGCTGGACAAGCCCAGCTCTTGAAGTCTGTCCAAGTATGAAAGATGTTTCAATCTCAGTTATCTTAGTGGTCCTTTGTTGGACTCACTCCAGTGTTCCCATCTCTCTCTTGTACTGGGGAGCCCAGCACTGGACCCAGCACCCCAGATGTGCCTCACCAGTGCTGAGCAGAGGGAAAGGATCACCTTCCTAAACCTGCTGGCAATGCTCTTTCTAATGCAGTCCAGAACGCTGTTGGCCTTCTTTGCCATGAAGTCACATTGCTGACTCACAGTCAGCTTGTTGTCCACCAAGACCCCAAGGTCCTTCTCAGCAAATCTGCTTTGAAGGTGGTTGGCCCCCAGCCTGTCTGGGTGCATGGGGTTGTTGCTCCCCATGTGCAGAATTTGGCAGTTCTCCTTGTTGAACTTCACGAGATTCCTGTCAACTCATTTCTCCAGCCTGTCAAGGTCCCTCTGGATGGCAGCATGACCCTTTTGGCATATCAGCCACTTCTCCTAGTGTTGTATGATCAGCAAACTTGCTGAGGGTACACTCTGCCCCACCATCCAGATCATTTATGAAGATGTTGATAGTATTGGACCCAATGTTGAGCTTTGGGGTACACCACTAGTGACATGCCTACAACTGGACTTTGTGCCACTGTGCACAACCCTCTGGTCTCAGTCGTTCAGCCAGTTCAGTCCACCTCACTGTCCACTTATCTAACCCACACGTTGTCAGTTTGTCTATGATGATGTTATGGGAGGCGGCACCAAGGGCTTTACTAAAGCCAAGATAAACAACTTCCACTGCTCTCCCCTTGTCCACTAAGCGTGTCACCTCATTGTAGAAGGCTATCAGGTTGCTCAAGCACAATTTCCCGTTCATAAATCAATGCAGGTTGCTCCCCAGTCTCCTTGCCCCTCATGTGTTTGGAAATGCTTTCCAGGAGTATTTTGTCCACCACCTTTCCAGGGATGGAGGTGAGGTTGTCAGGCCTGTAGTTCCCAGCGTCTTCCTTCTTGCCTTTCTTGAAGATAGGAGTGACATTTTCTCTCTCCTGGTCTTCAGGAACCTCTATGGGTTGCTATGAGCAGGAGCAGGATAGAGCAGGGTATTTTCTGTTTGATTTTCCTCTGAGTTGCGAGTTACTGAGCTAATTTCAGGAAAAGCTGTTGTAACACTTTCCTGGTCAGTGCTGTGCTGGTAGCTGGATGAGAAGATCAAAACAGTCCCTTATGGCTTTAAAATCTTTGGGTTTGAAATAACTCATAATTCTGTCAAGTCAAATACAACTAATACAAATACAACACCTTTTTTGTAAAAGTTGATCGTGTCTTTTTAGCACAATTATTTAATAGTCCTAAACACTCTTGTTAATAATGTGTGACAGGCAGCAGTGGTGGGAACGTTTTATGATTGCTCCTTATGCAATATCATGCTGGGATTGCAGACCCATGCTCTGCTGTTTATGTTATCTGTACTTCACTTCAGACATGTTTTATTATAGTACTTTAAAAAGGAGAATGGAACATTTTATCATATTTTCCTGCCAAACCCCTTGTGTCTATTTTTTTTCTTAAAGAATTGTTTTTATCATCTATCTTTTACTGTGTATCACAGCATTATCTTCACCTGTTAAGGCAAAAAATGAATGGACTTACAGTGTACAACAGACTGACAGCAAATCATAGCATGGATGTTCCCTTCAGAATGACAGTTATACCCTCGATGGCATAGTGACTAAATAACTCATTGTGAGAAACTCCTTTTCACAGACAGTTGTTAAATTGAAGGTATTACCAAAGCAGAATGTAAGAATTATTACTTGCTCTATGGTCATTTTTCTTTAGGTAAGGATATCCGCCTCTCTTTTTTGCCTTGTATAAGAAACAAACTGAAAGAACCAGTCCAATCCTCAGCGTCATTACAGCACCATTATTGTTTATGCTGACTTAGTATTTTCACTATAAATCCTGTTTTCCACATGAGTCTTGAGATCAGGGTTCATTTGCAGTCCCAGCTTGTTTGGGGAAAAATATTTTTTAATGCACATTGAGGACTGAGCCTATCCCTTTTAAAATTTACAGTAGAGTGACATAAAGATAAAAATGAATTATTTCAGATGCTTTCTAGTACTGGTCTTTCATTCCTGTAGCAAAGAAACTAGTTCTCAGTTGGAAGTTGAGGTTTTGCTAACATGTAGTGGGAAATTACTATAGCTCTGCATAGATTAAAATCAACACATTCAGATGAATGACTTAATTTATTTAGAAATGTGCCTGATTTTTTATAGTGAATAAATATTCCAGAAAATTTACTGTATAAATGCAATACAAAGCCTCGGGTATCTCCGGTACTCCAAAGACTGCAAGGTGATTTTCTTTATTAGAAGATCAGCAGCAGATCAGTAATGCAGATGAGCATATCTACCTATTTTAAGCTGAGTACTGACATAATAGAATAACAAAACAGTGTACAGCCAAAAAAACACTTTAAATCTCTAAAAATAGCTTTTTAAATTAAAAAAAAATAAGCAGGAAAAATAAATGCTAAAAGGGTCCAGAAATAAGATTTTGAATCTTAAATATTTTCCAGAAATATTTGCAAAAATTATCAGAAATGCTCCATGAGTCTGGTCAGATAATGATTAGTGGGAATTTTTTCATTACTGTCCCTGGAATTTGATCAGGCCATATTTAGGTAGATGGATCACATTTGACGAGGGAGGAAAATACATTTTGTTTTCAAGATTGTCAGGTTTTGATTTTTTTTTGTCTAAGCTTTACAGACATTTATGGAGAAGGGTTTTTTCCTTGAAAATTGTGAATATAAAATTCATTATATTTACACTTTTTGAACGAAGCCCAGTTGAAATAAGTGCTACAAAGTAAAGTTCATATACAGTGAAAATCTCTAGCATTAATTACTCCTGAATGTTTGTGAGTACCCAAAATCCTGACATAAAAGCTGTAATTTCTATGCAAAGTAGATAGGATGATTGAGTTATAATTAAAATGGTAATTATACCCTTAATGCTCTGTATTTGACTTTTCAAAAAATGTTATGCTCCAAGAAAAGCTATTTAAAGATCAGAGAAAAATGTTTGAAAAATGAATGTATTCAAGACATTCTAGATCTTTTAAAATCCAGTTATTGATTTTTACATGCTTTCATGTGTAGTCTGAAACATTTTCTTCATTTATTTTGGTCGATGGAAATAATAAAAAATCATTGGAACGTGAAAAGCTTAAACGAACGCAATATTCTCCAAGTTGATATTTAACACGATAAATATTTGAAATGTTGGAGGGCAGGCGCAGTATTCACTTGCTGACTAAAAGCCTGGCCTTCGTCCTCTTAACCGGGTGACGCCAAGGAAAGAGCCGGTGGGAATTATGTAGCCCTGTAGTTTCTCCCTTGCTGGTTCCAGACGTGTCACGCTGCACCCCGCACGGGATAAATACGACATTTCCTTTGATCCTTCATCGACTCCTTAGAATTAAAATGAGAGCACCTGAAGCTATACGTCAAATGTCAGGAGTGGCAGCCTACTGGAACCGTATCAATATTTGATGATGTATGGCTTGCTGGGAGGCATCGGAAACGCTGGCCGTGACACCCAGGATGCTTCGCACTCACCCAGCCGTGGCGCGTGCCCAGTGCTGCGGGAAGAGGTAGGAGATCCGTGGTGGGATGTGCCTTCAGACCTGAGAGGTGACTGTGCAGCAGAGCAGGGCCATTTCCCAACCACTGCCAAACTTGTTTTATTTAGCACGTCTGCACTCGCTTGCCTGTGCAATTAGGATGTCCAGACTGGGATTACGAGCATCTTTGATCACTCTGGAGTTGGCACAGTAGTCCCTTCTGCTGCTCAAGTAAGCACTCCGCTGAGCAAGGCAAAAGGAGATTCTTAGTAAGCATTTACATTAAAATCAGAAAAGTTGTGCAGGCTTAGATGCTTGGGGTTTTTGTAGCATTACTGACCAAAAAAAGCCTTTGCCTCCGTCCACCTATTTACCCCATGTACCTATCACTTACCTCGGACTGCGTGATTTTTCATTCTCATTAATCTTGCAGATATGGTTGGAAGTTTTTCCTTATATCCCACAAAATGCACGATAGGGCAGGTTTAGGTCAGAGTGCTGAAATTTTGTAATTTCTGAAAAATACACAGCAGTGATTTCCTAGTTTCTAGCTAGCTTTCTGTAGCATGAAAAAAAGAGCCAGGGACTTCATTGCCGCTGATCTATTTCTGCTCTCATATTCCACCTGTGGGTGGTGGTGGGGACCTCTGGGTAGGTTCTGAAATTGGGATAAAGCTGAAAAGTCACTGAAGGAAATGAGCTTAGTTCCTGTTACATGTGGTCCCTCCTTATCCAGCACCTGATCCAAAACCAGGACTTGCATTCATCTCACTAGCGGGTAGTCCCACAATATTAACCCACGATATTCATCCATTTGTAAAACGTCTCCTGGCTGATGGCAGGGATGGTCACATTTTCCAGTGTACACACTGAACAACATCCTTGGCTTACTGTGTGGCAGGTCGTGTCTCTGCCCAACGCTAGGTCTTATCACCTGGAGCCAGCATCATGGATGTTCCCTTCTCATGCCCTTACACCATGTACCTGTAATGCTCAGGATCCCCCTCGACTCCCAGGGGACTAGGCATGGAAGCAGGAGAAAAAAAGGGGGGAAAAGCACTTCTGAAGGGTACAAGGGAAAGGAGTTAGTATGTGATTACAAGATAAACCTTTGTAAAGAGCATCTGAGAGTGATTCAGAAGAAATATTGAAAAGCTGAAGGGTAAAAAAATGGGAATTAAGCAAGTAGTGTGTGAGAATGGAGAAATCTGAGCAGAAAGGCAGGGGAAAAGGACTATTGGCTGTCATATCTTCCTTTTTTGCAAGAAACATTTATAAAGTTTTTTTTTCCTATTGAGTAAGTCTTCTTCAATATCCCATCCCTTGTTTCATACAGTGGTTTATAGGCTGTCTGCCTTCCGTAATTGAGAGCTGCAATCCCCTGCAGTAAGTTCTGAGTGACTGATTTTTAGTCATTGAGATTTTTAGAAATAGTACTAGTTAGCAAAAGACATGCTATGGGTCTACATCAATGCCAGTTGGCCTGAAAAAATGTGTTGGTAGGCATCGCTGATAGCCATTAGCTATTCCAGATTTTTACAGATGGAGACTGAAATTAAATGCACAAGCAAATTTTTTAAAAGCTTTACATCAAAAGTTGAACTCATGAAATAGCAGAAATGTTCCACTTTTAAAGACTCAGGAAGTCCAAACCAAAGCCTGCTTAAGCAAAGGTAAATGTTTCTATGGGGTTCTCCAAGGTTTGGCTCAGATTCTAAATTCTTTCCATATGTAACACAACTACAGTCTGGCAGGGAGGCTTTGTGAGGGAAAAAGGATAGCAAAAACTTTTCTAAAATTATCAGTGATGGTAGATTTAGAAGTTGGTTTTTGACACTAAACACTAAGACTAAAAAAAAAGCACATTGGGCTGCAGTCTCAGTCATGTCCAATTGGACTTACCACATGGAAATGAATGTAGCTCAACCTGTTCTTACCAAGTGAGGGTCTCAGCAGCTGTGGTTCCTTTGCCAAAACTGGCACGAACATGTGCCAGTCATTAATAATTATTTCTCTCTTCTTCATTTTGCGCTCGTGCCCAAATCCCCTTTCCCAGGGGCTGCTTCCGACCATTGATGTACAAGTCAATGTCTGTTGTATCCTTCTGGTGGGACAGCTGTGTACCTCCCCAGAGACCTCGCGGCTGTTGATTTGCCACCCACCAGTACACAGAGCAAACAGCTGCTGCTGGAGACACGTGGTGGAAAGCAGCTCTCCTCCACCCTGCGAGGTGTGACAGCCCACGCACCACTCCACGTTCCTGACAGGGCAATCGAGAAGGCAAAATTAGCACCTTGACCTGTTTATTTTAAATACAGGGGCACACAGATGGAAGGATGGTTTTGCTGTGTCATCTCCCATTGCTGTTGAACAACTGGTTTTATAGTTGTATTTCACCTGCAAAGGAAATAAGTGTCCATTTTGTCTCTTTGATGCAGAGTGGGACAAGCTGTCCTGCGTGGCTGATGTGACAACACTGTGATGGCAATTTGCTTTGCCACAGTGGTTTACATACCGAGGCCATTTTCAAGCGGAGGGAGGTGATCCCTGGGGTGCTTCAGGCAGATAAAATCAGGTGGAGAAACTGAGGCACCAGGATTCAATAGCTGCTTTAACAAAATGGTCACAACTTCTGACCATGGCTGTCATGGCTAGACGAAAAAACATTAGAGACTTACAACCTTGGCATCACATAACACGAAAGGACAAACTTGGACCTAGTTTGGGTCTGCAATGAGACTGAGGTCTTCAAAGGCCTCCAACCATCTACCTATGCAAGTTTGATACTTAAAAAGCCAAGGGAAGCTCAGGTTTTGCCCTTTTCTGTGGCATGGCAATGCATTTTGCAATGACAATAAGCACCTTCAAGTGTCTCCCAGTTTTGTACCTTGATAGATTTCCCATCATCCTGGCCTTCAAAGACATCTCTGTATCTTTTTGGTGAGAGTTTGTTCTGTGTTTTTTCTAGTTCTATTTGCACAAAAATATTAAGGACAGAAAAGCAGTAAAGCCTGACATAGTAAAGCTTGGACAGATAAAAAAGGAGTGACACTACTGCATCCCTGCTAGAAGCCAGTGAGCGTAAGTCTTCCAACAGTTAAACCCTATATGTGCTAAAGAAACCATAAAATACATGACACATAGCATAGATTCTAGCTAAAGAGTTGTTGAGATGTGTTGGAAATGTCAGCTAAAAAAAGCCTCCTTAACCACCTTAATGGCAATCTACAATTTGGCATGACATATGCATATATATATATATATATATATATATATATATATAAAGTATGTGACAAAATACAGCTGTACCACATCATTTTAGCCAGCAAGGGTAAGACTTTCTTATCCTGTTTGTTTTCCAGGTCACAGGGTCTGTGATAATTTCATTAACTGCTGAAACATATTTTTACTGTGTTCCAAGGACAATGTGAAGTGCACAGGACTCCTGTTATTGGCAGTGAAAATTAATATCTAGGACATTTCAATAGGATCTGAACATTTCACTACAAAAGCATGGCAATGTAATGAACGTAGAGCTAAATGGGATTTAGGAGAGGGGATTTTATTCCATTTCCTGGGGTAAGGAAATCACTTTATTCTGATCACTTACTACTGGTACCTATTCACTAGTACTACAGCACTGAAATTGCAGGGATAGACAACCGATTTAATCTGCTGCTGAGAGCCAGTAGATCTGGGGTCCCTGTACGGTCAGGGGAGAGAAATAGTCTCATACGGGAAGAGAAGGCCAGAATATGACCATCACTTAGGGGGCTTGCACGGCTCTGTGGGCTGACCGCTGGAAATGAGGGTGTCTCCTGAAACGATCCCCTAGAAATAACAACCCCAAGCATACAAGAAAAGGTGGATAGCTCAGTTTCCTAAACGCACCCCTCCTAACGCAGCCCATCCCGGCGTAGCCAACCGCCGAGGGACCGCTGCGCTGCTCTCCATCAGGGCACCCTGCCCCTGGCCGCTAAAGCTCGTTATCCTCGACAGAGAGACGTTACAGCTCACCACGCAGTTTGGCTCAAAGTACAATTTAGTATTACTAATCAAGGAGGCAAAAATGTATGACATCATAACATTGCATCTTTGCACAGCAGAATCTGAGTTGAACCATCTCTTGATTGCCCCTGCAAACAGAGGGGTGAGGTACTCCAGGACGCAGATAAAACAGACTAATATGCAGATTAGGTTTTAAG
This sequence comes from Aramus guarauna, assembly GCA_013400195.1. Lineage (NCBI taxonomy): Eukaryota > Metazoa > Chordata > Aves > Gruiformes > Aramidae > Aramus > Aramus guarauna. The sequence continues at coordinate 124,054 of VXBL01004755.1, read as the reverse complement.
AACATTGAGAATTATAAGAAGAAAGAAGAAGAAGTACAAGGAAGAGGGAATATAAGGAAGAAGAAACAAAGAAAGCCTGTGCTGGCTGTGGAGGACAGATTTGCTGAGGTACAATTGTGTTGCCCAGCCATGTATTACCCAGCTATTTGTCAAGATAGATATCTTGGGGCACAATGGGAACTGGCGAGAAACTATCAAACAGAAGAAAGTGGCTCTGTGGAGCTCGGGGATGGCTTGAAGGCGTACAGCTTCGGTGAAAGGATATTTTGGCACTTTGACACAAGAACCATAGAATCACGTTTCCCAGCTCGGTGACCTTGCGGAGCGCTGTCTGCATCATGAAAAAGAAAATGTGCTCATTTTAGCTGTCACTGGTGTATGGGCAAAATATTATTATTATTACTGCGTTACTTCACAACTAACCAAATGTTAAAATGCAGTAGATCACCCCTCATTTCCCTGCCAAGAGATATGATGGCTTTTCTTTCTCTCTCTCCATCTCTTTTTCTTTTTTTTTTTTTAATCAGTTTCATTTCTAAACAGACACAGAAGTTGTTGTGTGAGTCAGACCAGTGATGCTCAACCTTGGCAAAGGAACTCGGGGGTTTTAATGTTTTGTCAGTTGTAATCAATGAGAGCAAGTCTGATGCTTTTAAATTCCTGTCTGAGGTTTCCATCCATTCACCCTACAAAGCACAGGAGTTATACCTGCAGCGTATAACTCTGCAGCGAGGAAGGAACAAATGGCCGGCCGGGGCCGAGAGTGTGTTGTGTGCCCGTGTTCACACACAGACACGCACGCTTTCATACCCATGCGGCTCTGAAAAGAAAAAACAAACCAAAACCCACAAACCACTGCTAGAGGAGACTGTGCCAACCTGCTACTCACCTGTGAAAACGAACTACCCAGATTAATTACCTGACAAAGGCTGGACCACAGCTGTCAGCTCAAAACGAGAGTAGTGTGTCAACGAGAAACAAAACCGGAGACATGCTGGAAGGGCTTTGTGTGCACCGGGTTTCTTTTTTTTTTTTCTCTTCAGGGTTTTTTTTTCCTTTTTTTTTTTTTTTTCTCCTCTCTTCTGAGAATTTCCCCACTGTTGCCACCGCTTCTTGTTTGCCTTGCAGTCGTGCCAAGGTTCTTTGGTCCTGGAGCACACCCATGTTGGGATAAACTCTGCACAGATGCGGAGCAAGAACGCTGCCAACCTCAGGGCTACACAATTAGAACAGAATCAGGAATACCAATGAGGTGGCTGCAGTATTAACCGCTGGCACAGTATCACATGGATTGTAGTTAAAAAGGTGATCGTTGCATGAGCTTCACATTGGTTGGAGCTTTTTGCTCTTCCTGATTCCTTTAGAGGACTCAGAAGTGATACCAGGAGCGGGCAGTTTTCCTCCTGGTGTAGACCCGGCAGATGCTCTCCATGCTCGTGTGGCTGAGTGCAGGATCCGGCTGCTCGGCACGGCCGCAGGGCCCGTGCTGCCCATAGCAGGGATGTTTTACCACTCCTCCTCCCATACCGCCTGGGTCTAAAGCTGGCCACAGATGCTACGCGGTGGAGGGGCGGGCAGGACAGCGCTAATCCCATGGTAAGCTTGGCCATGTATTGAAGTAAGAGGGTGCTTTGACCCCCCATCTATATCAAAGAAGTCACATGCCTGGCTTCACTGGAACGTTCCCATTTTACAAACTGGAAACTGAGGCAAGGCTGACGGTGCGGCTGGCACGAGGCTGCCGGGGACCCGGGCACAGGGGCAGAATCTCAGCCCAAACCCTGGGCCTTCACCCACCCCTGCCCTGCCTGCCTGTCAGACTCATAAACGCTTCTTTGTGCTAATTCGACCACAGTGAAAACAACACTAAGAGATGCTGCAGTTTGAAGCCTGCATAGAGACTCGGAAAGGGTCCTGATCCTGAGCTGAAATATTTGCAATGCAGGCAGGGCCGACCTAGCGTCAGCAGTGAGTGCGTAAATCACTGCTCAGCCTGGAGCCGCCTGAACTGCTACCCCATCCGTTACACCTCCAGTTGTTTGCAAAGCCTTTCTCCACCCAGGGGGAATTTTCAGTCAGATGCATGTAGAAATTCTCAGATTAATTTGATTTTTTGGGGGAGGCAGGGGGATTTAAGTGAGCGGTTTTTTTGTTTGTGTTTATTTCTCCCCTCCGAGCTGCCTTTCATTGCGCATTTACTAGTTCTGGAAGACAACACCCTGCTGACACTTAGAGAAGCATCAGTGAATAAAGTCTGTTGTACAGGCTGCAAAGCCATCTGGACTTTCTACTGAAAAGGTTGGACATGGTTTTAGGCAAGATTTTATCACGTCTGAAAAAAAAAACTGCACTCAGTACCTCTTCCAAGGTTGATGTCAGATTTTTTTTTTCTTTTGTTGGTTGCAAAACAAAAAAAATTGACAAACAGTTGGAAGGCAGTAAGGATGGAGATATAAATCTCTAGAGGAAGCTTTGTCAAAGGTAGTGGAGTATAAACAAAAAATAAATTAGCTTTGGTGTTATCAGAAACTGGACAGACTTTGATTTGTATAATAGTTTGTCTGGGTTTCCAGACCACCTAGACAATGCTTCTGTGATGCTGAGCATAGATTCACTCGACAGAAGAGATGGGGGAAATGGTTAAACATAAATCACAGGAGGAGAAGGGATGAAGAAAGACAAGAAGACAAAGATGCCATGACAGACAGCCTTGAAATCCTCTGCTTTTTTTTGCTTTTATTATTTTCAGGGGCTACAAGCAGCAAGTTTTACCTTGTTGTCCATATTAGTCAGCTCTTGAGTACAAGAGTTTTGCGTAGCCCTTGCCTGCTACAACCCGCCCCCCACCCCCACCCCCCAAGGTTTTGGCAGGACAGTTTTGTAGACTGCAAAGAGTAGCACCAGGTTTGTGTGCCAGCTCCTCCTTGCTCCCCGTGAGCAGAGCAGGAGAGAGAACCGTGCTGGGTGTAATTTACTGGAGTGCCCTTTAGGTTATGTGCACGTTAGCGAGGAGCTGACATCCAGCCATTACCTTAAAAACACAGATTGGTGACGCAGTTTTGTATAGCATAAGAGCTGGGTATGAAGTTGGTTATGCCTCTTTTCTCTCTGGAATTGCTGTCTGAATTTTAGGAGATTCTTTCGTACCCCGTGGCTGTACATGGAATCCCAGACATGTAATGCCAGACAGCTTAGAGATCCTTAGAGGTATCCTTCCAGAGGTATGGTATGCTGATAAAAGAAATTTATTCATATTTATATTACGTCCTTTTTTTGCTGTAAGGGAAGAATTGCACATTCTATTTCTTGTCTTTGACACTGACTTGCCTGAGCAAAATGTTAAAACTGGTTGTCTCTCAATTAAATCATCGGTTTTATAGGAATAAATATATTTACCTATATGACGTGAATTTTATGAGGTTTGGCCAATTTGTAGGTAAACTGCTTTGAGATTTTTGTGTAAATAGTTAAGTAAATATAAATAATTGGGTTTTAATACAATTACTGGGTTTATCCATTTATTCTTTGTCTTTTTTTTCCCCTAAGAAGCTCTTCTTCTATTGCCCACAGTGAATAAATCACTTAAAGCAACTCTCCCATGATGAGGAAGTTCTCTTAAAGATTTTATTTGCCATAAGAAATCTGAGCTGTAAGTGAAAGCTCTGACATCACACTCATCTGCGGGCAGATCCTTTCCACCCCTCTGTCAGGTATGGTCCCAAGGGAAGGTCATCCTGCAGAGGAGAGTCCATCAGTGCCGCTCCACAGTCTCCTGGCCTCATGCTTAGTCCTTCCCTGGGCTCTTGCTTAAACACAAGTCCGCTGAGGCAACAGGTTTTGCCCAAGAGGGTTGTCACGGGGTTGAAAAAGGCCATTCCCAGGTTCCAGGTGTGGATACTTGTTCAGGAGTTTCTTGACTGGAGCTGGAGGAGAGGGTGATGGGGAAGTGATATTTGGGTTTTAGAGCATGGGCTAAAAGTAATGCTGAATTTTTAGCTTCAGATGCAAGTTCCCGGCAGATATAAAACAGTAAATCTCTTTCTCAATTTCAGCAATGTTATGTTAATTACTTGTGTTTGTCCAGTAAGGGACAATAAGTCAGGAAGGGCACACACCAGTCCCGAATGGCTCTGTGGGGTATCTGAGGGGCAATCGGGATTCAGCAGAAATCACGGTTCTGCCTCTCCTGGCACAAAGCCACCGCAGAAGATGAGAACTGTCCCTGCTAATTACACATCCAGAGAGAAGCCCAGAAAAGGGTGAGGTAACACAAAATATAGATTGCCTTACCACCCCTCCCAGCAAAGGGAAAGGTTGTTAGCAAGGTTACAGCTGGATTTTGAGAATCATTGCAGCAAATGACAGCAAGATCTTTAACAACAAGAAAGGAAAAATTCCAATGTCTGTATAGTAATTGCCACGCAGTCTATTATATGCATTGCTCTGCAGTGATTCAGAAAGTTGAATTGTGCAGTGCCTTGCTGGGATCAGCAGTTCAGAATAGATTAAATTTGTTTTGGACACTGCCTGCACCCTGCTTTATCTCACAAAGCATATGTGTGATGGGGAAGGCTCTTAATAGCGCAGCTCCTTAATGAGAACCATAAACACACAGGCGTAGATTTTCAAAGTGATGCTCTAGGGACTTGAGCAAGCACTGTTCTCTCCCTGCTTTGAACATTTACCCACGAGCTGCTAACCGGTTAGGCTTTGGGAAGAGAGTGGACCTCGAGCGGCCAAGAGTATTGTATGTGACGAGGGTTTTGCCACTGCTAGTTTCCAAAGGATATTCATTTTAATGCACCTAAAAAAGATAAAGTGAGAAAACAGAAAACTGAAAGGACATTTGTCAGATAAAGCGTTGATTTTATTAAAGAGAGATGGCTCATAATATGAATCTAAAATCTAGTTTTTTTACAGAGAGCATAAAAGACTTTTTACAGAGTTAGCCATTCCTAGGCACTGGTGGCTTTACAGAGCTTTTATCTAGTTAAAGAAAACCCATTCGTGCTAATTTAATATCTGTAGTGTACAACAGCTTGACACCTGAGGCTTGTCCTAAAGCAGGCACAAGGCTGCAAAGCGAACACTACTTCACTGTTTTGAATTATTCAGTACTTGCAGCCAACCTTATGTGTGCCTCTGTAGGAAGAAGGCTTTTGGGTTAAGGATCAGTAAAAGAAAAGAAAAAAGGCAAACAAACAACCCCTCCTTTCTGGCATTTGTTAGCAGGTGCAGTATTGACTTCAAGAGTGATTCTGCAAAATTGGTGTGGACATTCTTCATTACCGGAGCGATTAATGCAGAGCTGTACTCAGAAGAAGCAAAGCTGGAAACTGAGCATGGCCTCCTTTAGGGAACAACTGTTCATGTCGGTGGAAAAGCTTGTTTCCTCTAAATTCATTGAAATGGTGCTTATTGGTAGCATCTTTTTAGAGCAAGATGAATGCAGACAGCAATGAATCAACCTCAAATAGAGGGGCTCATCTGTTAGCATCCTAACATTAACACACTAATGTGAATTTAAAGATTCTAATTAAACCTACACACAAAATGTTTTCCTACTAAATAGAAAACCGTACTTTTTGGAGGAGCTGGGGCATTTGGATTTGACAGCATATCCTTTTTCAATAGTATGCTTATTTTATGTGTTCTATTTTCTTTCAGTCACTCCAGGGGTTTCTGAAACAAATAAAAAGATACATTATATTAAATTTGATTGATTCCCCGTAGTCAAGGGATATATTGAGAAAACAGACCTTTTTTTTCACTGAGCTTGTAGAATAAATTCCTGTTTGATCTTCGAACTTCCTACTGTTGCTACAAACTTCTTTTGAGATATTTCACATTGATTAATCTCATTTACAGGATCACATAGTAGTACTCATGTACAAATTCAGAAGCTTTTTCATTATAGCAGAACTCACATCATAGCTACCAGTTTGTAAATTTGTCCCTCCCTCCCCAGATGCCCCAATAAAACTTGGTTCCCTACCCATTTCAAACTTGATATTTGTGGGAAAAAATTCAACATTTTAAGAAAAAGTTTTACGAACATTGGCACAGTACCTCTTTGCCACTCATGCCTGAAGATCTCACTGAAGAGATTTAAAACAAAGTTTACTGGGAGACTTTTGTGTTCCCTAGTAAAAAAAATTCAGACACAGTGGGGGACTTTCAGTTGGCATTTAGCCACTCAAGAAACATCACAAGTGAGAAGCCTACTGCAGCCTTCAATCATTGCTGGATATATGAACAATTCATCAAAATCTGATAAAAAGTTTTTAGCAGACCTCACATTGATTAGAACAGGGTCGACTCTAAAACCTAAAGAAGTCATTGGGAAATCTCCCAGGCATAAAGGTGCTGAGAGTCACCAAAGATGGACCTTAACTAACCCTCCCATTCCACCTTTGTCTCATCTTAATTTCTCTGTGCATTCTGTACCCTCTCAACCCCAGCACAGGAGGTGACTGTCATTGTCACAAAGCCCTAGGTTTACTGGTAAACTCAAAAAAAGAAAATGAGTGGGAGAAGGAATTTTCTATTCTGACTCCCATTCTGGAGTCTTTTGGGGCATTTTGTCATTCTTCCATCTGCCACACAGGGACTATCTTCAAAGTCTGCATCATACAGCAGCCAGCAGGGTGCTGATATTCAGTAAACGATCACTAATGATGTAAGCAACGGTGTGGAGGCAAAGATGTTTTGTGGGGCCTGGGAAATTAGCAGAGCAATCAACCTCCAGCCGGGTTGAGGGGAGGAGAGGGAAGAAGCCAGCAAATAATCGCTCTGAGCACAGGAGCCCATTGCACAGTCTGGATGAGTTGGCCAAGTCAGCCGAGGTCAGCCAAGCCACTGAGGAACCATGAATGCAGAACAAATTTCAGACATTTGATGAGTACAGAAGTAAGGAATTCATTCTGGTAGCTCAGCATCCTATGTAGCTAAAACATTTGTAATAGGACTATGAACAGATGGGGGGGGGGGGTTGGTGAAAGCAATTCTTGTGACTGAATCAATAGGAGCTGTTGATCTTCCCCATCAATCTTGATAAGAAAACCATGAGGATATTCTGTGTCAGAAGTGCGTTATTGTTATTGGAGTTTTCATTAGAAGCTCAGTGTGGGAACATGTACCCAGCTGCTGCCTGTACATCACGTGCCCAGTCCGCTCTGAGAAGCATGAATGAGAAGACCTGTCTGAATCAGACACATATAGCCAGACAAAATAAAATGACGTCCATCTAAGATAAAACAAAGCCCATATACACTGGCCCCGAGGGATAAGCCAAAACCAGACATAATGATCAATACTGTAGGAGTTATGATTGGAGAGAAATAATTACTGCACATCTCAAGGAAAGAACCACAGTGAATTTCCTGGCAGTGCCTTGTTCTTTGAGTAATACTCTGCAAATGCCTGTGCATGCTGAAGGAACACAGAGTTATGAGGGGCTGTGGACTGCAGCCTCCAGTCTGGCTGCAGAAGTCCTTGCATGACCCTGCTTGGAGAGTCTCCTCACCATCAGTGCCATTTGCCTCACAGTTCCCTTGAGAGGTGGGTAAAAATTGTCCCCTTTTACCTCTGGAGACGTGGGACTTGTGGCAAAGCATGCGACTTGCACCAAGGCTATCAGGAAGCAGGGCAAGGAATGAACCCAACCTGCAACGCTGCGACCTGCTGTTCTTCTTCCTTCCATGGGCCACCCCTGCCTGTCTGTTCCTCTAGGTCCTCGTTCAGCCCTTTCCACCATGCTGGGGGAGCTCCTGGCGACAGGAGTTAAATGGGTGCTAGAAGACTGATGGTGGAGGGCAGCCCACAACCCTCGGCTATTTCTCTTCTCAGGGCTGCATCTTGAAGATGATGTAGTACCTGGGAAGAGCCTGACTAATTCATTAGCTCGAGGGTACAATCACTTAGCAATGAATCTCCAACTAGCTAGAGCAAACTTATTTACAATCCTGGGAAAAAGCGTGTTGTGTAGCAATTTGCTACACACCCTGACCAGGAGCAGCGTTTCAGGATTGATATTCTCCGTGCTGTGTTTTCCTCCCGTCCCGTTTAGACACTGAGATTTCTCCACAGCAAGAAATACAAACTCCTGCTGTCAATGAGTGTGTGTTTCCCCCTCAGCCAGTAAAAAAGAACTAGGTGTCCGTCTCTTTTTATCTGTGAAGGGAGTTGTGAACTTAATTCAACCCAATCCCCATTCATTGTGTTCAACATTTACCCCCAAATGTCAGTAATTTTCTGGAAAATAAAGTACTTGGGAGACAGTAGAAACAGAGCCCTTGGTGATATCTGTATAGTAGAATATTTCTTCCCATCCATATGCAAATCTAACCTTTTTGATATTTCAACCCTATAAACCCTAAGACAGGATTTCAATAGAAAATGTTTACTAAAGGCTTTCTCCTTTATAATCTATTGATTTTAATATCCTTACTACTCCTGTTGAATGTCAGTTTTACCCTGAAGACTCCCATTGCAAACTTGAACACATTTAATTATTTATACCATTTGAAATATTAGTGCTGAGATATGACTAAAAGTTTTTGGTTCTGTAGTGGTATGATCTAAAGTTTGATTTTCCTTTGTGAATAACACAAGTAATTTGATATGGTAATCAAGGACAGATGAATGCTTCAGACAACACAGTGCAGTTTTAATAGTAATGACATCTATTTTTCATTTTTCCATCCTCCTTGTATAACTTAAAATATAGCTTACTAAGTACTGCAGATCTCACAGTCTTTTTTCACAGTGAACAGTTTCACATTACCTCTTTTCTTTCCTCTGCCAGGTGCCTGAACAAGTAACTGCTGCTTCCACCAGTGACAGCAGGCGTTCGGGCAATGCTCATGGTTGGGGTGGAACCGAGAGCAGATTTGCCTCTCAGTGTGGGTCTAGCAGTCTTGTTTGCCTTACCCATATCACTCACTCTATTAGTAAGGGTGAGCCAAGTTTTGATCTCAAAGAAATTGTCTCTGAGGTAAATATTGTTTGTACAGAAAAACCTAAGTGAGGACCTGTGAAAGCTAAGACTTTGATGGCAGGTGAACAAAAGAAGGGGATTTGAAAGAAACGCAGCACCTGGAAGGTCATTTCTTCCGGAGAGTCGTGGGTTTTTTCCTCCCAACGTGCACCCAAAGCTGGCATGGCCAAGCTCACCCTGCCTGGCCAGGGCACGGGCGTGCTTGGACTCCCGTCCTTGCCAGTTGAGCCTTATCTGGAGCATCTTTGAGTCAGGCATACTCCCGCTGGCTTCAGTGGCGGTTTTGCATAAAACCCGCATTTTCCAAGGAGATTTAACATCTAAACATAAGCCTTCCTAGGTCCAGCACTCAAGTGAGATTTGAGCATGTATTCTCCTATGTGCTTTGGTAAAAATTTTCAGAGTTCTGACTGTCTGTATCATTTTATTTCCTTCTGTCCCCCCCCCCCAAGCTGCTGCTTCTCTGCCATTATGTGATCAGTGCAATTGCATGCACCTCGATTAATTGCACTGAATTTCTCTCTCACAAAAAAAAAAAAAAAAATCAACTTTTTTTTCCCCCATCTTCAGAAATTTTCCCTTTTTCTACTACCAACCTGATAGTTGTTCAGAAACTACCAAGATGTATTTAGGACTTGTATTTACTCCAGATGCAGACTTTTCTTTTCACTCATATCTGGCAGTAGGAACTGTGGTATCACCAAACACAACTTCTCTCTGAGATTAATTGTTTCGATAATAGAGAATAACAAAAGGATGGTCCCTTTTATGTATGGTTTTTAAATGACCTCTCAGATTAGACACTATGTTTCTGGTTGTCAAAGGGGTGGCATACATGAATTACATGTAGGATGCAGGAACAACCTACACGTATTCATGTATGTCACTCCTTTGCTTCTACTAATTTCACTGGCGTCCTTTTAGGCAATGGATTCAAGATGAAAAATATTCGCCTGACTTATTTGAGCTAAGAGGCTTCACATTTAATGGATTTGCTGTTCTTTAATGTCCCAGGTCACTCCTTGAGATCAGCAAATGCCGAATTCCTTATCGTCCCTAAATGTTATCAGAAGTCATGTCGTTATTTTGCCTTTAGTGAGTCTCTTTGCTCTCTGGCTTTGGAACCTACTGCCAAATGAAGTAAAGAAAGCTCTTGACTGTGGGGATTTCTAAATCCAAAGTTAAAAGTTATTTGTTCTATTTAGCATTTTTAAAATGATTCTTTTAGGAATTGTATGTGCCTCTAAGCTAATTAACTCTTAATGAGCACAAAATGCCCTGGGATGCAGATTTGGAGGGTACGCTAGAAATGCAGGCATGGATTGGACTGCAATACTGCAGGAGATGAAATTTATGATTTGATTCTTTTTTTAAATGATGGTGCAGATACTTTTATTGAGATACTCTTTTTTTTTTTCTTCTTCTTTCTTTCCTTCTTTCTAGTCTAAATAAAGCTGATCAGATTTTCAGTCCACCATATGGGACCCAGTTATATCAGTCCTGCAAATACACTTTAGTTTTCTGTTATGGATGAAGTCACTCTTCAGTAGGGAAAACAAGTTAAGAAACAAACTTTCATATTATGAAAGACAGGCAGTGTTCCAGCACTGAGCACTTAGCCAGAGCATCAGGAAATCAGAACACCTGGCTGTGCCCAGCTCCGTACTATTCCCCTGGACCAGTCCCTCACCCTTTTAGTGCCTTCACTCATTCATCTGTAAAGAGACTATAATTGCATTTATATCACAAGGGTGCCTTGATGCTTGACAAATGAGAATTGACCCAAAATTCATCCTTCAGAAGCACTGTATGAGCAATACCTTGCTCACATGGTGGTTGTGGACAATTAGATTAGAAGAGGTATAAATGCAGTCAAAGTGAAATTCCATTTAGGAACTGTCAAACTGTTCTTGATAATTTTTCTTGATTTTCATCTAATTCTATAGTAGAATTTTGCATGCATCTCCCAGAAAGGGTTTATATGCCTCTTTCCTTCTTTTGCCACAAGCCAGCGTATTTTATTCCATGTTATATTAAACTGTCTTTTTGGGCAAATGGTTTGTTCCCAGAGCAATACCTTGGAAAGCTGCATTTAGCAAAACAAAGAAAAATTATTGTGTCAAAGAAATCCTATCCTCTATGTTTTGAGCAAATTGCAATCACTTACAAGGATTGTACATGGAAAAAATATTCCAGGTTTTATGAAAAGGGGGTTGCCTAATTGTTGTTATGTCTCATTTAATTAGATTTTTTTAATATTTGCTATAATAATGTTTAAAAATTAAGCTGACTTTCTGCAACAAACTGTAGAAACATATGGTGTACAGCCTGCAGAGGCTCTCAGCGGCAGTAGTAATATTGATAATATTTGTGGATTGAAATCTGCTTTCCTCTGAAAAATAGCTGTGTGTTCTCCCAGTTTCAAATGCTGTGGTTTTGCCAACATGTTTTCATCACCATTAACAGTTTTGGGAGAAAAAGAATGGATGTGAACTTCTTAAATACATGTCCTTGCTTCGGCATGGCTGTGGGTCTTTCAGGGTGAGGGAGGCTGAATATCAGACTCAGCATCTCCTCCACGCATGCCACGAACCCACTTAAAGAGACCAGGTGAATTCAAGGGGACCTGTGTTTTGCCAGCCTCCCCCTCTCCCCCAGCTAGCTTAGCCCAACACCGGGACAAAAACTGGAACTGTTGCTTGTCCGAGCCACTTTTCCTAACAAAGAGGCGATCAGCTGGGGCTAACCAGATTCCAGGATGTCTCCTGTCAGCACCCCAGAGTAAGCTCCAGCCCCCAGGAACTGCTCCTGGAAGGATTTGTAGGTACAGCTTGGTTTCCCACAAGAAATCATATGGCTAAAAATAAATAAATAAATAAAACACTTCAGATCCTATTTTTTTATGTTCAGACTTGCAAAGCACTTTAAGAACAACTCATGCTCGCAGACAGCGTTCCTCTGACTTATCTCTAATGCACGCTTGAAAGGCTCCGTGCCAAACAAAGTGCAGAGATTAAGTAAATGAAAAGATACTAAACATTGCAGCAGGGAAACGGTCCAAGCAGTGGTGTTCTCAGGAGCACTAGAGCTGGTTTAAGTTCACATTCACCCATACACAGCCTGCAGAATTCACTTTTTAGACCTTTTACCCTGCTTGGCACCAGTAAGTGGCTTCCCAAGGCTCTCCCTGGTGACTGGACTCACTCAGACCTGAGGGTTCAGACCACACAGTCCCTAGAGCTCTGTCCAAGGGAAAATAGGACCTTTCAACAAAGCTGCCCTGCTCAGGAGACCTGGCAGACCGGTCCCTCAGCACTGCTGCACACCAGTGAACTCGTGCAAGCAACGTCTTTGGTAGGATGTGCAAGCCCTGCACATCCCTCCCAATGCCCTCCGTCCCAATGGCTGTTGAGGTGGGAGCAAGACAGACCATGGTGCTCCTCTGACAGCATTAAACATAGCCCAGATCCCTGAGCTGATTTTTTACCTCAGTAGTTGTGAGTCATTAACTTCTTCACAGAAAGGGTTGTCAGGCTCTGGATGGGCTGCCCAGGGAGGTGGTTGAGTCCCCGTCCCTGGAGGTATTTAAAAGAAGGACAGATGAGGTGCTTAAGGACATGGTTTAGTGGTGGATGGCAAGGTTAGGTTAGTGGTTGGACTTGATGATCTTAAAGGTCTTTTCCAACCTAGATGATTCTATGATTCTATGATTCTATAATTCTATGATTAAAAACTCACCTTGGATGCACAAACAGGTGGTCCTCACCTGTAACCCAAGCCTCCGCTCAGCTCTCAGGCTGCAGTGGGCTAACGGAAATTTTCAGTGAGCTCATGGAAATAAGTGGTTTGGTGGGATGCACGTCCACCTCTTCAGCTCACTACAATAAAATGCTTTAAGGACCAACAAATTTCCTGTGAACTAATCCTGGATCAACGTCAAGGAGGCTGAAAAAAAGTCAGTCTGGAAATCTTCTCCCTTCACCACTAATCCTACTCAATAGGGGTGTCTAGCTTTAATTCAGTTAATTTGGCTGTTTCTGAGGGAGATGTGGGTAGTCGACAGAGAGACGCTCCTTTTATCTTTGCTCCGGTAGGCAGTGTCTAATTCTAAAAGGGACCACTCAGCAGTTGACAGCAGGTGACTAATCTGCAGAAACGCCCAGGTGCCTCAATCAAAGAAAGTGAAAAAATTCTTTCTGACTCTGTCTTTCAGGATTTTGCCGACTCCATATACCAAATGGTTGCACAGAAGTTCCAGGAGCTGACAGACAATTTCACTTCCATGCATGCACGCCACAAAAGTCTTGCAGGCATTGTGATGACCAAAGGTAAGATATCCTCTCATTTATTTTCCTCTGGCATTTTTCATGACTAAGTAATACATTATTTACCTGGTCCGCGGTATTGAAGGATGCCTTTACTCCCACACAAAAAAATAAATAGTAATGCAGAGAAAAGAAGCATTAAATATTTACACCTCAAGTAAGTTCACACAAAAAATATTGGCAACAGAGGTAAAGATTTATTCATAATTCTGCCCCTACATTGCTTTGTTTACAGGACAAAATGCAGACCTGTCTGATTTTGCATTTCCTAATAGATTGGGGGGGGGTAGTTATCAGTAAAAAGTTGTATTATTTATTAATTTCCTTTTTAGATCTGGAAACACTGAGTTCTTGTTATACAAGGCTGCCATAAACCTTGTTTTAGACTGACAACAAAAGCAAAGCTCAACCTTTCCTTTCCAATCAAAAGAAACAAGCCCAGAGCATGCCAAGTTTTAATTCTGTTCTGCTCCAGCCATAGGAAGTACTTACAAAACTAAAACTTGATAGTCACTCCTCTTGAAACTTAACTGATGGACGCATTCTATACAGAAATCTTTAGCCCTCTGATGAAACTGTTGCACAGATGATCTTTCTTCCTCTGTGCACATACCTCAGTTGGGGCACCTCCGTGTTTATGTCAGCAGTGGAGATGCTGCCATAAGCTTCATTCTCACTCAGACACATGGAGCAGTAGATTGAGTTTAGAAATGAGAGGATAAGCTCAGAGGGGAAAGGCATGTATAATTCATCCAGGCTTGTCTTACTTCTTCCTTTCAACAATTACATTAGCTAGATTCAATAGGGACATTTGTGAATATTACAAGGCAGCAGGATGGAGACAGGATTATCTGCTGGATCTTTTCCAACTACAGGCCTAAATACAGCTAAGAGTTCTGTGCAAAGTAACTTATTCTCCTCCTTTCTGATGTGAAAAGAGTGAGAAAACCTCACTTGAAATTAGAAGTAGAGAAGTTGACCTAAAAGTCTTTTCTACCTCTGGTTGGAAATGAACTGTTCCTCAGCTAAATTTGGTATTATTTTGCTTAATCTGTTTTGGTTTGTTATTTTTTATATTAATTTAGGAACTGGAGTAATGGATGAGACTTCCATTTTTTAGACGTTGCAAAGACACAATGTTGTACACGCACAAACCATGGTGTATAAGTCCTATAGACCACAGGAGATGTATTTAGTCCCAAGAAAAATAAAAGGGAGAGTGTGATTGACTTTGGGATGTGAAAGATGCACAATAGACCCAGCATACCAGCTGCTTTGTCATAGTCAGATTTCTTGACTGTGGCACTCATCAAATTTAAACAAAGTGCTGTAATTTATTTAGAGGAGTTCTTTCCAAGCAAGACCTCAGGAAAGAATGTTTAAATATGACTTTTATAAGAAGCTAAGTTACAGAAGCCAAGGAATGGTGCTTTAATCACTTTTTGAGGGGAGACTGTACCCAGCTCAGTGTCCCAGTTCAGTTTTCTTGCACTCAGTGTGTATTTTCCCTCTAAGAATTTAATCCCATTCCTACCTTGCCAAGGTACGGCCCCTGCATCCTTTAGCCCAAGCCTAGACCTGCTTTAAAAAGCGTGATGGAGCCGAGTCATTGCTATATGATCCAAAGACACAGTCTGGGGTGGGTTAACCCTGGCTGGATGGCAGGTGCCTACCAAAGCTGCTGTATCACTTGTCCTCCTCAACTGGCCAGGGGAGAGAAAATATCTTATAGATCGAGATAAGGACAGAGAGAGATCACTCTCAGCAATTACCATCATGGGCAAAACAGACTTGACTCAGGGAAATTGATTTAATTTATTACCAATCAAATCACAGTAGGATAATGAGAAATAAAATCAAATCTTAAAACACCCCCCCCCTCCCCTCCCTTCTTCCCAGGCCCAACTTCTCTCCCCATTTCTCTCCCTCCCCCCCGGCCCAGCAGCACAGGGGGANTCACCATGGGCTTCACCATGGGCTGCAGGGGGATCTCTGCTCTGGTGCCTGGAGCACCTCCTGCCCCTCCTTCTGCACTGACCTTGGTGTCTGCGGAGTTTCTTACATCTTCTCACTCCTCTCTCTGGCTGCAGTTTCACAGCTGTTTTTTTTCCCCTTCTTAAATATGTTATACCAGAGGTGCTACCACTGTGGCTGATGGGCTCGGCCTTGGCCAGCGGCAGGTCCATCTTGGAGCCATCTGGCATTGGCTCTGTGGGACATGGGGTAAGCTTCTGGCAGCTCCTCGCAGAAGCCACCCCTGTAGCCTCCCCTCCACTAAAACCTTGCCACGCAAACCCAATACACAGTAATATGAAGGACAGTGTAAAACCCCACACCGTATGGGAAGGAAAGTCACCCAAAGGAGCCATAACTTCCAAAATCACAGCTGCTGAGTGTGTGCAGTGCTAGGGGAGGGAAGGGGCACATCCAGACACCTGCAAGTCCTGCTGGGCACCTGGAGCTGTCTGTGTCTCTTTTTTGGGGAAGGGGTGAAAATGCCTCCAGCTGGGGTTTTTTATGAGTCCTATGCCCTTAGCAGGATTTTACACATTTGTATTTCATATTTCTTCTTAGTCAGCATTAAGACAAAGTATAATTTTACTTATGTTCATAAACCCTCAAGGCTTCTTTTTTAATTCTGAATTCCCTTTTATGAATTCCTTCAATCTGTCAGCCATCCAATATGTCAATATCTTACTGTTTTTGTGGAGCCTAGAAAAGAAACTCACAGATATGAAGTGATTCACAGAAGATGCAAAGCTAGGAACAGCCTTATCTTGGTACATATTCCAGGAAGATTTGAATTTCTTCCAGCACGAGAATGTCTGCCAACCATGTCAAGATAAATCATTTGCCATTTGTGTCATTATTTTCTGTACTAAAGTTGTAGATTTGTTGTCTGTTCTCCACCGTCATTCCCAGAGGTAGCTAGGATCTTGACACACTCTGTTCAAAGATATCATAGACAGGTTTTCCACATCAAACACTCAAAAAAGTACCCAATTTCCTGTGTTTTTAACATAGAATTTGGCAGAAAACACTTAGATGTCTGTGAACAATTTACTAATGACATCAAAAAAAAACCAAACCTGGTAATGTTTTGTTGCATTTAGTATTGTGCACAACTATAACAGACAAAAATTAATTTGTTTCTACCTTCGTTTCAATTTAATGTCTTCCTGACTAGAAACAGATTTATCTGTGCTTGTACAGTTTTCAGACAAAGCTGGTAAAAAGCACAATGTGATTCTGTGATAACTGCTGTTAAGATAATACAAAATCTCTACAGACAAAACAGAAGTGTGCTAGATTGGTTTTCTTTTCCTGAACTGTGACATTTTTTCTGCCATTTCAGTTTCCCAGGGAAACCAAAGAGAGTTACATTTGGGCACTGTAATTGACTTATGCTGTAGCACCCAGGGCAAATTCCAAAGTATGAGAAAGAAAAAAATGTAGAAAATGATGTTATTGACTGACTGTGAATGTTCCGCAGTAATAAATTGCTAGTCAGAAAAACAGGCAGTCCAATGTATTTAGATATGCTTTGCTCTGAATTGTGATGAGAAGTTAAAATCTCGATGCATTTTTGTGAAAGTAGGTTTTTGAAACATTTGATTAGTAGTCATCAAGATAATCTTGAAAAAAACTGCCTAGGTAGGAGCAAATTATCACACTGTATACCAGCTGATGTGACATTATCTGATGTAATATAATAATTGAATATAATAATAATTGAAAAACTAACAAAGCAGATCTTGAATTAAACATTTCAAAAGATGGAACCGTTGAAGTAAATTATTTAACAGTTTTCCAGTTATGATGTATTTGAAATCTGCCAGTCCTCTAACACATTCTAATTTTGTTGAAACACATTCAGAGAAGATTATTCTTTCAAAAATTGTTTAATTGACTCTAGGAAAAGTTGTTTAACAAGTAAGACATTGCATTCAAATCTTCCATGAACAGCAAGCCACATTCCCACAGCATATCTTCAAGTGGAACAATAAGTATACTTGTTATTGTAGCATAGTGGTAATATGAGGACCTAAGTTTTATTGCATTCTGACTACCCTCAGTAGTTCTCCTGACCTCTCGGAAGATATGATGGGTTCACATAAGGTAAATTAAGAACATCAGTTGACCTGTGGAAAAGACAGTCCAGGTAACATCATGTCAAACACAAACCGTCACCTCAGAACATGCGTATCCACGCTTGTGATAGATGGAGTTAACTTTCCTCATAGGGTTTTGCACTTCCGGCTAGACAGCGGTCGATAACACCAGTGATTTGTCTATTGCTGGACAGTGCTTCCGAAGCGTCAAGACTTCCTCTCAGCAAGTAGGCTGGGGGTGGGCAAGAGGCTGGGAGGGGACATAGCCAGGAGAGCCGTCCTCAGCTGATGAAGGGGACATTCCATGCCATATGACATTGTGCTCAGCACAAAGCTTGAGGAAAGAAGGAGAAAGGGGAGACATTTGGGTTTATGGCATTTGTCTTGCCAAACAGCCATGAGCTATCATTATCGCAATCCACAAGTCCTCTTGGCTTCCTTCTATTTTCTCCCAATCCCACAGGAGAGGGGAGTGAGCAAGAGGCTGGGTGGGTGTTTGGCTGTTGGCCAGGATCAACCACTATTTTATTTCATGATGTGCAACAAGAATAGCTGGACATAATGTTTCTTGCTGTCACAGATCAAGGTAACCTACCAGCTCCCTCCCTTCCTGTGTCCCTCTGTCTCTCAGGCGCAGTTGGGACATCTTATTTTCACCCGCTGGTCTGCTGTACTTTTTAATGGAGAATTTTGCAGGGAGAAATAATTTTTTTCATTGTTATTATTAGGCCAGTTGATATAAATGGAAAAAACCCGAAGGGCAAGCAAGCCAATATTTTCTAATGCAGGCCAACAAGTGCAAAACCGAGCACTCTCATGTACCTCGATCCCTGACACATTGTCACAGATTATTGGACAGGACAGGACGGGAGGCTGAGGACCCGCTGGTGAGAAGCAGCTCTTTCAGGGCTTGGCGAAGAGTATGGTCCCACCACAGGTCACTGGGCAGGGCAACCAGCATTACCGGTACACGGGTCATTGAGGAGCAAGCGTGGACAGTGCTGCCTGTCCCCCAGAGCTGGGACATAGGACGCTCCAGCCCCGGGCAGCGTGGGGTGGGAGGTGAAGGTGTGAGCTGCACGCCAGGTGCTGCGATCTAAAGGCATGCGGCATTGCAGTTTATTTACATCACGGGCAGAGTTTGCCTTTGCCAGCTCTGAACAGATACGGGCTTACATTTGTGCTCTACCCAAAATTACTGGACACAGTAAAGAATTCCTGTCACAGTGTGGAGATGATCTATTATTACTGAGGTCCTTTTTGTAAAAAAAAAACCAAAAAAACTCCCATAATCATTACAGACAAAATGAGACTGCTGTTTAAACACTATTTTCCCATTTGTGTTTGACAAATCTTAGCAGTTTAAATACTGATAGGTACTTTTTGTCATGCTTTCTGTTAGAAATGAAGCATTAAGAAAGTTCAGTCCTTTTCATAGGACCGTGGCATTCATAGAAAAAGGTTATGAGTTGATTTCTCACTTCAATTTTCTCTCTTCTTCTATCTTCTTTTTTTAGTCTGACAATCATTTTGATGTTAAAAGCAAACTAGGAGGTCTTGTCAGTTATCTTGTATGAAATAAAGATGAACTGGACAAAAGAGCCCTAAATAGCAATTTCATGCTGTGATAAAAGATGGGAAATTATCATCTGTATCTCATGGAACGGATCTTAATCATTGCTAAGTGGAATAACAGAAAAATTAAAGTTGACAATACGTCTCCATGGATTTTTACAGTCATATTAAGACTCATAAAGCCTGATGTCTAAGTACAACCAGGAATATTGATGGCCGATTGATTTCTGATCCTTAGTTCAAATAGGAAAGTTGAAAAGTAGTAAAATACAGTAGAAAATTCAGACCCTATGTAGAGTATGAACCTGCTCCATCCCAGGTTGGACTCAAGTAGCCAAACCAGTTAGAGGAACTGTGAATAATTTACAGATTAGTAGCCAGGGCAGATCCCTTCAAGAAGAGAGTCACAGGAGTAATTAAGGCTCTTGGGTACAATTCACATAGTTAGATGGTTTCTAAAAGCCTGGTCCCAGTAAGACTCAGTGTTTCAATAAGACTTAAATTCCCAAAATCAAAATTGGGTGCCCAAACT
The DNA here is from genome assembly GCA_013400195.1 of Aramus guarauna. Classification (NCBI taxonomy): domain Eukaryota; kingdom Metazoa; phylum Chordata; class Aves; order Gruiformes; family Aramidae; genus Aramus; species Aramus guarauna. The sequence continues at coordinate 104,512 of VXBL01004755.1, read as the reverse complement.
GCTGACACGCTTTTGAAAATCTCATGAAGTCTCTTCACCTTCTGTTGCCTGATGCTCTTCAGGAGATGGCCCAAGGTCATTTGACATTCTTGGAAACATTACCCACTTCTTACATGTGCTAGGTTGACACATCACCATGAGATGACAGGTTTTCTCAAAATATTTTGAAATAGGTAAATAGATATGTAGTTAGAAACCATATATGTCACTTTTTCTCAGAAATCTGTTTTCCTCTGGCTATAAACCTTGAACCAATAATCTTCAAATTCTCCCTAAATAACTTCAAACTCCGTAAGAGCATCCCTTTTTCACAGCTGCAACTCTATTCCTGGATTTTGTAATGTGGACCTATAATGACCAGACTGGAATTCCTCCAGGCCAACAGATTTAGGTTCCCAAATTCTAACTCAAGGGACGTCTGAGGTTTTGCAGTTAAAACTGTGGCCCACCAGGTTATTCACTTCTTCTAAAACATGGGCTTAAGCATGCCACTGCAAGTATTCTCCCTACAAGAGCAGCATTGGGTGTTTCTTGATCTTTTCTGTTAAATCAGTGCTAAGGAACGGAAAATAGTTGAAGATACATTACCTAGAAACAGAAGATATGAGATGGGACACAGCACTGTAGCCTTACACAGAATGAGGAAAACCAGGTTCAAGGTCATCTCTCCGGGCCAGATAATATATTTTACACTAAACAAGGTAAAATGCACGCACCATCTGGGAGCAAGGACAGAACCAGGGCTTCACTTCTGGAGGTGAGCACCCCAAGCAGCACATCACACAGCCCCTCCTCGCTGTTATTGTCTAACCTAACTCTGTTCTCTTAGCTGTTCAGTAGCACAGGTTCAACAAGAACAAGGCAAAACACCCCTCTCATATCAGCAGCTTTAGACACTCCGATGGGAGAATGACCCAACCTGAGAGGGGAACTGAGCCCCCATTTTCCACCTGCTGCACAAGCTGTAGGGGTCTCCCGAAGATCTTACTGATGCCTTCTAGCAGCAAACATCTTCTTCCCTGCTGTGCCCACTGGTTGCTCTGGTTTCCATTTCAGAACAGCTGGCTCTTCTCAGACACTGAGCCTTTTATCCCAGACCATTTACCGTCTCTGGACTTAGCTTTTCGTTCTTGCTGTTTAAAGAATATTTCTGATTGAAATAGTAACTGACACCTCTCAAAACCTGGATGCAGGCGAGGGCCTGGCTTTGTGTCACATATAATTACATTGGCCACAAGGATGGGTATAATAATTAACACAAAACATGGAAATGAAAAATGAGCACTTCTGTTTCCATCCCTAAGTGTGTGAAGCCAGGAGCTGGAAAGTTCAGGCTTTCATTCTGCTGTGTGACAAGCCAAACTGGAAATTGTCCCAATCTCAGTAGAAAGAGTGCATCTCATCCTAAAACCAGAAGTTTCTTGGGTGAATAAAGGCTTAATGACATCAACCATTGCTTTTACTTTACTGACCCAGTAAAACACATAGGAAGATTTTTTAAATGCAAGTACACTTAAGAAAAAAAAAAAAAAAATTAATAATAAGTTCCTCCTGTATTTATATGCCAAAATCCACATTCAAGATTTCATCCTGTCTCATTGCAATTACGAATCTCACTAGCATAGAAGACTGTCAATTGCTTAATGCTCAGATATCAGTGACACAGCATTTATTAGAGAAACACAGAACCTGGCAGAAAAAGTGCAGTTCAGTCCTGTTTAAAAATTAGGATTTATCTGTAAACCCCTAAATAGCTCTGTTCCTGAGCAGAAAAATGTGTTCAAACTCACATTAAAGGAAAGGACCCTCAAATAATATTGATTCTGCCACTACCAATTTAGGTTAAAAAAAAAAAAAAACCTCATGGATTCGGTATGGGGGTGAAGTATGCAGGGGCCTGGGATGACTGGGAGGACTGGGAGGACTGCGTCTCCACATTTCCAAAGCCCACACTGAGGAAAGGAAAGCAAGGCAAAGAGCACCGGTGCTTGCAAGCACAGGACTGTCTCCTTCCACACTCCTCAGAAGCAAAGCTGATGGGATTTTATCCTTTCTGTCCACTAAAGGGAGGAGAGAAATGAACCATACAAATGAGAACTGGGAAAGACCACTAAGTCATCCAGTCCATTTCCCTGCAAGTGCAAGATTGTTCCCCGTGGTGCATTCCCGAGTGCTTTCTCCGGTTTAGATTTAAATGAATCAATTAGCGATGGGGCTTTCAACACCACCTTGGGAGACCATTCTAGTCTAACAGATCTCATTGTTAATAATTCTCACCAGTTATTCAGCCTGACTTTTATTTCCTGTGGTTTCATCCCAGGTCCTCAGTTATACTGCTCTAAATTGTCCATTTAGTGCCCACCTCTCTCCTTGGGGTTTGCACCCTTCAGATACTTGGAAGCACTTCTACCACTTTCATAGGTGTTGCTTAACAAAGGTTTACGTATTTAATTTTTGCACTCTTTCCCCTTCTGGGTCACTCTCCTCTGCAGCCCCCAGCAGTTTCCCCCCTGTTTTCTGATTCACTTTGGCAACATCCTCTCCATTATTTTGCCATTCCTGGGCTGGAAAATCCTGCCTGTGAATGAGACTTACTGGAAAGATCCACACAGAAACGTCTTGCAAAATGGATTAGTGCAAGAGTCCTTTTCAGGCATCCGGTGATGTGATTGTGCAGGTCAAAACTGGCTTGTGTCAGAAAGCTTTCTTGTGTCAGAAAGATTCTTCTTCCGGAGGAACTGAATTTGGAATTTGTTCACAAAGAAACACCCCAAGGTATTGGGGAAGTTTACTGTGCCTGGCTGTGAAAGGAGAGCCGCGGCCGCTCTCAGACAATACCCTGGCTCTTGCTTCCCGCACAGAGGGATCCGAGGTCAGGGTCGAGAGCATTGTGCCCCTGCCCTGCTCGTTCACCGGCAGGGATGGAGAGCACTGCAGAGAATAGCCTTCCCTCGGCAGCGCAGTCAGAGGCAGGATTACCCAACACATTAATGAAGGAAGAAAATACGAGGCTCTCAGAGGCTCCCTCTGCACCCTCTCTTTCCACAGAAATACAGTATATTCACTTTCACATAGCCCACAGTTTGACATCAGGAAAAGAGATCCCTGCGCAACTCCACCATTTCAAAGACTACATTCCATTTATATCCCTAAATACCTTTAACCTCACTGCTAGCAACTTCTTTATTCCTAATATTTGCTAGCTATGTATTTGCCTTTTGTTCAGACTTCTGCTATTACATTTCATAAGCCCTTAACTTGCTTTTTGCTTCCTGGTGTTTTAGTCAGCCCCTTTTTCACATCACCCGCTCACATCCAGCTCAGGGCTCAGGACACCCGGCTGGGAGCTATGGGAAACAGCCAGGGTGCTCGCTGAAGTCCCGGGCTCCCGTCTGTCACTGAAATGGTCACAGTCACCACCGCTGGTACAGTACAAAATGGAGAGAAAAAACTGAGCTGCAGCAGTCTTTACGGCTGGCAGATAAATGCAAACTGTTAATAGCTATATGCGTACTGTTAATCATGCCTGCTGTACGCAATTCTTTTCATACGGCTACATATTTTTCTTCTTTTTTTGTTCTCCGTGCAGAGCTGGGGACAGCAGAGCTCCTGTGTCAGGAGCGCACGTTCTACCTTGAAACTGAAGGGCAGGGCACGCTGTGCCACACACACCAGTCCCTCGATCCTCAAATCCCTTCTCACACATGCATCTTGATTTCACTCCTCTTGAAACCTCCGAAAAGAGGGAGTTGTAGATGCATCACCAAGTTACAGGGCAAACGGAGGGAGCCCAGCCTGACAGACCTGGGTCAGCCCATCCCTCACTTCTAACCATAGACCTACCCCCGTGCAAGCATTAACAAACAGGGACAACAGTTTCAACTCCTCTTCAGAGAAATGTGCCCTTTTCCTGCTGTTTTGCAGGCGGGAGATGGGGAGAAGTGCTCTTCCCCTGTTTTGCAGAAGTATTTTGCGTGGGACGTTGCCCACGCCCGGGGCGGCGAGCACAGCCCGCAGCCTGGCGGTGCAGTCCCCCGCAGGGCTCTGCACCGGCTCCAGGACCTGCCTTGGGGTGCAGGACTGCATGTCCCTGCCCGCAGCCTTTCCAGCATCCATGCCCTTTCATGTCTTGACTATCTCTTAGTACAAAATTAAAGCCGTTTTAAGGATGTGGTAGAGCTGCCAGGGAAGAAGATAACAGAAAATAATGCAGGACTTGTCAGTGCTGTGTAGCACCGAGAAATTTTCCTTCCCTAAACAAACCTGAAATGGAAACCTGAACTTACTCAGCTATGAGTAGAGGGTATTAAAAAAAA